>JAVSCE010010997.1:0-282420 GCA_032199065.1 Smutsia gigantea
AAACAGATGTTAATTTAAAATGCTGATAAAAAATCATGGCACTTGTTGTTTTCACACTTTTACTCAAGCCCCAGTCTGCCAAATTCTACCCTTTATTTCAGTAATTCTCTTCAGTTTTTCTTCCATTCCAGCTGTAGGTCTTTCTTGCAGAGATCATTTAAACTTAACAGAAATGCTATTTTCTACTGAGCAAACCTATCAGAATGACTACACACACAGTCAGCTCAAGGAACCTAGTTTTGGGGCTCTGCTTAAGAATGAATACATTCTAAGAATAAATGTCAATTGTCTGGATGTGGTATCTCATGAATTTTAACTATTGGAGCAGAACCTTAGTAAGTCAGTGTCTTGACTGAAGGTTTCAGCCTCAGGCAAGTTCACTATGGATTTAGTGAAACCAAGAAATCCAGTCCTTGGGGGAAAAGGATTTATACCTGGCTTTATTCTCCCAGCAGTAGGTTGAGCACTAGAATCAGCCTGCAGGTCTGTAATCCATCTCTATCTCGGCCTCCGCCCAGAGCACTGGGCAGAGCTCTTTCTATGGTGACTTACTCAATAATAGTTAATTGCCTACGGGTGTGGAAGCAGTAGCCTAGCAGTAAGCCAATTACACTATTAAGTAGTTTAGGGTCAGGTGAGGATTCTGGCCTCAGGAACTTCCATTTTCCCCACAGTTACATGTATGTCCCTCTACAATCTCTCTTTCAAATCTCAGTAGAGTGTTTTCAGGGCAAGAGAAGATGGAGGAAAGGAAGGTGTGGGGAAAATTAAAGTTCCTATGGTCAACATTCTCACCTGAAACTAAACACTTGATGATGTAATTGGCCTGCTGCTAGGCTACTGCTTCCACACCATAGGCAGGAGGCTATAAATGACTGAGTCACTATATAAAGAGGTCTGCCCAGTGCTCTGTGTGGAGGCAGGGACGGAGGATTACAGACCTGTAGGCTGCTGGATGCAGATGTGATTCTACTGCTTGACCTATCACAGGGAGAATAAAGCCAAGTAATAAACCCTTTTACGCCAAGAACATTCCATAGTCATTCCTTGGTCTCACTGAATCCACAGTGAACTTGCCTAGGGCCAAAACTGTCAGGAAAAACAGAAGGAAATACTGTTGATCCTTGAACAACACAGGATTGAACTACACAGGATACACTTGTATGTGGATTTTTTTTTAACATATACTAAAGTATTTTTGAGGATCTGTGACAATTTGAAAAACATTTTCTTTAGCTTTATAGCAAGAATGCACTATATAATATGTATACAAAATGTGTGTCAATCAACTGTTCATGTTATCAGTAAGGCTTTGAGCCAACAGTAGGCAATTCATAGTTAAATTTCTGGGGAGTCATAATTTATACATGGATTTTCAACTTGAGGGTGGGAGGGCCAGGGAGTGATGCTTCTAATGCCTGTGTTGTTTAAGGGTTAGCTGTATATCCAGCACTGAGAACGACCAGGTCAAAATATAGTGACCTTAATTCCTAGACATGTATTCAGAAAAGATTAAAGTTCTTGAAGAGTAACTACAAGTAAGTCACTGAAAGGAAATAAACTATACAAAAGTAATAAGACGAGGAAGGACTAGATGAGACTATGTCAGAAAGACTTACATAGTGAATCATTTGAAGTAATGAAAACTAAATGATGTAGCTATTGTGGCCAAAATAGCTAGAGAGATAACAAATGTATAAATTGGAATATTCTGAAGCTGATCACTGATCAATGACCCTATTTATACCGAGCATGGGGTTAAAACCTTAGCAGCTACAACAAGATAGAACTTTGAGCTCTAGTCTGCATTCCTGAGATAGTGCATGGCATATTGTAAATAAGTATTTGTGGAGTGAATAAATTTTTTTTCAAAAACTAAAGAAAAATTTGGTCCTCTTGCACTGCTCGTGGGAATATAAAATGGTGTATTCACTATGGAAAGCAGTATGGAGGTTTCTCAAAAAAACTAAAAATAGAAACACCATATTGCCAATTTCACTACTAGGAATTTATGCAAAGAAGAAAACTCTTATTTCAAAAGCTTTATGCATCCTATGTTTATTGTTCTTTACAGTAACCAAGATATGGAAGCAACCAAAGTATCCATCAATAGATGAACAGATAAAGAAAATGTGGTACATATACATGATGGAATAGTACTCAGCCATAAAAAGAAAGAAATCCTGCCAACTGACGTCATGGATGGACCTAGAGGGTATCATGTTATGTAAAATAAGCCAGGTGGAGGAAAGATAAATATGTGATTTCACCTATATGTGAAATCTATAAACAAAACAAAACAAAATGAACAAAACAGCAGTAGACTCACAGACACTGAAAAGGGCCATGGGGAAAGGGTTCAGCTGGGTGGGGGAAACAGGTGAAGGGGATAAAGAGGCACAAAAATCCCAGTCATGATATAAAGTAGTCACAGGGATGAAAGTACAGCATCGAGAATATAGTCAGTAGTTCTGTAACATCTTTTCTATATTGACAGAAAATACACTAGTTGGGGTGAGGACTTAATAAAGTATATAACTGCTGAATGATTATGTTTTACACTTGAAACCAATATAATATTATATAACAACTATACTTAAATAAAAAATATGAAATATCAACAAAAAAGGAAAATTTGAAAATGATTTTGTGGACAACAAAAATAAAAAGAAAAGACTGGAATAACAAATGGTGGTGAGGATGCAGAGAAACGGGTACCCTCCAACACTGCTGGTGGGAATGTAAATTACTTCAACCATTGTGTGAAGCAGTATGGAGGTTCCTCAAAGGGCTCTAAATGGAGATGCCGTTTGGCCTAGGGATTCCACTCCTGGGAATTTACCCTAAGATTGCAGGATCCCAGTTTGAAAAAGACATATGCACCCCTATGTTTATCGCAGCACTATTTACAATAGCCAAGAAATGGAAGCAACCTAAGTGTCCATCAGTAGTAGATGAATCAATAAAGAAGGGGTGGTACATATACACAATGGAATATTATTCAGCCACAAGAAGGAAACTAAAGCTGCCTGTGTCCAGTTCACAGTACACCATGCATGTGTGTCACCATGCAGGGTAGAAAACTCTCTTGCTTAGTTGTATGTTGGTGACCCATCAAGCACCAGGCTAATGTTTCATTCTTTTGCAGACAGTACAAGTGAGGGGGGTGAAAAGAGAGTAACAGTGTGGACAAGATTGAAAAAAAGAGGTTAAAGCTGTACTTCTCATAGGAGATGAGTCAACAAAGCCCCAAGATTCATGGTATCTCAAGGGATGGCAATTTCACTTGCAAATTTGGAGTAGAGCAGGAAGGTTTTAATTTTTTCCTTTTTAATCAGGTATTGTCACATGCATGTCCTGGTAAAATCAGTAGACTCCCATTTTTCTATGTCAATTGTGTGTATCTGTGTATAAGAGAGAAGGGGGAGAGACAGAGGAAGAGAAGGGAAAAGAGGGAACTTGGCCTAGAAAAGGAAAGTAAAGAGTGACAATTTTTTATTCTTATCTGGATCATCAGTGCTGTTTTTATTAATATTGCAGTCCCAAGATTATGAATAAGACTCAATAATGTCATGAACACAAATTATGGTAATGACCCTGGTCTACTTAGCTCTGCTTCTCCACTGAAGTCAAGGAGAGAGGCTGAGTGTGTGAACTCTGTGATGATCCTATAGACGTAAAAAATAAGCTGGCCCTTTCAGAGATTCATTTTTTTAATTTATTTACTTTGGATTGATGCAAACATTTTCTTTCCAGTTATTACACCAATTATCTTAACAACTGTGTTTGGGTGAATGTTTTATTTATGAACAAGGCTATACTTAGGCTTACACTCCACTTCACTTTTCCTCTAATATAAAAGTCCCTAGATTATGATTTGGGGTATGACTTTGCTATCATCATTTGTAATAAAAAACTTGAAAAGTAGTTAGAAAATTTTAAAAAATTTATAAGTACAAAGAAAAATGTAATTATCACTGATAATACCTAGATACATATACTTCTACTTATTTAATTAATGTCTTTTTTAATATGGACAAATAATCACATTTATAAACTGACATTCATAAGAAAAAAATTCAAACACTACAAAAAAAGCCAGGATGGAAGTATAAGTCTCTCTAATATCACAATCATCAGCAATTACCATTGTTCACATTAGGCACACATCATCCCAGACATCTTTCTATAGGTATATACAAATAGAAAGATGGGTAGCCAGGAATATTTTTTATGTAAAAAGGCTTATGTTAGCTTCTGGGAAGATGGCGGCGTGAGCAGGACGGCAGAAATCTCCTCAAAAAGATATAAATTTACGAAAATACAGCAAATACAATTAATCCTAAAAGAGAGACCAGAGCACAAAGGAAAGTGCACAGCGTGCAGCCACACCTGGGAGGACTCAGCAACCTGCGAGGTGGGTAAGCTACGGAGCTGTGACCTGGCAGCACCCGAGCACTCACCCAGCCGAGCGCGCCAGTGGGAAGAGAGGATTCGGAGCTGGGAGGGAGTGGAAGAGCAGGTCCGCGAAATAACCAGCCCCAGTGGCCTGTGCCGGGAGGGCTGACACACATCGCGCGGTGCATCAGACATTGGAGAGGCAGAAGGTGCAGGTTTTGAGCTGGGAACGCGACGGAACCGAGCAGCCAGCGCCCCGGGACAAGAGAAAAGCGCGCGCCATTTGCAGCGGTCTCGGAGAGGCGGGGGGCCAGTGAGGGAACACCATCGCCCCAGCAGGCTCAGCCCTGCAGGCTGGAATCCCTGGGGAACTTAGAATCCCTTAGCTGGTGACGAAGAGAAGGGAGCAACCATGCTGAAACTTTATACAGAAACAACAGCCTCCAACTGGTTCGTGCCCTAGCCGCGGCGGTGGATTAGTGGAGCAACAGTGACACCTACAGCACACTTAGAGAATCCACTCGAGCCTTAAAGAGCCCAGCTGACATACATGGCACCTAACAGCAACCACTCCTATCAACATGACAAGACAGACGAACATGATTCAGACAAAAATCACCAAGACCCAGAAAATGCCTGAGAAGGAAGCTGAAGGGATGGAAATGCAGAATCTTCCTGAAAAAGAATTCAGAATAAAAGTCATAACTATGCTGATGGATCTACAGAGAAATATGCAAGAGCTAAGGGAGGAAGTGAGGGAAGTCAGGAAAGATAATGCAGAAATGAGACAAGCCAGAGACAGGCTCAGCAGCAGACTGGACGAGATGCAAGAGACTGTTAATGCAATGGAAATCAGAGAACAGGAATACAGAGCAGCTGAGGCAGAGAGAGATAAAAGGATCTCGAGGAATGAAAGAATATTAAGAGAACTGTGTGACCAATGCAAACGGAAACATATTCGCATCACAGGAGTACCGGAGGAAGAAGAGAGAGAAAAAGGGATAGAAAGTGTCTTTGAAGAAATTATTGCTGAAAAGTTCCCCAAGCTGGGGAAGGAAATAGTCTCGCAGTCCATGGAAACCCACAGATCTCCCAACACAAGGGACCACAGGAAGACAACACCAAGACACATAATAATTAAAATGGCAAAGATCAAAAATAAGGAAAGAGTATTAAAGGCAGCTAGAGAAAGAAAAAGGATCACCTTCAAAGAAAAACCTATCAGACTAACATCAGACTTCTCAACAGAAACCTTACAGGCTAGAAGAGAATGGCATGATATTTTTAATGTAATGAAACAGAAGGGCCTCGAACCAAGAATACTGTATCCAGGATGATATTCATTTAAATATGATGGAGGGATTAAACAATTTCCAGACAAGCAAAAGCTGAGAGAATTTGCCTCCCATAAACCACCTCTACAGGACATCTTAAAGGAACTGCTCTAGAAGAAAGCACTCCTAAGGCTAAAAAGCTGTCACCACAGAAAATAAAATCATACCAAAGAAAGCAGACCATCCAAACACTAACTAAAGGCTAAGAATAAAACACCTAGTATATAAAGAATGGTGGAGGAAGAATAAGAAGGGAGAAAAATAAAGAAACATAAGACGGTGTTTACAATAACTTAACAAGAAAGATAAGTTAGATTGTTAGATAGTTAAGAAGCAACCCCTGAACCTTTGGTAACCACGAATCTAAAGCCAGCAATGGCAAAAAGTACATATCTATCGATAATCACCCTAAATATAAATGCACTAAATGCACCAATCAAAAGACACAGAGTAACAGAATGGATGAAAAAGCAAGAACCATCTATATGCTGTTTAAAAGAGAATCACCACAAACCCAAAGATATACACAGACTAAAAGGGAAGGGAGAGAAAAAGATATTTCACGCAAAGAACAAGGAGAATAAAGCAGGCGTTGCAGTACTTGTATCAGACAAAACAGACTTCAAAACGAAGAAAGTAGCAAGAGATAAAGAAGCACATTACATAATGATAAAGGGGTCAGTCCAACAAGAGGATATAACCATTTTAAATATATAAGCACCCAACACAGGAGTGCCGGCATAGGTAAAACAAATACTAACAGAATTAAAAGAGGAAATAGACAGCAATGCATTCACTTTAGGTGACTTCAACACACCACTCACTCCAAAGGACAGATCAACCAGACAGAAAATAAGTAAAGACACAGAGGCACTGAACAACACACTAGAACAGATGGACCTAACACACATCTACTGAACTCTACACCAAAAAGCAACAGAATACACATTCTTCTCATGTGCACATGGAACATTTTCCAGAATAGACCACATACTAGGCTACAAAAAGAACCTCAGGAAAATCGAAAATATTGATATTCTACCAACGATCTTCTCAGAACATAAAGGTATTAAACTAGAATTAAACTTTAAAAAGAAAACAAAAGGCTCACAAATACATGGAGACTTCACAACATTCTCCTAATTAATCAATGGGTCAATGACCAAATCAAAACAGAAATCAAAGAATATATGGAGACGAATGACAACAACAACACAAAGCCACAACTTCTGTGGGACACAGCAAAGGCAGTTCTAAGAGGAAATATATTGCAATCCAGGCCTATTTAAAGAAGGAAGAACATTCCCAAATGAATAGTCTAAAGACACAATTACTGAAATTGGAAAAAGAACAACAAATGAGACCCAAACTCACCAGAAGGAGGGACATAATAAAGATCAGAGAAGAAATAAATAAAATTGAGAAGAATAAAACAATAGAAAAAAATCAAAGAAACCAAGAGCTGGTTCTTTAAAAAATAAACAATATAGAAAAACCCCTAGCCAAACTCATTAAGAGAAAAAGAGTATCTACACACATAAACAGAATCAGAATGAGAAAGGAAAAATCACGATGGACCCCACAGAAATACAAAGAATTATAAGAGAATACTATGAGAATCTATATGCTAGCAAGCTGGAAAACTTAAAAGAAATGGACAACTTCTTAGAAAAGTACAACCTTCCAAAACTGACCAAACAAGAAACAGAAAAACTAAACAGACCAATCACCAACAACGAAATTGAAGCGGTATTCAAAAAACTACCCAATAATATATAACCCCCGGACCATATGTATTCACCTCTGAATTCTACCAGACATATAGAGAAGAAATAACACCCATTCTCCTTAAAGTTTTCCAAAAAATACAAGAGGAGGGAATACTTCCAAACTCATTCTATGAAGCCAGCATCACGCTAAGACCAAAACTGGGCAAAGACTTCACCAAGAAAGAAAACTACAGACCAATATCCCTGATGAACGTGGATGCAAAAATACTCAACAAAATATTAGCAAACCGAATTCAAAAATACATCAAGAGGATCATGCACTATGATCAAGTGGGATTCATCCCAGGGATGCAAGGGTGGTACAACATTCGAAAATCCATCAACATCATCCACCATATCAACCAAAAGAAGAACAAAAACCACATGATCATCTGCACAGATACTGAAAAAGCATTTGACAAAATTCAGCATCCATTCATGATTAAAACTCTGAAAAACGTGGGTATAGACGGCAAGTACCTCAACATCATAAAAGTAATATATGACAAACCCACAGCTAACATCATACTTAACAGCGAGAAGCTAAAAGCTTTTCATCTAAGATCGGGAACAAGACAGGGATGCCCACTCTCTCCACTGTTATTCAACATAGTACTGGAGGTCCTAGCCCCGGCAGTCAGACAAAACAAAGACATACAAGGCACCCAGATTGGTAAAGAAGAAGTCAAATTGTCACTATTTTCGGATGACATGATATTGTGCATAAAAACCCCAAAGACTCCAACCCCAAACTACTAGAACAAATATCTGAATTCAGCAAAGTTGCAGGATACAAAATTAACACAGAGAAATATGTTGCTTTCCTATACACTAATGATGAACTAACAGAAAGAGAAATTAGAAAAACAATTCCATTCACAATTGCATCAAAAAGAATAAAATACCTAGGAATAAACTTAACAAAGGAAGTGAAAGACCTGTACTCTGAAAACGACAAGACACTCCTAAGAGAAATTAAAGAGGACACTAACAAATGGAAATGCATCCCATGATCCTGGCTAGGAAGAATAAACATTGTCAAAATGGCTATACTACCTAAAACAATATGCAGATTCAATGCAATCCTGATCAAAATACCAACAGGTTTCTTTAATGAACTGGAACAAATAATTCTAAAACTCATATGGCACCACAAAAGACACCGAATACCAAAGCAATGCTGAGAAGGAGTAATAAAACAGGGGGATTACGCTCCCTGACTTCAAGCTCTACTACAAAGCCACAGTAATCAAGACAAATTGGTATTGGCACAAAACCAGACCCACAGACCAGTGGTATAGAATCAAAAATCCAAACATCAACCCAAACATATACAGTCAATTAACATTTGATAAGGGAGACTTGGATGTACAATGGGGAGATGACAGCCTCTACAGCAGCTGGTGTTGGAAAAACTGCACAGCTACATGTAAGGGAATGAAACTGGACTACTGTCTAACCCCATACACAAAGGTAAACTCAAGGTGGATCAAAGACCTGAATGTAAGTCATGAAACCATAAAACTCTTAGAAAAAAACATAGGCAAAAATCTCTTGGAAATAAACAAGAGTGACTTCTTCATGAACATATTTCCCCAGGCAAGGGAAACAAAAGCAAAAATGAACAAGTGGGACTATATGAAGCTGAAAAGCTTCTGTACAGCAAAGGACACCATCAGTAGAACAAAAAGACATCCTACAGCGTGGGAGAATATATTCATAAATGACATATCCAATAAGGGGTTGACATCCAAAATATATAAAGAACTCACGCACCTCAACAAACAAAAAGCAACTAGTACAATTAAGAAATGGGCAGAGGACATGAACATACACTTCTCCAAAGAAGAAATTCAGATGGTCAACAGGCACATGAAAAGATGCTCCACATCACCAATCATCTGAGAAATGCAGATTAAAACCACAATGAGATACCACCTCACACCAGTGAGGATAGCCAACATCCAAAACACAAACAACAACAAATGTTGGCGAGGACGTGGAGAAAAGGGAACCCTCCAACACTGCTGGTTGGAATGCAAATTAGTTCAACCATAGTGGAAAGCAGTATGGAGGTTCCTCAAAAAATTCAAAATACAAATACCATTTGACCCAAGAATTCCACTCCTAGAAATTTACCCTAAGAATGCAGCAGACCAATTTGAAAAAGACATATGCACCCCTATGTTTATCGCAGCACTATTTACAATAGCCAAGAAATGGAAGCAACCTAAGTGTCCATCAGTAGATGAATGGATAAAGAAGATGTGGTACATATACACATTGGAATATTATTCAGCCATAAGAAGAAAACAAATCCTACCATTTGCAACAACATGGATGGAGCTAGAGGGTATTATGCTCAGTGAAATAAGCCAAGCCGAAAAAGACAAGTACCAAATGATTTCACTCATATGTGGAGTAAAAGAACTAAGAAAAAACTGAAGGAACAAAACAGCAGCCGACTCACAGACCCCAAGAACGGACTAATAGTTACCAAAGGGAAAGGGACTGGGGAGGATGGGTGGGAAGGGAGGGACAAGGGGGAAAAGGGGCATTACGATTAGCAGATGTAATGTTGGGGGGGCACGGGGAGGTCTGTAAAACCCGGAGAAGACAAGTAGTGACTCTATAGCATCTCACTATGCTGATGGACAGTGACTGTAGTGGGGTTGGTGGGGGAGACCTGATGAAGGGGGTAGTGTAATCACCATAACATTGGTCATCTAAATGTAGATTAATGATATCAAAGTAAACTTTAAAAAAAGGGTTATGTTATACATTCCAATTGCTAATAAACAGCATTAAATTTATTTTACCTTACATAAAAAAAGAAATAATAGCAAAGTTTTGAAGAAATATTAACTTTCAAATGTTTGTTTCTAAACCACATATTTCCTTAAAGATCCCTCCAAGGTTCAGATATTATGAAAAATATTCAGGGTTTTAAAAACAACTTACTTTACTTTTAAACAAGAATCACTGACTCTCTGCTAACAAAGGTGTCTCTAATGTTTTATCTATCTACTCTTCCTTCAACTTCCAGTTTTTATGACAAAGTTGTTATTTTGACATTATTCAAGAAAATACTAAATACCATTTCTAATCTTTATTTCTACAGTTGTTTAACAACAATTCCTCATAAAGGGACTGCTTACTAATATGGTTCACTTTTCCACTGATTTTCTTCTTATCACAAATTTTTTAAATTTCGGTATCATTAATATACAATCACATGAGCAACATTGTGGTTACTAGATGCCCCCCATTATCAAGTCCCCAACACATACCGCATTACAATCACTGTCCATCAGCATAGTAAGATGCTATAGAGTCACTACTTGTCTTCTCTGAGCTATACTGCCTTCTCCGTGCCCAGGCCACTACATTATGTATGCTAATTGTAAAGCACCTTATTCCCATTCTCCGTCCGTTCCCAACCACACTCCCCAGACCCTTTCCCTTTGGCAACTACTACTCCATTCTTGGGTTCTGTGAGTCGGCTGCTGTTTTGTTCCCTCAAGTTTTTCCTTTGTTCTTATGCTCCACAGAGGAGTGAAATTATTTGTTACTTGTCTTTCTCTGCCTGGCTTATGTCACTGAGCATAATACTCTCAAGCTCCATCCATGTTGTTGCAAACGGTAGGATTTGTTTTCTTCTTGTAGCTGAATAATATTCCAATGTGTATATGTACCACATCTTCTTTAACCATTCATCTACTGATGGACACTTAGGTTGCTTCCATTTCTTGGCTATTGTAAATAGTGAAGCAATAAACATAGGGGTGCATATGTCTTTTTCAAACTGGGATCCTGCAATCTTAGGGTAAATTCCCAGGAGTGGAATCCCTAGGCCAAACGGCATCTCCATTTAGAGCCCTTTGAGGAACCTCCACACTGCTTCACACAATGGTTGAAGTAATTTACATTCCCACCAACAGTGTAGGAGGGTACCCATTTCTCTGCATCCTCGCCAGCATTTGTTTTTCTAGTCTTTTCTTTTCTTTTTTCATACTTTATTCTGCTATCATTAATCTACAATTACATGTGCAACATTATGGTTATTAAACTACCCCCTTCATCAGGACCCCCCACCAACACCATTACATTCACCATCCATCAGCATAGTGAGATGCTATAGAATCACCATGTGTCTTGTCTGAGTTGTACAGCCCTCCCCATGCCCCCCCAACACTACATCTGCTAATCGTAATGCTCATTTTTTTCCCCCTTCCTCCTCCCTTCCCACCCATCCACCCCAGTCCCTTTCACTTTGGTAACTATTAGTCCATTCTTGGGTTCTGTGAGTCTGCTGCTGTTTTCTTCCTTCAGTTTTTTTCTTTGTTCTTATACTCCATACATGAGTGAAATCATTTGATACTTGTCTTTTTCACCTTGGCTTATTTCACTGAGCATAATATCCTCTAGCTCCATCCATGCTGTTGCAAATGGTAGGATTTGATTTCTTCTCAAGGCTGAATAATATTCCATTGCGTATATGTACCACCTCTTCTTTATCCATTCATCTACTGATGGACACTTAGGTTTTTTCCATTTCTTGGCTATTGTAAACAGTGCTGCAATAAACATGGGGTGCATCTGACTTTTTGAAACTTTGTTGCGGCATAATTAGGGTAAATTACTAGGAGTGGGATTCCTGTGTCAAATGGTATTTCTATTTTGAGTTTTTTGAGGAACCTCCATACTGCTTTCCACAATGCTTGAACTAATTTGCAGTCCCACCAGCAGTGTAGGAGGGTTCCCTTTTCTCCACATCCTCGCCAACATTTGTTGTTGTTCATGTTTTGGATGTTGGCCATCCTCACTGGTGTGAGGTGATATCTCATTGTGGTTTCAATTTGCATTTCTCTGATGATTAGCAATGTGGAGCAACTTTTCATGTGCCTGTTGGCCATCTGAATTTTTCTTTGGAGAATTGTCGATTCATGTCCTCTGCCCATTTCTTAGTTGGATTATTCGCTTTTTGTTTGTTGAGTTGCGTGAGTTCTTTATATATTTTGGATGTCAACCCCTTATTGGATATGTCATTTATGAATATATTCTCCCATGCTGTAGGATGTCTTTTGTTCTACTGATGGTATCCTTTGCTGTACAGAAGATTTTCAGCTTCATATATTCCCACTTGTTCATTTTTGCTTTTGTTTCCCTTGCCTGGGGAGATATGTACAGGAAGAAGTGGCTCATGTTTATGTCCAAGAGATTTTTGCCTATGTTTTTTTCTAAGCGTTTTATGGTTTCATGACTTACATTCAGGTCTTTGATCCACCTTGAGTTTACCTTTGTGTATGGGGTTAGCCAGTAGTCCAGTCTTATGCTCTTACATGTCCCTGTCCAGTTTTTCCAACCCCAGCTGCTGAAGAGGCCATAATCTCCGCATTGTATATCCAAGGCTCCTTTATCAAATATTAATTGACTGTATATGCTTGGGTTAATGTTTGGATTATCTATTCTTTTCCACTGGTCTGTGGGTCTGCTTTTATGCCAATACCAAATTTTCTTGATTACTGTGACTTTGTAGTACAGCTTGAAGTCAGGGAGCGTAATTCCCCGTTTTATTCCTCCGTCTCAGGACTGCTTTGGCTATTTGGGTTCTCTTGGGGTTCCATATGAATTTTAGAATTATTTGTTCCAGTTCATTGAAGAAAGCTGTTGGTCGTTTGATAGGGATTGCACTGTATCTGTAGATTGCTTTAGGTAGTATAGCCATTTTGGCAATATTTATTCTTCCTAGCCAAGAGCATGGGATGCATTTCCATTTGTTAGTGTCCTCTTTAATTTCTCTTAGGAGTGTCTTGTAGTTTTCAGACTACACGTCTTTCACTTCCTTCGTTAAGTTTATTCCTAGGTATTTTATTCTTTTTGATGGAATTGTGAATGGAATTGTTTTTCTGATTTCTCCTTCTGTGAGTTCATCATTAGTGTATAGGAAAGCAACAGATTTCTGTATGTTAATTTTGTATCCTGAAACTTTGCTGAATTCAGATATTAGTTCCAGTAATTTTGGAATGGACACTTTAGGGTTTTTTATGTACAGTATCATGTCATCTGCAAATAGTGAAAATTTGAATTCTGCTTTACCAATCTGGATGCCTTGTATGTCTTTGTTTTATCTGATTGCCGTGGCTAGGACCTCCAGTACTATGTGAATAACAGTGGAGAGAGTGGGCATCCCTGTCTTGTTCCCAAACTTAGATGAGAAGCTTTCAGTGTCTCGCTGTTAAGTATGACGTTAGCTGTGGGTTTGTCATATATGGCCTTTATGATGTTGAGGTACTTGCCCTCCATACCCATTTTCTTCGGAGTTTTAATCATGAATGGATGCTGAATTTTGTCAAATGCTTTTTCAGCATCTATGGAGATGATCATGTGGTTTTTGTTCTTCTTTTTATTGATGTGGTGGATGATGTTGATGGATTTTTGAATGTTGTACCATCCTTGCATCCCTGGGATGAATCCCACTTAATCATGATGTATGATCCTCTTGATGTATTTTTGAATTCAGTATGCTAATATTGTGTTGAGTATTTTTGCATCTACATTCATCAGCGTTATTGGTCTGCAATTTTCTTTTTTGGTGAGGTCTTTGCCCAGTTTTGATATTAGAGTGATGCTGGCTTCACAGAATGACTTTGGAAGTATTCCCTTCTCTACTATTTTTTGGAAAAATTTAAGAGAATGGGTGTTATTTCTTCTCTATATTTCTGGTACAATTCAGAGGTGAATCCATCTGGTCTGGGGGTTACATATTATTGTGTAGTTTTTTGATTACCGCTTCAATTTCGTTGCTGGTGATTGGTCTGTTTAGTTTTTCTGTTTCTTGTTTGGTCAGTTTTGGAAGGTCCTATTTTTCTAAGGAGTTGTCCATTACTTCTACGTTTTCCAGCTTGTTAGCATATAGATCCTCAATATTCTCTTATAATTCTTTGTATTTATGTGGGTCTGTCGTTATTTTTCCTTTCTCATTTTTGATTCTGTTTATGTGTGTAGATACTCTTTTTCTCTTAATGAGTCTGGCTAGGGGTTTATCTATTTTGTTTATTTTTTCAAAGAACCAGCTCTTGGTTCATTGATTTTTTCTATTGTTTTATTCTCATCAATTTTATTTATTTCTTCTCTGATCTTTATTATGTCCCTCCTTCTGGTGACTTTGGGTCTCATTTGTTCTTCTTTTTCCAATTTCAGTAATTGTGTCTTTAGACTATTCGTTTGGGAATGTTCTTCTTTCTTTAAATAGGCCTGGAGTGCAATATACTTTCCTCTTAGAACTGCCTTTGCTGCGTCCCACAGAAGTTGTTGCTTTGTGTTGTTGTTGTCCTTAGTCTCCATGTATTCTTTGAGTTCTGTTTTGATTTGGTCATTAACCCATTGATTAATTAGGAGAATGTTGTTAAGCCTCCATATATTTCTCAGCCTTTTTGATTTCTTTGTACAATTTATTTCTAGTTTTATACCTTTGTGATGTGAGAAGTTGGTTGGTAGAATTTCAATCTTTTTGAATTTATTGAGGTTCTTTTTGTGGCCTAGTATGTGGTCTATTCTGAAAAATGTTCCATGTGCACTTGAGAAGAATGTGTATACTGTTCTTTTTGGGTGTAGAGTTCTGTAGATGTCTGTTAGGTCCATCTGTTCTAGTGTATTGTTCAGTGCCTCTGTGTCTTTACTTATTTTTCTGTCTGGTTGATCTGACCTTTGTAGTGAATGGTGTGTTGAAGTCTCCTAAAATGGATGCATTGCTATCTATTTCCTCCTTTAATTCACATGTTAGTATTTGTTTCACATATGCCAGCGCTCCTGTGTTGGGTGCATGTATATTTATAATGGTTATATCCTCTTGTTGGACTAACCCCTTTATCATTATGTAATGTCGTTCTTTATCTCTTGCTACTTTCTTCGTTCTGAAGTCTATTTTTTCTGATACAAGTACTGCAGCACCTGCTTTTTTCTCGTTGTTGTTTACATGAAATATCTTTATCCATCCCTTCCCTTTTAGTCTGTGTGTATCTTTGGGTTTGAGGTGAGTCTTTTGTAAGCAGCATATAGATGGGTCTTGCTTTTTTATCCATTCCATTACATTACTCTGTGTCTTTTGATTGGTGCATTCAGACCATTTACATTTAGGGTGATTATCGATAGATATGTACTTATTGCCATTGCTGGCTTTAGATTCGTGGTTACCAAAGGTTCAAGGGCTGCTACTTTACTATCTAACAATCTAACTTAACTTTCTTGTTAAGTTATTGTAAACACAGTCTGATGTTTCTTTATTTCTCTCCCTTCTTATTTTTCCTCCTCCATTCTTTATATACTAAGTTTTTCATTCTTTGCCTTTAGTTAATATTTGGATGGTCTACTTTCCTTACTATGATTTTATTTTCTCTGGTGACATCTTTTTAGCCTTAGGAGTGCTTCCCTCTAGAGTAGTCCCTTTAAGATATCCTGTAGAGGTGGTTTATGAGAGGCAAACTCTCTCAACTTTCACTTGCCTGGAAATTGTTTAATCCCTCAGTCATATATAAATGATAATTGTGCTGGATACAATATTCTTGGTTTGAGGCCCTTCTGTTTCATTACATTAAATATATCATGCCATTCTCTTCTGGCCTGTAAGATTTCTGTTGAGAAGTCTGATGATAGTCTGATGGGTTTTCCTTTGTAGATGATCTTTTCTCTCTCTCTAGCTGCCTTTAATACTCTGTCTTTATCTTTGATCTTTGCCCTCTTAATTATTATGTGTCTTGGTGTTGTCTTCCTTGAGTCCCTTGTGCTGGGAGATCTGTGGGCTTCCATGGACTGCGAGACTATTTTCTTCCCCAGCATGGGGACGTTTTCAGCAATTATTTCTTCAAAGACACTTTCTATCCCTTTTTCTCTCTCTTCTTCCTCTGGTACTCATATAATGCGAATATTATTCCACTTGGATTGGTCACACAGTTCTCTTAATATTCTTTCATTCCTAGAGATCCTTTAATCTCTCTTTGCCTCAGCTTCTCTGTATTCCTGTTCTCTGATTTCTATTCCATTAACCGTCTCTTGCATCTCGTCCAGTCTGCTGCTAAGCCCATCAATCACTTGTTTCATTTCTGTATTGTTTCCTCAATTCCCTCACTTCCTTCCTCAGCTCTTGCATATTTCTCTGTAGATCCATCAATATGGTTATGACTTTTTTCAGGAAGGTTGTGCATTTCCATCCCTTCAAGTTCCCTGTCTGGTGTTGTCTGGGTCAGGGTAAGTTTTTAATGTACCATATTCCTCTGTCTTTTCATGGCGATAGAAGTGGTCACAGGTAGATGCCATATATGTTAGCTGTGCTCTTTAAGGCTGTTAAAAACAAAAAAAAAGAATTAAGAAAGGGGAAAAAAAGCAAGAAAGAGAAAAAAAAAGAAAGAAGAGAAAAGAAAAGAGAATAAAAAAACTCCAGCTAGGAGTAGATTCTATTGGGATGCTGTAGGTGGCGATGTTACTCCACTATTCCGCAGCTGTGGCTGCACCACTACGTAGGGTCCTTCGTAGCCCTGTCCGGGGCGGGAACGAATGGGAGGCTGTTTATCTCTGTAGGAAGTCTCAGTATGGCAAAATTTTCCCAGTTGCCAGCCAGGGGGTCCAAAATTCCCCAGGACTCCCAGCCTTCTGGGCTTTGTGTGCTGGGACGATCCTGCTCCTCCGTAGAGCCCCTGTCTCTTTAAGACCCGTAAAAAAAAGTGTGTGGTTTTCTTTTGTCCCAGGGAGCCAGGTGTGAGGACCCGGTGCAGTCTCTGGCTCAGATCCTGCACCCTCTGTCTCTCCAATCTCCGATACATGGCCTGTTGTGTTTCAGTGCTCCCGGCGCAGATCACCAGGGCTGGTTATTTCACGGGCCTGTACTTCTACTTCCTCCCGGCTCTGAATCCTCCCCTCCCACCGGTGTGCTTGGGTGGGGAAGCGCTCAGGTCCCGCCGGGACATGGCTCCGTATCTTACCCGCCTCGCGGGGTGCCTAGTCCTCTTAGGTGTAGATGCAGGCTGGTTGCTGTCCTGCATCTTCTGGTCTCTCTTTTAGAAATAGTTGTATTTGTTTTGGGAGGAGATTTTCGCTGCCTTGCTCATGCTGCCATCTTCCCAGAAGTCCCGTTCCTCTGGATTTAATTTGCATTTCCCTGATAATTAGTGCGGTGGAGCATCTTTTCATTTGCCTGTTGGCCATCTGAATTTCTTCTTTGGAGAATTGTCTGTTCATGTCTTCTGCCCATTTTTAATAATGTTATTTGCTTTTTAGGTGTTGTGGCATGTGAGATCTTTATATTTTTTGGATGTTATCTCCTTGTTGGATATGTCACTTACAAATATATTCTCCCATACTGCAGGATGCCTTTTTGTTCTGCTGATAGTGTCCTTTGCTGCACAGAAGCTTTTTAGCATGATGTAGTCCGATTTGTTCTTTTTTGATTTTGTTTCCCTTGCCTTGAGAAAATGCATTCAGGAAAAAGTTGCTTATGTTTATATTCAAGAGATTTTTGCCTATGTTTTCTTCTAAGAGTTTTATGGTTTCATGATTTACATTCAGGTCTTTGATCTATTTTGAGTTTACTTTTCTGTATGGGGTTAGACAATAATCCAGTTTCATTCTCTTTCATGTAGCTGTCAGTTTTGCCAACACTAGATCTTGAAGAGACTGTCATTTGCACATTGTATATCCATGGCTTCTTTATCATATATTAATTGACCATATATGCTTGGGTTTTATATCTGGGCTCTCTAGTCTGTTACATTACTCTATGGGTCTGTTCTTGTGCCAGTACCAAATTGTCTTGATTACTGTGGCTTTGTAGTAGAGCTTGAACTCAGGGAGCATAATCCCCCCTTCTTTATTCTTCCTTCTCAGGATTGCTTTGGCTATTAACGGTCCTTTGTAGTTCCACATGAATTTTAGAACGATTTGCTCTAGTTCACCGAAAAATGCTTCTGGTAGATTGATAGGGATTGCACTGAATCTGTAGATTGCTTTACGCAGGATGGCCATATTGACAATATTAATTCTTCCTATCCATGAGCATGGGATGTGTTTCCATTTACTGGTATCTTCTTTAATTTCTCTCATCAGTGCCTCATAGTTTTCAGAGTATAGATGTCTCACTTCTTTGTTTAGGTTTTAGGTATTTTATTCTTTTTTATTTAATCGTGGATGGAATTGTTTTCCTGATTTTTCTTTCTGCTAGTTCACCATTAGTGTATAGGAATGCAACAGATTTCTGCATAGTAATTTTGTATCCTGCAAATTTGCTGATTTCAGATATTAGATGTAGAAGTTTTGGAGTGGATTCTTTAGGGTTTTTTATGTGCAGTATCATGTCATCTGCAAACAGGGAGAGTTTAACTTCTTCCTTGCCAATCTTGATGCCTTTTATTTCTTTGTGTTGTCTGATTGCCGTGGCTAGTACATCCGAACTATGTTGAATAAAAGTGGGGAGAGTGGGCATCCCTGTCTTGTTCCCAATCTTAGATGAGAAGCTTTCAGTGTCTCGCTGTTAAGTATGATGTTAGCTGTGGGTTTGTCATATATGGCCTTTATGATGTTGAGGTACTTGCCGTCTATACCCATTTTCTTCAGAGTTTTAATCATGAATGGATGCTGAATTTTGTCAAATGCTTTTTCAGCATCTATGGAGATGATCATGTGGTTTTTGTTCTTTTTGTTGATGTGGTGGATAATGTTGATCGATTTTCAAAGGTTCTCCATCCTTGCATCCCTGGGATAAATCCCACTTGATCATAATGGATGATCCTTTTGATGTGTTTTTGAATTCAGTTTGCTAATATTTTGTTGAGTATTTTTGCATCTGAGATATTGGTCTGTAGTTTTCTTTTTTTCTGGTTTCTTTGCCTGGTTTTGGTATTAAAGTGATGCTGGCCTCATAGAATGAGCTTGGGAGTATTCCCTCCTCTTCTACTTTTTGGAAAAGTTTAAGGAGGATGGGTATTAGGTCTTCAGTAAATGTTTGATAAAATTCAGCAGTGAAACCATCTATTCCAGTTGTTTTCTTCTTAGGTAGTTTTTTGTTTACCAATTCAGTTTCCTTGCAGGTAACTGGTCTATTCGGATTTTCCATTTCTTCCTGCATCAGCCTTGAAGGTTGTATTTTTCTAGAAAGTTGTCCATTTCTTCTAGATTATAAATTTTGTTAGCATATTATTTTTCATAGTATTCTCTCATAATTCTTTGTATTTCAGTGGTGTCCATAGTGATTTTTCCTTTCTAGTCTTTACTTTCAGAATCATTCCTGACTCTGTTTATGTGTATAGACTCTCTTTTTTTCTTGACAAGTCTGGGTAGAGATATATCTATTTTGTTTATTTTCTCTAAGAACCAGCTCCTGCTTTCATTGATTCTCTCTATTGTTTTATTCTTCTCAATTTTATTTATTTCTGCTCTAATATTTATTATGTCACTCCTTCTACTGACTTTGGGCCTCCTTTGTTCTTCCTTTTCTGATTTCATTAATTGTGAGTTTAGATTGTTCATTTGAGATTGTTCTTCTTTCCTGAGGTAGGCTTGTATTGCAATATAATTCCCTCTTAGAACAGCCTTCTCTGTGTCCCACAGATTTTGCAGTGTTGAATTATTATTATTATTTGTCTACATATATTGCTTGATCTCTTGTTTTTATTTGGTCATTGATCCATTGGTTATTTAGGAGCATGTTATTTAGCCTCCATGTGTTTATGGGCTCTTTTACTTTCTTTGTGTAATTTATTTCTGGTTTCATATCTTTGTGATCTAAGAAGGTCGTTGGTACAGTTTCGATCTTTTTGTATTCACTGAAGCTCATTTTGTGGCCTAGTATATAATCTATTCTTGAAAATGTTCCATGTGCACTTAAGAATAATGTGTATCCTGTTACTTTTGGATGGAGTGTTCTGTAGATGTCTGTTAGGCCCATTTTTTCTAATATGTTGTTCAGTGCCTCTATGTCCTTACTTATTTCAGTCTGGTTGATATATCCTTTGGAGTGAGTGGTGTGTTGAAGTCTCCTATAATGAATGCATTGCATTTTATTTCCCCCTTTAATTCTGTTAGCATTTGTTTCACATATGTAGGTGATCCTGTGTTGGTTGCATAGATATTTATAATAGTTATATCCTCTTGTTGGACTGACCCCTTTATCATTATGTAATGTCCTTCTTTATCTCTTGTTACTTTCTTTGTTTTGAAGTCTATTTTGTCTCATACAAGTACTGCAACTCCTGCTTTTTTCTCCCTATTAGTTGCATGAAATATCTTTTTCCATCCCTTTACTTTCAGTCTGTGTATGTCTTCGGGTTTGACGTCAATCTCTTGCAGGCACCATATAGATGGGTGTTGTTTTGTTATCCATTCAGTGACTCTATGTCTTTTGATTGGTGCATTCAGACCATTTACATTTAGGGTGATTGTTGATAAATATGTAGTTATTGCCATTGCAGGCTTTAGATTCATGGTTACCAAAGTTTCAGGGATAATTCCCTTACTATCTAACAGTCTAATTTAACTCACATACTATGCTCTAAGAGAAACAACCTGAAGGTTTTTTTTTCCTCCTTTTTCTTCCTCTTGCATTCTTTTTTATATTGGATATCATATTCTGTACTCTTTGTCTATCTCTTGATTGACTTTGGCGGTAGTTGATTTTGCATCTGCTTAGTAATTAATTGTTCTACTTTTCTGCGGTTTTATTTCCCCTGGTGACATCTATTTAGCCTTAGGAATACTTCCATCTATAAGAGTCCCTCCAAAGTGCTCTGTAGTCGTGGTTTGTGGGAGGTAAATTCTCTCAGCTTTTGCTTATCTGGAAATTGTTTAATCCGTCCTTCAAATTTAAATGATAATCTTGCCAGGTAGTCTTTGATCGAGGCCCTTCTGCTTTATTGCTTTAAATATATCATGCCATTCCCTTCTACCCTGTAAGGTTTCTTTTGACATGTCTGATAGCCTGATGGGTTTTCCTTTGTACGTGATCTCTTTTCTCTCTCTGGCTGCTTTTAAAAGTCTGTCCTATCCTTGATCTTTGCTATTTTAATTATTGTATTTCTTGGTGTTCTCTTCCTTGGGTCCCTTGTTTTGGGAGATAAGTGCACCTCCACTGCTTGAGAGACTACCTCGTTCCCCAGGTTTGGGAAGTTCTCAGCAATTGCCTCCTCAAAGACACTTTCTATCCCGTTTTTCTCTCTTCTTCTGGCTCCCCTATAATGTGAATATTGTTTCGTTTGGATTGGTCACATATTTCTCTCAATATTCTTTCATTCTTAAAGAGCATTTTTTCTCTCTGTGATTCAGCCTCTTTGTATTCCTCTTCTCTAATTTCTATTCAATTTGCCATCTCTTGCTACTATCTCTAATCTGCTGTTAAATCCCTCCATTGTATGTTTCATTTCAGATATGGAAATTCTTAATGATTCAATCTCCACACTACATTCGTCCCTGAAATCTTGAATATTTTTCTGTACCTCCATAAGCATGTTTATCATTTTTATTTTGAATTCTCTTTCAGGAGGATTGGTGACTTCAGTTTCACTTGGCCCTTTTTCTGGTGTGTGCAAGATTTCTGTTTGTACCAGGTTTCTTTGACGTTTCATATTTGTATGTGGAACCCTCTAGTGTCCAGTAGCTTTAGGGTCTGGAGCTGTTCAACCCCTGGAGTGATGTTTAGGGTTGCAGGGGAGTGGTGCTGATGCCTGGTGGGAGTAAAGAGCTGTTTCCTGCTTCCCGGTTGTAGTGCCTGTCTCCACTGTCAGAACCAGTTGGCCAGCAGAGGTATAAGCCTCTGTGCTTTGTGTCTGTAGCTGCCGTATGCAAGTCCTCCATCTGGCAGGGATTGCCGGTTTGCGAGCTGGTGCTGGCAGGCCAGGAGGAAGGTACAGTAGGCTGTGTATCATGGTGGGGGGCCTTGGAGGTGAGTAACCAGGCAGGGGGATGGAGTCCCTGATGCTCCTGTAAGTCCCCAACCTGTTAGGCAGAGTGCACCCAGACATCCTTGTCCACCTATCCCTTCTATCGTGCAGCAAGCTCCGTGCAAGCCCTGCCCCTTCAGCAGCCCTCTCGCTGCTAGGAAGTCTCTCAGACTGCCCGCCTTTCCTTTGTACCAGAGCAGCTGGATGTGGATCCCTGTCGTCCACAAATGACTAGAATCTCAGGCTCTCCACTATTCAGCCTGTCTTAGCTTTCCAGCCCCACCTATCTCCAGAGCACAATGCAATGTAGGTTTGTGCTCCCAAAGCAGATCTCCAGGGCTATGTGTTCAGCAGTCCCAGGCTTTCACCCCCTCCCTGCTCCATTTCTCTTCCTCCTGCTGGTCAGCTGGGGTGTGGGAAGGGCTTGGGTCCCGCTGGATCAAGGCTTTGGTACATTACATTGTTTTGAGAGGTCTGCTCTCTTCTCCAGGTGTTTGCAGTCTAGTGCAGCCTTCTTTCCTTTTGTTCTTTTAGGATTAGTTGTATTAACTATATTTTCATAATATATGTGGTTTGGGGAGAACTCTGTCTCACCTCTCACACTGCCATTTTGAATCCCTCTGATTTTTCCATTTTTAAGAAGTCTTTTATTTACATTCATTGCTTATCATTTTTTTTCATGAAGCGTTCCACAGATGCTGTATTTTCTGAGGATTTTCATATTTGACATGTTTCCCCATCATCTCTAAACTTGACAGAAATCTCAACTGGGTAGAACATTCGTGGATTACTCTGCTAATATTTTCATTTCAGTAACTTTTTTCTTGTAGTATACATTTGAATATATTTTTTCTTCCCTTTATCCTAATGTTTACTCATACTTCCTATATTTAATACATACTTCTAATTGCTTTAATCTCTATGCCTTTTATCTCTATTCACTGATTATCTCCAATCTGTCCTGATTTTCAGGGATGTCTGCCTGGTGTTATTTCTGTTTTATTTAATTGGAATGTTTAGACCACTATTGACTTGTTTTAGCTATAAATCTACCACACTGAATAAATTTAATGCTCTTTTAATTTGTTTTCCACTTGTCCCATTTATTATTTGTTTCTTTTTTCTGCTATACTGGTATTGTTTTGTATCACTATATTTTAGGGTTATATTCTATCTTGTTAATTATTCTCAAGACTTTCCTTACATTCTAGAAATAAGCCTAACATTTTAAATGTCACTATAAGAATGATGGCTTCATGTAATTATATATATAGCTCAGGACATAAGAGACATGAAGGTGAGCTTATCTGCATCCATGAAATACTAATGCCTTTATTTATTGATTTATTTTGGTTAAAGTAGTACATCCCAGAAATGTAGGATGATTTATTATTAGGAAATATGTCAAAAAGTAAAGTATTTATAGTAAAGGGAGAAAAATTACATAAAATCCTATCTAAAGATCCATAAAAGGAATTCAATAATATATAAAGTATGTTACAGATATTTATTGGTAATGAAAAGACAAATGCTTGGTAAACATGATTTAAAAAATGGAGGATTCTGGGAAGATGGAGTAGGAGGCACTGGGAATCTGTTTCCCCATCTAGACAACAATTTCACAAGAGGAATTTGATGTAACTATTTTGGAACTCTGAAATCTATTAAAGGTTTTCAACTTCCAGGGGGAAGACTTGGATAGTAAATTGTGACTATTTTTGGTCAATTTGAGCTCTTACTATAGTAGCAGCTACCCACCCCCCAAGCACGCCATATGGCAGGCAGCTGTGCATGTGTTCCTAGAGCAGGTTGTACAACTGTGGGAGGTAAAATAGGGAAAAAGGACTCTGGCCTCCAAACATTGGTGAACTGTGCTCTGATCACTGATTGCACCTTCTGATCACAGAGATGCAGACAAAGAGGCAGGCAGCCATAGTTGTTGCATTTCCTTTCACTGTTACAGGTCCTTCACCCTCTGGTTGAAGTGACTTTCAGATTTAAAGGGCCAATGCCCTTTAATCACCACCCCACCAATTTTTTGCTTTTTCCTCTTTTGAGAGCAAGACATTAAAGACATGCAAAAGCCATTCCATGTGAGAAAATTAGAAAGTGGGAAAATTAGAAAATGACCCTGCATGCCAAGGGAAAGGCTCAGAAAAAAACCTGAGAAGACATTAAGTTCACACTGAAGGTTGATCCTTGGCACAGAGACAACCTAAACACTCAAAAACAATAAACAATGGAAAAAAACAATTAGAAAAAAGAGTAAACCCTAGGGAAGGAGAATTTCCAGAGTTCCTATAGTATTAGATTCAAATATCAAGTGCTCAAGAAAAAGAATCTTAATGAATATAGAGAAACAAAGTATGGCCCTTTCAGAGGAAAAAAACAAATTAAGAGAAAGTACCTGCAAAAAACTAATGGCAGATATACTACACAATGACTTTGAAACAACTGTCTTAAAGATGCTCAAAGAAACAAATATGTGGAGAATTTTAAGAAAACAATGTGTGAATAAAAATGGAAATCTCAATAGACAGAAAACCCAAAAAGAAACCAGAAAGAAATTCTGGAGCTGAAAAGTATGAAAACTCGAGCTGAAAAAATATTCACTAAATAGATTTGAGCATGCCAAAGAATCTGTGAACTTGAAGATAGGACAAGGGACATTATCGAGACTCAGGAGCAGAAAGAAAAAAGATTAAAGAGAACAGAGCCCAAGATATTTGTGGGACACCATCAAGTGGACCAGCATATGTATCATGAGGGTCCTTGAAAAAGAAAGTGGCTGAGAGAATATTTGAAGCAATGATGGCTGAAAGCTTCCCAAATTTGATGAAAGACATGAATATAAACATCCAAGACCCAACAGACTCCAAGATGAGCTCAAAGAGACCCATACAGACACATATCATAATCAAATTTTCAAAAGACAGAGAATCTTGAAAGCAGGAAAAAAGAAATGAATTATTACATAAAAGGTTCTAAGCAAGAATTTAGATTTCTTATCACAAGCTTTGGGGGCGAGAAGATAAAAAGATATACTCAGTGTGATAAAAGTAACATTTATGTAAAAGTTAGTATTACAGATTGGATTAAAGATGGCGGCGTGAGAGGTGAGACAGAGGCTTCCTCCTAAAACCTCTTATAATATGAAAATAAAGCTACATCAACTACTCTTGAAAGAGCAGTGGGAAAGAGGATGGCAACAAATTGCATACACCTGGAGACAAGAGGAGCCCTCACAGAAAAGGGTAACGTAATAAAGCTGTGGTTCTCAGGGATCCAAGCCCTTCCCCCACACCAGCTCACCAGTGGGAGGAACAGGAACGGAGCAGGGAGGGAGTGGAGATGTGGGACTGCTGAATACCTAACTCTGGAGATCTGCTCTGGGAGCACAAACCTACATTACATGGTGCTTGCATGATACTCTTGTAAATAGGGGGTTGGAAAGCTAAGACAGGCAGAATTCCAGGAGAGACTAAGAATCCAGCTGCTTGTGAAAGCAGGGATCCATACCAGCTGTTGGGAACAAAAGAAAAGTGGGCAGTCTGAGAGACTTCCTAACAAAGAAGCCCTTAGCAAGAGAGCTGCTAAAGGGGCAAGGATTGCACGGAGCTTACTGCTCAGGACAAAGGACAGGCAGACAAAATTGTCTGGGTGCACTCTGCCCAGCAGGTTGGGAGCTTTCACGATCTCCAGGTGCTCCAGCTCCCTGGCTGCCTACACAGCTCCAAGAACCCCTTCTGTGACAGGCAGACTTGTGAGACTTTCTTCTGGCCAGCCCCACCAGGCTTGCAAACCGGGAAATCCTTCCCTGGTGTTAGGCCAGCCAGAGGGAAGATCTGTCCATAGCAACTAAAAACGCAAAGCACAGAGGCTTATACCTGTGGGCTCAGCCCACTGGTTCAGGCAGTGGAGAAAGGCATAGCAGCCAGGAACCAGCAAACACCCTTTCCTCCCCGGAGGCACCAATACCACTCCCCTACAATCCCCACATTGCTTCAGGGGCTGAGCAGCTCCAGAGAGTAGAGCTTCTGGGCACTAGAGGGCACCATACACAAATATGAAACGCCAAAGGAACCTGGTCCAGAGTAAAATTATGAACACAACCCCTGAGAAAGATTTAAATGATATGGACCTTATGAATCTCCTTGAAAGGTAGTTCAAAATAAAAATCATTAACATGCTCATGGAGGTTCAGAAAGATATTTAAGAAATCAGGAATGAATTCCGGTCAGAGATCCAATCATTGAAGAACACGATGGACGGTATTAAAAGCAGATTGGATACGGTGGAGGAGACAATAAATGAAATAGGAACTACAGAAGAGGAATATAAAGAAGCTGAGGCACAGAGAGAAAAAAGGATCTCTAAGAATGAAAGAATATTAAGAGAATTATTTGACCAATCCAAACGGAACAATATTCGCATTATACGGGTACCAGAGAAAGAAGAGAGAGAAAAACGGATAGAAAGCGTCTTTGAGGAGGTGATTGCTGAAAACTTCCCCAATCTGGGGAAGGAGATAGTATCTCAGGCCATGGAGGTGTGCAAATCTCCCAACACAAGGGACCCAAGAAAGACAACAGCAAGACATATAGGAATTAAAATGGCAAAGATCAAGGATAAGGACAGACTATTAAAAGCAGCCAGAGAGAGAAATAGGATCACATACAAAGGAAAACCCATCAGGCTATCATCAGACTTCTCAGCAGAAACCTTACAGCCCAGAAGGGAGTGGCATGATGTATTTAATGCAATGAAGCAGAAGGGCCTTGAACCAAGATTACTTTATCCGGCAAGATTATCATTTAAATTTGAAGGAGGGATTAAACAATTCCCAGATAAGAAGAGCTGAGAGAATTTACCTCCACAAACCATCTCTACAGTGTTTTTTGGAGGGACTGCTATAGATGAAATTGTTCCTACAGATTAATAGCTGTCACCAGACGTACTAAAACCACAGTAAAGAAAATAGAAAAGCTAATTACTAAGAAAATGCAAAATTAAATTAACTATTCCCAAAGTCAATCAAGGGATAGACAAAGAGTACAGAATATGACACCTAATATATAAAGAATGGACTAGAAAGAAAAAGGAGGAAACAAACAAACAAAGAACCTTTAGACTGTGTTTATAATAGCATATTAAGTTAGTTGTTAGACTTTAGATAGAAGGGAAGTTAACCTTGAACATTTGGTACCACGAATCTGAAGCCTGCAATGCCAATAAGTACATACCTATCCATAATCACCCTAAATGTAAATGGACTGAATGCACCAGTCAAAAGACATAGAGTCACTGAATGGATAAAAAAACAAGACCCATCTATATGCTGCCTTCAAGAGACTCACATTAAACCAAAAGACATACACAGACTAAAAGTGAAGGGATGGAAAAAGATATTTCATGCGAACAGCAAGGAGAAAAAAGCAGGTGTTGCAGTACTTGTATCAGACAAAACAGACTTCAAAACGAAGAAAGTAGCAAGAGATAAAGAAGGACATTGCATAATGATAAAGGGGTGAGTCCAACAAGAAGATAGAACCATTTTAAATATATATGCACCCAACACAGGAGCACTAGCATATGTGAAACAAATACTAACAGAATTAAAGGAGGAAATAGACAGCAATGCATTCATTTTAGGAGACTTCAACACACCACTCACTCCAAAGCACAGATCAACCAGACAGAAAATAAGTAAAGACACAGAGGCACTGAACAACACACTAGAAAAGATGGACCTAACAGATATGTACAGAACTCTGCACCCAAAAGAAGCAGGATACACATTTTTCTCAGGTTCACATGGAACATTTTCCAGAATAGACCACATACTAGGCCACAAAAAGAACCTCAGTAAAGTCAAAAACATTGCAATTCTACCAACCAACTTCTCAGATCACAAAGGTATAAAACGAGAAATAAATTTTAGAAAGAAATCAAAACAGCTCACAACCACATGGAGGCTTAACAACATTCTCCTAACTAATCAGTGGGTTAACGACCAAATCAAAACAGAAATGAAAGAATATATAGAGACTGATGGTAACAACAACACAAAGCCACAACTTCTGTGGTACGCAGCAAAGGCAGTTCTAAGAGGAAAGTATATTGCACTCCAGGCCTATTTAAAGAAGGAAGAACATTCCCAAACGAATAGTCTAAAGACACAATTACTGAAATTGGAAAAAGAAGAACAAATGAGACCCAAAGTCACCAGAAGGAGGGACATAATAAAGATCAGAGAAGAAATAAATAAAATTGAGGAGAATAAAACAATAGAAAAAATCAATGAACCAAGAGCTGGTTCTTTGAAAAAATAAACAAAATAGATAAACCACTAGCCAGACTCATTAAGAGAAAAAGAGAATATACACACATAAACGGAATCAGAAATGAGAAAGTAAAAATAATGACGGACCAAACAGAAATACAAAGAACTATAAGAGAATATTATGAGAATCTATATGGTAACAAGCTGGAAAACATAGAAGAAATGGACTACTTCTTAGAAAAATACAACCTTCAAGACTGACCAAGCAAGAAACAGAAAAACTAAACAGACCAATCACCAGCAATGAAATTGAATCAGCAATCAAAAAACTACCCAAGAACAAAACCCCCGGACCAGAAGGATTCACCTCTGAATTCTACCAGACATATAGAGAAGAAATAACACCCATTCTCCTTAAAGATTTTCAAAAAGTAGAAGAGGAGGGAATACTTCCAAACTCATTCTATGAAGCCAGCAACACTCTAATACCAAAACCGGGCAAAGACCTCACCAAAAAGAAAATTACAGACCAATATCCCTGATGAACACAGATGCAAAAATACTGAACAAAATATTAGCAAACCGAATCCAAAAATACATAAAGGGGATCATACACCATGATCAAGTGGGATTCATCCCAGGGATGCAAGGATGGTACAACATTCGAAAATCCATCAATATCATCCACCACATCAACAAAGAGAACAACAAAAACCACATGATCATCTCCATAGATACTGAAAAAGCATTTGACAAAATTCAGCATCCATTCATGATTAAAACTCGAAAAAAATGGGTATAGACGGCAAGTACCTCAACATCATAAAGGCCATATATGACAAACCCACAGCTAACATCATACTTAACGGCGAGAAGCTAAAAGCTTTTCATCTAAGATCGGGAACAAGACAGGGATCCCCACTCTCTCCACTGTTATTCAACATAGTACTGGAGGTCCCAGCCACGGCAGTCAGACAAAACAAAGACATACAAGGCATCCAGATTGGTAAAGAAGTAGTCAAATTGTCACTATTTGCGGATGACATGATATTGTACATAAAAAACCCCAAAGACTCCACTCCAAAACTATTAGAACTAATATTTGAATTCAGCAAAGTTGCAGGATACAAAATTAACACACAGAAATCTGTTGCTTTCCTATACACTAATGATGAACTAACAGAAAGAGAAATGAGAAAAACAATTCCATTCACAATTCCATCAAAAAGAATAAAATACCTAGGAATAAACCTAACGAAGGAAGTGAAAGACCTGTACTCTGAAAACTACAACACACTCCTATGAGAAATTAAAGAGGACACTAACAAATGGAAATGCATCCTATGCTCTTGGCTAGGAAGAATATATACTGTCAAAATGGCTATACTACCTGCAAGGAATCTACAGATTCAACGCAATCCCTATCAAACTACCAACAGCTTTCTTCAATGAACTGGAACAAATAATTCTAAAATTCATATGGAACCACAAAAGACCCCGAATAGCCAAATCAATCCTGAGAAGGAGGAATAAAACAGGGGGAATTACACTCCCTGACTTCAAGCTCTACTACAAAGCCACAGTAATCAAGACAATTTGGTATTGGCACAAAAACAGACCCACAGACCAGTGGAACAGAATAGAAAATCCAAACATTAACCCAAACATATACAGTCAATTAATATTTGATAAAGGAGCCTTGGATATACAATGGGGAGATGACAGCCTCTTCAGCAGCTGGTGTTGGCAATACTGGACAGCTACATGTAAGAGAATGAAACTGGACTACAATCTAACCCCATGCACAAAGGTAAACTCAAGGTGGATCAAAGACCTGAATGTAAGTCATGAAACCATAAAACTCTTAGAAAAAAACATAGGCAAAAATCTCTTGGACATAAACATGAGCGACTTCTTCATGAACATATCTCCCCGGGCAAGGACAACAAAACCAAAAATGAACAAGTGGGACTATATGAAGCTGAAAAGCTTCTGTACAGCAAAGTACACCATCAGTAGAACAAAAAGATATCCTACAGTATGGGAGAATCTATTCATAAATGATGTATCTGATAAGGGGTTGACATCCAAAATATATAAAGAACTCACGCACCTTATCAAACAAAAAGCAAATAATCCAATTAAGAAGTGGGCAGAGGACATGAATAGACACTTCTGTAAAAAAGAAATTCAGATAGCCAACAGGCACATGAAAAGATGCTCCACATCGCTAATCATCAGAGAAATGCAGATTAAAACCACAATGAGATATCACCTCACACCAGTGAGGATGGCCAGCATCCAAAACACAAACAACAACAAATGTTAGCGAGGATGTGGACAAAAGGGAACCCTCCTACACTGCTGGTGGGAATGCAAATTAGTTCAACCATTGTGGAAAGCAGTATGGAGGTTCCTCAAAAAATTCAAAATAGAAATACCATTTGACCCAGGAATTCCACTCCTAGGAATTTACCCTAAGAATGCAGCAGCCCAATTTGAAAAAGACAGATGCACACCTATGTTTATCGCAGCACTATTTACAATAGCCAAGAAATGGAAGCAACCTAAGTGTCCATCAGTAGATGAATGGATAAAGATGTGGTATATATACACACTGGAATATTATTCAGCCATAAGAAGAAAACAAATCCTACTATTTGCAACAACATGGATGGAGCTAGAGGGTGTTATGCTCAGTGAAATAAGCCAAGCCGAAAAAGACAAGTATCAAATGATTTCACTCATATGTGGAGTATAAAAACAAAGAAAAAATACTGAAGGAACAATACAGCAGCAGACTCACAGAACCCAAGAACGGACTAATAGTTACCAAAGGGAAAGGGACTGGGGAAGATGGGTGGGAAGGGAGGGATAAGAGGGAAAAAGGAGCATTACGATTAGCAGACGTAATTTTGGGAGGGGCACGGGGAGGGCTGTACAATTCAGAGAAGACAAGTAGTGATTCTATAGCATCTCACTACGCTGATGGACAGTGACTGTAATGGGGTTGGTGGGGGGGACCTGATGAAGGGGTAGTTTAATAACCATAATATTGCATATGTAACTGTAGATTAATGATACCAAAATTAATTATATTTAAAAAAATAACAATAAATTCAAAACTAAATAACAATTACAGCCCACACATAGCTGGAAGACATTTGAGTTTCATCCAGTAGAGTACAGAAAAAAGACTGAAAAAAATGAACAGAGCTTCAGTGTGGGATAGTATCAGGCAATCTAAAATATATGTAACTGGATTCCCAGAGGGGGAGGCAAAAAAAAAAACATTTGATTAATGGCCAATGTTCTTCCATACTGAATGAAAAATATAACTCATATTTCAAGAAGTTCGATGAATCCAAAAAAATAAACACAACATAAAATTCACCAAGGCACATCCTAAACAAATTGCTGTAAACCAATTATAAAGGTAAATCTTAAAGCAAACAGTAATAAAAGATACATTTAATACAGGGGGAAAAAAGAATGTCCTCTGTCTGACTTCTCATCAAAACAACCCAAGGCAATAAAAAAAGAAACATTTTTAAAGTGCTGGGGGAAAAAAATCAACCTAAAATTCTATATCCAGAAAAACATACCCTTCAAAACAAATTGAAGGTAAAATAAAGACATCTTCAGATGAACAAACTCTGAAAGAAGTTAAGGCCACCATACTAGCACTACCAGAAATATTAAAGGAAGCCATTCAGAAGAAGGAAAAGGGTACCAGATGGAAACTCAGATTTACATAAAGAAATGAAAAGCACTGGCAACAGTATATCTATGGATAAATATAAAGGAATTTTTCATCTTCAGTTTCTTCAAAAGAGAATTGAAATAAAAACAAAGTACTGTAAGGTTTATAATATATGTAGAAATCAAGCCAATGACAACACAAAAAGCAGGAGGGTGGAAAATAAATATCTACTGTGTAAGGTTCTTACATTATAAATGAAGTGGCACAATATTAATTCACAGCAGACAGAAATAAAGATGTATACTATAAAGTGCCTAGAGCAACAAGTAAAACACACATGAGATATAGATTATAAATCAAAAGATAAAATGGAATACTAATTAAATACTCTTTTAATCCAAAAGAAAGCAGAAAAAGAAGACAAAAAGAACAAAGATCACATGGGACAAACAGAAAACATATATAGCAAGATGGTAGAGGTAAACCTAACCACATTAATAATTATATTAAATACTGATGGACTAAAACACAAGTGTAAAGTCTGGAATTGTCAAAACTGGATAAAAAAGTAAGACCAAACTAGGTGTGTCTTCAGGATACTTGTTTTAATTACAAGTAAAAGGATAGAAACATATGTATTATGTATCTCTAATGATAAAAAGCTTGAGTGGCTAATTGATATCAGACAAAGTAGACTCCAGGTAAGGAACTGTACTAGAGAAAAAGAGGAACATCTCATAATGATCAAGGAGCCAACCAAGGAAACAGAACAATCCTAAATGCGTATACACCTAATTACAACACTTCCAATGAAGTAAGAACTGACATAAGTAAACTTACAATTACAGTCAGTGAGTTCAACACTCCTCTATCAGTAGTACTCAACAGAGCAAGTAACTAGAAAGTAGTAACGATATTGAAGACTTACTACACTGCCAACAAACCTGGCCCCGTTTGTTTACGGAACACTGTGCCCAGCAACTGTAGAACACAGTTTCCATTCTATGTGTAACAGTCATAAAGATTCAAAATATGCTGGGCCATAAAAGCAGTTTCAGTACATTTAAAAGCATTAAAATCATACAGATTATGTTCTCTGATCAAAACAGCATTAAATTAGAAATAATAAACAAATATCTGGAAAAAACCCTCATACTTGGAAATTAAATAATATAGTTCTAAATAATTTGTGGATCAAAGAAGAAATCACTGAAAAATGTTTAAACAAAAGAAGTTAGGTCATATTTGCAACTGTATGATTATGAAAATTAATTTTAATTCAAAAAACTGAAAAATCTAATTGCAATATATTAAAATGGCATTACATGTATTTGTGGTATTACATATTTCCATCAAGAAAAGTTATATCTACTTATTAAATCAGTTTTTCATGTTCTTTAATAGCATTTATAGGTTTCTTCATATAGAAAAGAAAGTATAACTTAGTAGTTAATTTAGCAAAAATGTCCCAAAACATTACACAGAAAATAATGTCTTTATTGAAGCATATAAAAGACATATCCCTGGAGAAGAAGTCCCAATGTCAACAAATTTATCAGCTCTCCCCACCTAATCTACAAATCAATAATTCTGATTAAAACCCAGTACACTTTTACTTGCATTAATTTTCTGTATAACTTCACAATTACAAAATTCTCATGTAAAGCAATGAATCTGAAATACCCACAATAATTTTGAAGAACATCAACAATGTAAAAGTGCCCTACTAGACAGCAAGGCTTGTTATAAAGCTGTAATATTTAGGTAAATGGATAATGGTGCAGAACATTGATACAGAATAACAGGACAGAGGATACCCATTAAGGAATAGATCCATGTATAAATTGCACTTTGATTTCATGATAAAAGCTGCACTATATTTTGAAGTTTCTATCATGAACTGCATGAACATTTTAATATAGGTTTTAATGAGACAGGTAATAGAGGGATGCAGGTAGATAGAGTTCAGAGGCCCTGTAAGTTTCAAAGCCCTTCTAAGTTCCAAGAAGCTTCAGGGCCCTTATAAGTTTCAAAAAGCTCCAATCCAACTCAGCCATTCAAAAGCACACTTAGTTGGATAGACCTCAGCTCTGATTGTTAAACCCTGTGCAAATGAAGCATTGTACTTTCAGCCAATCAAGAATGGGCTGTGATGTCATCAGTTCTCTGTGTGTTTGGGGGAGGATGGGACTTCCTCCTCTCAGGAGGTGATACAAATTCCAGACCCCACAGCTCTCACAGCATCCTCCCTTGGAGCCCCTCCTGAGTTGCAGGAGCTCTCTCTTTTCACTCATTAAAAGAACTTTGCTGGTTGCTCCGTACTCTTGTCTGCTGGTTTCATTCTTCTTCACCTCCAAGACGCAATCTTGGGGGAAAAGCAGCATTCCCAGCCAGTAACATCTTTTGGGGGCTCATCTGGGATCTGCTTTGAAGGATGAGTATGGGTTGCAACCAGCATCTTTCATTCTCTTTCCTTTTAGAAACACGCCAACTGCTGCTTCTCCTCAGAACTCTCTCAAAGCTCTCCTTGGATGCAAGGGACTGAGGGCGACAGGCAGACAACTGCGAGGTCCTGGCTGAGGCTACCCCTCAGTGGACTCTGTAAGGTCTCCTGTCAGAACGCAGACCCTGACTTCTTAATCAGGTATCCATAAGGAGCCACTTTTTCTCTTCTGTCTTATTCCCTAGGAGATGTGGGGGAAGTTGGGGAAGGCTCCCCTGAGTCTCCTCTCTTGTGAGAGTGACTTGGACAACCTCCTCTAGCTCTCTGCAAAAGTCCCTTATGAAGACTGAATGCCTCTTTGATTCTTCATTTTCTCTCTACATTGAAATAAATGTCCTCTCTTTGGGACTCCTCTATTCCCCTCTTCCTCTGTTGTCCTTACTTGGGATTTAGTAGAATTAGGCAATTAACAATTTGGGCACAACTACACTTAACTATCTGTCCATGGTTTCCTACAAGAGATGGGAAAACGTATGTAAATTTCCCCTGGTAGTCTCCCACTGCAAAAGGCAGAATGTCCCTTGGATCACATCCCTGGCCATGAGATGCTGACTAGGTGGGGATTCCAACCTCTAGATTATGACAGAGGAATGACTTTCTTATTCCACCACTTATTAAGGTGTCAGTAGGGTACAGGATTAGAAATCTGAGTTGTGTTTGAGTACAGTCTAATAATCATGACCTCTTGGGCACAGTTAAATGCAGAAAGGTTCTTATTCCCACCTCTTCCTATTTGAGCCAGAGGATTTTCTTAATCTAACCTCCAGGACTTCCTCAGTACCCAGTGGGTCAGGTGCCCCTCCCTAGTGGGAAATACCTTGAGACATCTCTTATGGCCATGGTTCCATTTGGCATGGGAGGCATACCAAGATCTGTACTTTAGACTGAGATTTAAAAGGATGCATATCATACCAAGAGGGCTCAGAGTCCATCCTCGGAGGACTGCCAGTACTACAGCATGACTATGCTGGCAGGTCCAGGAATGGTTACTCTCCTGACTCTGTTGCAAGTGCAGGAGGGGGCACAGACTTCTCTATAAGAGGGAAGGGATGGGTCAAGGAATGCCTTGACCTTCAGACACCAGAAACAGAAAAGGGGCTGCCCTTCTCTTCCCTGGTGTCTTTCAGATGGGCAACTCAAAATGTAAGACCATTTCAGTTATTACTCCTCTGGGATGCATCCTTAAAAACTGGAATAACTTTGACTCCCAAACCTTGAAGAAGAAGCATATGATCTTCTTCTGCATCCGTGCCTGGCCCAGCTACCAGCTAGGAGATGTGGAAAAATGGCCACCTGAGGGGAAGTATTAATTACAATACTATTTCACAACTAGACCTCTTCTGTGGGAAGGAAGGGAAATGGTCAGAAATACCCTTATGTGCAAGTTTTCTTTGACATAAAATACAAGCCAGAATTTTGTCAAAAATGCCAGATAGACTAGACCCAAGAGTCCTAGCCATGAGTACCACCAAACCTGATTCCCCTATGAAGTCCAAGTCAACTTTGGGGCCATCCCCGGGTGGAGATTGGCCTCTCCAGGAGAAGGAAAAGATCCCTCCTTGTCCCCCTTACTCTGAGCAGCTGCTCCCCAGTCCTATGTCAACTGCCCCACCACCTCCTTTGCCTTCCCCCAAACCTCCCTCTACCCATCCTCCTCCTTCCCATCAGATACCACCCCCTCTGATCTGCCCCTTGCAGGAGATGCCAGGAGGGGAATTTGGCCCTACTAAGGTACAGGTCCCCTTTTCCCTGCAGGATCTTAGGCAGATTAAGGTGGACTTGGGAAGGTTCTCAGATGACGCAGATAAATATATAGAAGTCTTTCAAAGTCTAACTCATGTCTTTGACACGACTTGGAAAGATCTCATGTTAATCCTGAACCAGACATTGACAAGCAGTGAAGTTAGGGCTGCCTTAGAGGCAGCTGAAAAATTTAGAGATGACTTGTTCCTCTCCTATCAGGATTCCCATGTGGGCACAAGTGAGGGAGACATACCCCACAGGTCATCAGGCAGTCCCTCAGGATGACCCAGAGTGGGACCCTAATGACCTGTTGGCAACTTGGAAGCATAAGCATTTCCAGATATGTCTTCTAGAAGGACTCAGGAGGATGAGAGTCAAGCCCCTAAATTACTCTAAGCTTTCCTCAATCGTTCAGGGGGTGGAGGAGCCTCCCCAAGCCTTCCTAGAACGGTTAAGGGAAGCCTTGGTTAAGCACACTTATCTGTACCCAGATTCAGTGGAAGGGAGTCTGATCCTCAGGGATAAATTTATAACCCCATCTGCCCCAGATATTAGAAGAAAGCTATAAAAGTTGGCTTTGGGACCTGATAGTACTGGACAGGCACTCCTCCTACCCCTTGCAGAAATGGACATAGACCCCAATGTGTGGGCCCCCCAGGGAAAAACAGGCCAAGCTCAAACTGCTCAGCCAGTAAAGATTAGATCGAAAGACTCAGTTACCTTCCCCAACCAGAAGCAGTACTCCCTGAGGCTTGCAAGGGGCTGGGAGACATTATCATTAATTTGAAGTCCCAGAGCCTCCTGGTGCCATGCGACAGCCCATGTAATACCCCTATCTTGGGAGCCCAGAAGCCCAGTGGGCAATGGAGATTGGTGCAAGACCTCTGCCTGGTAAATGAGGCAGTGGTTCCCATTCACCCTGTAGGGCCCAGCCCATAGACCTTGTTGACCCAAACCCCTGAGAATGCCAAGTGGTTCACAGTTCTAGATTTAAAGGATGCTTTCTATTGTATTCCTCTGCATCTTGACTCCCGGTACCTCTTCACCTTTGAGGATCCCTCCAACCAAGCCACCCAACTAATGTGGACTGTCCTGCCCCAGGGGTTCAGGGAGAGTCCCCACCTATTTGGTCAGGCCCTGTCCAGGATCTGTCAGACTCGTCATTTCCCCGAGTCCAGGTCATACAATATGTAGATGTCCTCCTCTGCTCCTCCTCGGAAGAGGACTGTCAGGAAGGAACAAATGCCCTTCTCACTTCCTAGTGGAAAGAGGGTATAAAGTTTCCCAGAACAGGACCCCACTGTGTTAAACCTCAGTGAAGTACCTAGGCCTTGTCTTGTCAGAGGGATCCAGGGCCCTGAGCACTGACAGAATAAAACTCATCACCACTTTCCCACTGCCTCGGATGCTAAAACAACTCAGGGGCCTCTAGGCATCACTGGATTCTGCAGATTGTGGATCCCTGGGTTTGAAGAAGTAGCTCATCCCTTACACCAGCTGGCTAAGGACACACAGGCCAGTAATACGCAAGTCCCTAACGTGGGAACCAGAGGCCCAACGAGCCTTTAATCAACTAAAGAGGGCTCTATTGCAGGCGCTGCCCTGAGCATCCCCAGGGGAAAGAGTTTCAATCTGCATGGAACAGAACAGAAGGGAATGGCCCTGGGCGTACTCAATCAGCGGAGGGATGGCCAGCTTGTTTGTGGTCTAAGGCAGCAGTACCCTCTTAATCCCTGAGGCCCTAAAGCTGACCTTAGGAAACTATTTAACATAATGTGACAGGGATGTTAACTTCTAAGGGAAGCCTCTGGCTGTCTGACAGCCACCTCCTAAAATGCCAGGCTATGCTATTAGAGGGACTTATCATTCAGATAAAGACGTGTCCCCCACCCCCTTAATCCAGCAACATTTCTCCCTGAGGAGCAAGGGGAGCACAATAATAGCTTATTGCCTAAAGTGGTAGCCTAGCAACAGGCCAGTTACATCATCAGGTGGTTTAAGCTCAGTGAGGATCCTGCCCATAGGAACCCCAACTTCCCCACAGGGCGAACATATACACTGACTCTAAATACACCTTCCTAGTCCTCCATGCCCATGCCACTGTTTGGAAAGAAAGAAATTACCTCACTGCAAATGGGCCCCTATTAAATATCCTCATGAAATTGACTGGCTGCTCTGCGCTGTCCTCCTCCTCAAGGAAGTGGCTGTGACGCATTTCCAGGGCCACCAGAAGGGAGTGGATGAGGTATCAGAGGGAAACCAATGGGCTGACTCTGCAACCCGGGAGGCCGCCCAAGCAACACACTCTACCATCACTATAGCACCCCTGTTTTGGAGCATTCCCTAAATCAAATCAAACCCCAATATTCCAAAAGAGAGACAAATATGGCCCTCTGAGATGGGTTAATTTTGTAGCCCTCAGGGTGGTTCCAAAATGAAGGGAAACTCCTTACCCACAGCTAACAGGTAGAAATCGTTAAAAACCCTACACGTCTTTCCATCTGGGAGAGATGGGACCTCCCAGCTGGCTAATAGGCTATTTTTAGAAACAGGACTTCAAGAGACCATAAAACAGATGACAAGCTCCTGTGAGGTGTGTCAAAAGAACAATCCCCTTAGCCATCGATTAGCATCGGCAGGGATGCAAAGGACTGGGACATACCGAGGGGAGGATTGACAAATTGATTTCACCCATATACCTGAGGCTAAGGGAGTTCCATATCTACTTGCATGGGGGGATGCATTCACTGGGTGGACAGAGGCCTTCCCTTACAGGACTGAAAAGGCGAGGGTAGTAGTCTAGACCTTGGTGAACAAAATCATCCCCTGGTTCAAACTGCCCAAAAGCCTGCAAAGTGGTAATGGGCCAGCCTTGAAGGGCACAGTAACTCACAGAGTCTCCTCAGCTCTGGGAATACAGTGCCACCTCCATTGCTCTTGGAGACCCCAATCCTCAGGCAAGGCAGAGAGGGCAAGTGGGATTCTCAGTCAACACCTGAGGAAGCTGACTGAAGAAGTCAGTCTCCTTTGGGTCAACCTCCTTCCCATTGCACTCTTGTGAGTCAGAAATACCCCTCAGTGAGCAGACCTTAGTCCCTTGAGCTGCTTGTATGGCAGGCCATGACTTCCTCCTCAACACAGAGACAGCTGCACAAGTAAAGTAAGTCACTTCCCTGGCCCAATTTCAACCAACCCTTCAGAAACTAGAAGGGGCTCAAAAGAGAAAGGAAGGAAATCCTCTTTTTGAGCCAGGAGACTTAATCTTAGTTAAGGCAGGTCCCTCCACCAGTCCTTCTTTCACCCCCATCTGGGAAGGACCACATGCAGTAATTCTCTCCCCTCCCACTGCAGGAAAAGTGATGGGACGCGAGTCTTGGATACATTACACCCAAATGAAGCCCTGGGTGTCTGAAAAAGCAAGCCCCACTCCGAACGAGGAGGGCTTCCTGCCCCATTATTTCTGAGAGCCTGTAGAAGATCTGAAGTATCTTTTTAGGCAACAGGCACCTCAGATAAGTACTCCATGACTCCAGAGTCCTGGGTCCTTTTTGGCATTGCTGTGGGTGTAGGACCTGTCATTAAGAAGGCTGTTTTTCCATCAATAAAACAGGCAAGGTCCTCAACCCACCTCAAAAGCTCAGACAAACTTGTCACCAAGGTCAATGAAATATCTGCCTGGTGGGTTCTGTCTGGTCTAACATTGTTCATTGGTTCCTGCCCTTCCTAGGCCCCACTGTGGTGATCTTCTTGCTTGTTACACTCAGACCCTGCATTTTTAACCTTGCTAAATTTGTCTCCTCTCATTTAGAGTCATCAAGCTCCAGTTGGTGATGCAAACGGAACTTCCTGAGACAGGGACCGTGGGTGTAATCAGAGTAGGGGGAAGGCCTCCAGAAAAAGCAAGGCAGGATATTTGCAGTCAGAGCAATGTAGCTACATGCAAGAAAACCCCCCTACTAAAACTCTGTGTTAAACATTAAGCTCTAGAGTCATTCTTCAGTGAGATCAGTTAGTGTACCCCAGATAAAGAAGAGTACCCCATGTTTATTTTATACTAATTATTTATAATCATATATAAGATTCACTTTAACATGCTAAAAGGCCCAGGCCTATGTGCTGTCTTTCCCCCTTCAGATCTAATGAGGTGATTTTGCAAACTAGGCAAACTAATTTAGCACGCAAGCCCAGCCATAACACAGTAAAGGCAAGAAGGATTCCAGCTTAAAGATAAAATTGCACTTAATTTACTCTTTAGCAAACAATGCCTCAGCCCACCCTGGGGTCAGACTGAGCAGGTGGCCTTGTTTCATTTGCCCACAGACCAAGATGCCGGTATCTCGGGGAGAAATCAACAAAGCAGGAGGTTACTTGCATCAAGTTACTTGTAAATATTCTAGGACCGCTTAATAAGTCCACACCCCTAAGCTTTTTTCATGTCCTCGAAAAATCGACGTCCACCTATAAAACCCCCTAGACAACGCCACACACAAGACTCTCTTGGCCCCTCCCGACATGAGCCAGGAGCTCTTTCCTTTCACTTTATCTCTAAATAAAAGCCTGTATCTTTGCTCTCCTACCTTGAATGTTTGTGAAGCTCATTCGAAGGCTTCATGAACTCCGGCAGCACTCCCACGTCAGTCCTTCACAACTTCTACCGTAGGCTGCTAGACAGGCAACTCAAAGCCCTTGTAAGTTTTAGAAGCTTCAGGGCCTTTATAAGGTTTACGCCCTTGTAAATTTCAAAAAGCTCCAATCCAACTCAGCCATTCAAAAACACCCTTAGGTGGATAGACCTCAACTCTGATTGGTCACGCTCTGTGCAAATGAAGCATTGTACTTTCAGCCAATCAAGAATGGGTTGTGATGTCATCAACTCAGTTTTTTATTTGGTCCGGGGCGGGTGGGATTTCTTCATCTCAGAAGGCGAAATAAACCCTAGACCCCAGATCCCTGACGGCATCCTCCTAAATAGCACGAGTTCTGTCTTTTCAGTCATTTGAAGAGCTTTGCTAGCTTTATTTTTTATCGCCTCCGAGACACGATCCTGGGAAAAAAGCAGCGTTCTCAGCCGGTAACATCAATATGGGCCTGTGTGTACTGGCATTATAATTTTGAGGTTTCTACCATGAAATGAATGTGTGTGTGTGTTACTGTAGCCCTTACTGTGTACTAGGGCAACAAAATCTGTTTGCAACCTCTTTAAATACAAGAGATATGCATTCCACGTCTTTGATATTTCCAACAGCATTCAGCTCTACATAGAGAAGACACCCAAAACACACCACAAAATATCTGACCCCTGTCCTTATCCACTGGACAAGGTGGGCACAGACATATAACTGTTAATGCACTTTGAGTCTTTTCCTTTCAGTAATCCATTCTAAAACAAAGACCTAGAAATTTACACTAGGGAAAGAACATGCACAGGCTGAAAAAAGAAGAAGCCTAATTAAAAGTTCTCAGGCCCAAGGTAGCAAGCCTTCCTGTGCAAAGTAATTATTAATTTGTTCAAAAAGCAGAACTTTGCACTGAGTGCCTTTTCCCAAAATCAATGGTAAATAATCTAAAATCTCATCAAATTTTATTACTGAAGTATAAAGGTCAAGGGGGGTCATGCTTGCAACGATTTCTTCTTTTTGGGAGGCAAGAGGCAGGGTGTTGTTCCATCAACTTTCAGTTTGGTATGTGTTTCATATACATGCATTTTTTTTTTTAGTTCACAATAAAAATACTGAATAGATGGATTATGGGATGATAGCATGAACTGATTTCTGTAATTAATCATTGGCTCTCTGTGGTTGAAAACCACTTACACAGATACTTTCTAGTGTGATAATTATGGTGACATAGGTTATCAGTGTTCAGGTGGGATAAGATCCACAGTCAAAGGAATCTTCACCCTTAATCTCTCATCTCCAAATTGCCAGAACTAAATAAGTTACAGACTCTCAGTTCAGATTCCATGGTAATATCAATTTTATCTGGAGACAAATCATAATCTGATCAAATTTGGGTTTCTGCTGCTAATGTTCTTGAAATATTTTGCAGAGGCCATATCTAGGGCCTATGTGCATCATCTCCCAGTACAAATAGTTCAGGACTAAATGACACTAAAGGCTAAATCCTGAATTAGAATGAAAGTGAACGTATCCTGAGATCTATTCCTGGACTCAGCTAGATCCAAGGTGTTTAATCTTCCTTCATCTTTGGACTACTCTAGTCCCAGAGTTTTACACTCTGCAGCAGTGAAAGAGGAGAAAACACACTTAGGAGCCACAAGTAGCAAGATCACCACTTTCTCTGGATGCAAAGTAATGGGAGTAGAAGAGTCTCACTATAAAGACTAACATCATAATTCAAGGAATTTACTTACAGAGCTCAGGGCTGATGTCTTTCCCATCCTTTCCAACAAATTCTCTACAAATTCAGACAAATACCTGGATGCATCCAACTTTGCCTGTTCTGCTCAAGGATTTATAAAGTTGATTTTAATGACATTCCATGTGAAATGTCTACACCTGCTGCATTCTTCAATCTGAAATAGAGTAACATTTGCCCAGGACTAACTAGGAATCTTCCCTTTATCCTTCCTCCTGGGATTACATTTCTTATTTCATGGAAAGTCTCAGCACTTGTGACATTCCCCAGTGGGTTTTTCATGTATTTTTTAATCAATGCAGAGGCCACTGAAAAGCATATTTGTAAAGAATCTGTGTTATGAAATAATAGTTGTTATACTAGTAGCTGACAGAGAAGGCCACAATATTGTGCATGCTTTACCAACTCAACCATGTAAAACATGATACACACATGAACAAATAAAATGATGTGGAAAACAAGACTAGGGGAAAAACCATTCAGAGGTGTCTTTGGGTGATAGAACTATGGCTAATCAATTTTTTTTTTTGCATTTTTTAAGTTTAGTATGTGTGGCATTCAAAATTAAGGAACGCTCCTCAAAAATAATATGAAAAGCAGTGTTGAACAGTAAAGAGTCTGGGCTTTAGAGTCAACGGGACCTGGGTCCAAATACCAACTCTACCTCTTTGTAGTTGTGTGACCTTTGGTATGTTCCTTGACCTTTCTGAGTCTCAGTTACCTCACCTGTGAAATCTGGGTTATAATACCTACATGCCAAGGTTTCTGTGAGACTTAAGTTAATATGCATGAAGCAGCTAGCACTGTGTCTGGCACATAATAGCCACCCAATAAATTGTAGCTTTAATTAGAGATATTAACATTAACAACAGTATAAAATGTAAAAGTCTGTGAGGAAGATGAGCTCTTCTCAGAGAGGGAGTGAGGGCCAACAGTTGGCAATACAGGGAGGTTTCTTTGGTGCCACTTGTGGCAAGAATCATAGAACCTTGAGGAGCTCCATGTCCACGCAGCTGGACAGCTGGGTAAATCTGACAGGCCACGAGTAAGTGCTGTCTCCGTCTGTGTACACACTCGGAGTATCACGCCGCCTAATGTACGCCCTCAGCACAAATGACATGTGGCTGAGAGGCATGGCTCATGGAGCTGCACAGAGGTGACATTTTCTTCAGCAGCACGTGGCAGCCCACATGGAGGAATGGAGGAGGGAGATGATCAGATTGACCCTGGCTCAGAGTTTTTCTGGGCGCCAAGGAGAACAAGAGGCACTAAAGATATACTGGCCGGAAAAAATACTTGAAGGGTTGGACCGCAATGTAAAGACTGACTAGCAGCTGTGGGCAGGAGTACAGGAAGGCCACTGAGAAGAAGGGACAGCAGTCCGGGGCCTGGAATGAATTTGAGGAGGGCAAGGAGCAGGGTTCTGAAAGGGCTGCATAAAGAACAATGGAAGGACAGGAAGTCCTGGCCTAACTGGGAGGACTCAGTTGACAAGGTGACCAAGGGACACGCCCGCTCTGCGGGGCTACAGGACTCCCAGGCGCTCACTGGGAGGCCTGAGGAGCTGCTCAGCAGAGGGAGTCCTGTTTCAGCCACAGCCAGAACTGGGCTCTGCTGATCAGTTCGTCCCCAGCTTCTCCCCTCCAGTCTGTCAGTCTGCTCAGCTAGACTGACAGACAGAAGGAAACCCCTGTGCCCTCCACAGTGCAGTAATGGCCAGAAAGTGTTTGGCTCACGTAAACATCATTTAAAATGTTTATATGGAATTTTAAAGAAAATCAGAGAGGGTCTGAAGAAAAGCAGAATGTGGAAGTGAATACATTGTTGACTATTACTCTAGTTACAGTATTTGTTTATTTTGAAGTAAAAACCTCAAAGTATTTAAAATGCCAAGATAATCACACCATATATTTTTAGTTATAAAGTTTGCTATGCCTTATCAAGGATCAAGTCTTAAGCAGAGAGAGAGTGACACATTTTTTGTATATAAACAATTGTTCAAGTAAAGGAAAGTGGTCTTTCAAATCTCAATATGATTCCAGGCAGTTTTTAAAGTTTATTGGACAAAATGCATGATGGCATGTTTCATCAGTTTGAATGGAGTCTTCTTCTCTTGCTCATATAAGGTTTATTAAAGATATTTAAGCAGTGAGAAAGAAGAAATATTTACAGTTCTCATGTAGACAATGTGTAGGGCAGAACTATATCAGCCAACTCAGTGGAAGTCTCCAATTTATTTTCAGTCAAAACCTTCTTCAAAAATTACAACTCATAAGACTATATTTCACTTGTTACTCAGCCATCTTAAGGGAACACAATTTTCCACAGGATAAAATCAAGGATGGAAATTAATCTAGACTGGATTATGTCGTACGTGTGGCACATACCATGCTGAAAAAGCCAGGAAGGAGCAAGTGGCAAAGTCATTATCCAAAAGAGACCCTGAAACAGGAGCAGGCTTCCTCCTTCCTTTGGATTATCCCAAGTGGCTTTTCTTTCCTCAAACCGAGTTCTTTCAGCAAGCTCTCACTGCACAGGCACGGGCCCTGGCCAGGGTGAGGCAGTGGCAGAACCAGGCGATGAAGAAAATGAGCTCACTTGCACAGGAGCACACACGCCTCCCCAGGTCAATTGTCCACTCATGCTTTGACCAAAGCTGAGGTTCATTCTGTGCACATTCTGTGGTCCCCTCTGAAGAAAGGGTCAGGTCGGTTGTGTCCATTGTTGTACTCCCAGCACCCCCAAACAGTTCCTGGCAGAAAACACAGGCTAAATAGATGTTTGCTGAATGAATAAGTGAATGGAAAAACACTGATTCCTATCTGGCAAAATGCTGATGAACACCTTTCAACCAACTAATCCTGCTCCTAAAAGATAGACCGGCAAACAAACAAACACAGAAAGGCAAACAAATCCACAGAAAAAAAAAGCCTGATCTCCAAGTGGGTCTTTTACCCACTTTTGGTAATTCTGTAGGGCATATTCTTTTAGCCTGAGGCAATACTGTGAACCAAAAGGTTTCTTACATCCTTCAACATTCTGGCAGAAAACTTCCAAGTTTCTACATGGGTCATTAAAAACTGAACCTGGCCGTGAAACAGATCAGCAACCCATTAAATTCCTAATCTCAGTCTTATTCCAATTAAGTTTCTCTATCTTTTATAAAACCCTTCTATGGTCCTGCCAGTTCTAAAATGTCAAGCAATTCATTCATTCCCTGCCCCCACTACACCTTGGCAGCACACAGACTCATGGGAAAGGCTCTCATGTACATAAACCCACTGATTCAAGGAAAGGGAATTATCACTACTGGACTAGACCCTTCACAGAAGGTGGCCTTTGAGGTCATTGCATCATGTATCCAAAAGATCTCAACTGGCAAATGGAGAGGAAAGGACATGGCAGGTGGAAAACAGCCTGAGTGAGGGCACCAAGGTGGAACATCGCGTTGTGGCAGTGTCAAACTGTCCTTAGCCCTTCCTAGCACATGCACTGGGGCAAGTTACTTGACCTTTCTGGTCCCCAGTTTCCTCATCTATAAAATGGAAACTGGAATAGCACCATTTCACAAGGCTGTTGTGAAGATTCAGATAATGGATAGGAAGGTGTCTAGCCTAGTGCCAGATAAAAGGAAGGCCTCGATAAATATTTTTTTAAATGAAGTGTGATAAAAGGCAGAAAGTAAAATAGAGAGTACCAGGAGCTGGGGTAGGGGAAGTAGGAGATATTGTTTAATGAAGACAGGGATTCTGTTTGGGATGAAGAAAAATTCTGGAGATGGGTAGTGGTGATACCTGCAAGGCAATGTGAATGTCCTAATGCCACTCAACTATGACCAAATATGGTATATTTGACCACCACAGTGAAAAAAAATGCCGAAAAGAAAGTGCAAGGTCCGCGCAGCAAGTAGCACAGTGTGACTGAAATCAAGAACGCTCAGGGAGCTGGGCTGAGGCTCAACGCAAAGAGCTATAAGTACCAGGCTGAGCAGAAGGGTGGACTTGATTTACCCTAGTGCCCCCTGGTGACACTTGGAGTGCTCTGACTTGAGCTGATATTTTGTAAAGATAGCCCTGGGGGGCCACTAGATGGTTCCACGGAAGTTGACGCTGAATGAAGAGATGCCAGTCAGACTCCTGCTCTTTAAAGTGTGGTCCCCACGCAGCAGGATTGGTCTGAGAAAGCAAATTCTCAGGCTGCCCCAGACCAGCTGAAACAGAATCCTTGTGATCTTGGACACCATTCTGTGTGTCAGTTTCCTGAGAACCTGAGGTGATAACATCAGAGCAAGTAAGTTACTTGCTTCAGAGATGTGGGGGTCCCAGGAGAGGGCTTCAGGAAGAAGGGCAGGATTAGGTTTGCGTATTGGATCATGTTGGCCTCTAGCTGAGGATGGACATCCATGGCCTAACCAAGATCACCCAGCTTGTAAGTGGTACATCAGAGGTTTGAATTCAGGGAGTCTGGTATTGGAGTGAAAAAGCTACAGTAGACCAACTTCCATATAATCTGTGGGCAATGCCTAGCAATGCTCACCTTGGAGAAGCACGGGGCTAGCCGGACCTGAGGAGCTCAGTCATGAGAGGCTTAGGATGTGCAGCAGGTCAGTGGCAGCAGACACGGAACTATAGTCACCGACATTTATGGAGCTTACTACCTATGGTCTAGGTTCTGTGTATTTCATTCTCATGATGGCCCTATGCCATAGGTACTATTACACCCATTTCCCATGTGGAATGCTACTCAGCCATAAAAAGAAGGAAATTCTACCATTTGTAGCAAATGCACGGATCTTGAAGGCATTGCACTAGGTGAATAAGTCAGAGAAAGACAAATACTGTATGAACTTACATGTGCAATCTAAACTAAAAACCTCACGGAAATAGCAGATTGGTGGCTGCCAGAGGCAGGGGTTGGGGAGGTAGAAGTGGGTGAAGGCGGTCAAAAGGTACAAACTTCCAGTTACAAAACAAATAATCTCTGGGGATGTAATGCACAGCGTGGCAACTATAATTAGTGATACCATATCATATATTTGAAAGTTGCTGAGAGAATAGATGTTAAAAGTGCTCATCACAAAGAAAAAACTTTTGTAACTTATGTGAATGGATGTTAAATAAACTTATTGTGATGATCATTTCACAATATATACACATATCAAATCATATTGCACACCTGAATCTTATACAATGTTATGTGTCAATTCTTTCTCAATAAAACTGGAAAAAAATTTTCAATTAGGGTTGAAGAGACTTGTCTGAGATTCCATAGCTAGTACCTGACAGAACTGAGATTTGAATCAGTCTGTAAACATTGGCTTCATCATCTCTTCTGTGCTGCTTTTCAAACCTCAGAGAAAATGAGCTTTCTGCATCTTGTTGCATTCCCCACTTTCTTTCTGCTCTTAAACTCTGAGATGATTACTCAGAAAGTGCTCTGAACTATTTTGGAGGTGCAACCCATGTGGAAGAGAGCATGTGAATGAATAGGAAACTTTGAAGTTTTCCAGCTACCCACTCAGATGCAGTCTTCCACATTCCACCTCGGCCTTGGCCTCAGCTGTACAGGAAGCCCCTAAGTACTCTGCTTCCCTGCCCGTGGTCAAACTGAGCGTCGTTTCCACAGCCCTGTCCTCTAGAATCCTAAGCTAGGTAGGAATTAGGCTGCTCAGCATCACGGAGCTATTTCATGTTTGTCCCTTTCCCTCCCTTATTTATCAAGAGAACTCAATATTTCCTTCCCTCAGCTGCAACAAAAGAAGTTCTCCAGAATTAATTCCCCCTGTATTGTATAATAATCCTCTAAAAGGAGTGGAAAGTCAAATTATTCATCTTTATCACAATATTAGCCGAGGAAACCCAGTCATCTGACAAAACTCCTCAGGCGTGCGCATCAGCAATCTACTCCTGCAGATGGAAGCTGCCAAGTTCCCTTTCTTCAGTCTCTCGCCATGTCTGCCCGTGGTCAGGCCCATCTGAGCAGTACCCACGGCCTGACCATGTTGCCCCCCTCTGCACTGTGGCTCATGCCTGCCTGCTTCCGCCTGTCCTCCATGCCATACCTCAAGCGCAGGCCTTTCACCTCAGCTCTGTCAACCCCTTCCTTCCTGTCGGTGTCCACTCTCCCCCTGCTCCAGTCCATCCTCAGCTAGTGGCCAACACGATCCAATACGCAAACCTAATCCTGCCCTTCCTCCCGAAGCCCTCTCCTGGGACCCCCGCATCTCTGCAGCAAGTAACTTACTTGATTCCCACATCATCTCTATGAGGAATGCTCTGATGTTATCACCTCAGGTTCACAGGAAACTGATGCACAGAAAGGTATCCAAGATCACCCAGCCAGTCAATGGTACATCAGAGATTTGAATCCAGGGAGTCTGGTGTTGGAGTGCAAAAACTACAGTAGACCACCTTCCATCCTTAAGTCACTGTTGCCAAGAAGTCTTCCTGAATTTCCCCCTGAGTCTTTTCTTTGAAGAGCCCTTTACAAACAGTGCCCTGTATACATGAGAATGTAAGCTTCCTTGGGGCAGAGGAGTGTTACTCTGCTTTCTATACCCTAAAGTATCTAGAACTGTTTTCTGTACACACAATTACTGAATATTTGTTTAATCCAATTAATGTACATAAGTACAAAAGTTGATAGAGAGAATCTCTATTATCTATCGTGAGAGTGCTGGTGCCAACACTTGCACCTTAAGAGCTCCCTTCTCTTTGCAAAGTTTACAGTGACAGAATGTGGCCCTCCCCAACCAGATGGCAGGAGAGAGGAAACAGGAATTTAGAGTGCCAAAAATCAAAGGGATGTGATTCCTAGGAGTCCTAGGACTGTATAGAAGAAATGTGTCCAGAAAGATCCAGCCTTTCAATGTCCAAAGTGAACTTTGTGTGAGGCTTACCAACCCTGTCACATCTTAAGCCATTTCAAAGAGTTAGAGGATGGGTAATGGTCTATGGAAGTATTTACAAGATAAACCGATCCCAAATTTATGGTGTCTAATGGTTCAAGGGGTCTTTTGATCTCTCTTCAACTGTCCAAGGCTACCTCAACTCCTGGCAGACAAAGGGAAGTTCAGCATCCCCTTGGGCTCCACTGAAAGAACAAGGCATCTCTTCCTGGAGATGCAGCATTGATTTAAAGCCTTTGCAGCTTTGATGTGCACATTATCTTTGCTAGCGGCACCGCCTGGACAACGACAAACCTCACCAGTGAACTGTGTCGAAATCCGGGTGGCTAACAAGATTTGTAAGATTCTAAGTAGAATTCAATCAGCCTGTAGAACTTAATGTTCTTCATTATACCCAAAGTATGTCCTAGTATTAAACATAAAAATCCATCCTTACAGAAGTCCTACCCACTGAGATAGAGAAAAGGAGATTAATTGATAAAAGACTCGTGGGAACAGTACTTCTGTGTTTCCTCGAGATGTGCTGTCTGGCACTGTCTTTCTCGGACTCCTTCAATCTCGATTACTAGGGCTAGCCTTCACTTTGCAACAAGAATGATCGATGTACTGTGGCATCTGGAGAGGAATTCTATTTTTCCAGCTTTGTTAAAGTATAGTTGACAAATAAAATGGTCTATTTAAGGTGCACAATGTGGTTATTTGTTATACATTGTGGAATGATTACCACAATCAAGATTATTAATACATCTATCATTTCACATAATTATGTGGGTTTTTTTCAGTATACTTAAGATCTACTCTTTCAGCAAATTTCAAGTATACAATGCAGTATTATTAAGTATAATCACATCATGTACCTTAGATCTCCAGAACTTACTCATCTTCCTACTGAAACTTTTTACTCTTAAAACTATTGCTTTGCTCATGGTCCCTACATTTCCAGCTGTGCCACTTACGCCAACCTCAATTTTCTATTGATCCATTAAATTTATAGCATTTTTGAAAATCAAACGGAGAACTAACAGGAAGCATCAAAGCATCAGTAGATTTTTTTCATAGCTCTTTTAGATCTTCTTTTGATTTCCCCTAGACTTAGTCAGAATTTTTTAGGCCTAGGGAATATGAAAGCCCTGGAACTTGAAAAGGTAACGTACTGCACTTATTCCCAGTGCATTTGCGGAGTGCCAGGCCTGGGAATGCAGAGATGAGGATGACATAGTACCTGCCCTCATGAGGGTCACAGTCAGTAAGGGGAGGCATTTAAGCCCATAGTTATAACCCCTCAACTGAAAAGGATTTCATCAAGTCAAAAGAGTCTGTGAATTCCACTAGACGTGTGAAACTGAAAAACACTGCAAACTTCAATTTACTTACCAAAAGTATGTTGCAATATTCTTCCTCTTTGAAATCCCAAAGAAATTAGGGTGGGACTTGCTAGGAATCTGTCTTCAGGACCCTTGCTGTAAGAGTTCCTTCGAGTCGAAAACATCCTCATTACAATGTCACTTTTATATTTAAGCAGTAAATCTCCCTTGGGATGGGACTCAGATTTAACCACTTTTCTGAGTTTGGCATTATAGTAGTAGGAAGACAGAAAGTTATTCAAAAAAGTTAAACATAATAATAATATTAGGTGACATTTATTAAGCCCTTGCTACATCCTAGGCTCTATTATTATCTTCCCCATTTTACATATGAGGAAAATGGGATCCTGAGCGATTAGCTGACTTTCACAAAGCCACCCAAGAGTCAGTGGCAGGCCCGGCACCCACTCGCAGTGTGCGGCCTCTCCGAGACTTAACACAGGCCCTTTCAACACTCCTGCTCATCTGCAAAGGTCACAAGTCATCTCCCACCTACCCTTCTTCCACCCTCCACTCCATTGTCCATCTGTGACCTTCCAGACAACAAAGAAAAAGCACAAACATCTTGTGTTTCTCCCAGATCTGTTTCCCTGGCCCTTCGATGAATTACTTTGAAGTCCTGTAGCAATCACGTTTATGTCCAATAACCCTTCTGCAATTGATCATGTCCTTGAAACTCACCAAAGATTGTAAATATGCTGACAAACTGTCTAAACACATCAATGTCTTTCAGCAAAAAATATAGGGGAGTTTGGCTTCTATCCTGGTGAAAGCCCAGTCCCTTGACAGTGATTTGTGAGACACATGATTTGAGTATTTGAGAAGCTCTGGTCTATAGCAAAGAGTGACAGTCCAGTGTACTTCAAGACTGCAGGCAGCGTCAAGGCCGGAGTGCAACAGCTTCGGGCTTTGTGGGCAGTAAGAACCTTGAAGGGTACTCGCTGTCAATTCCTTCCCACTTCTCCCTGCTCCAGCGGTTGGAGATGCTGGGTTCCAAGCCCGTGCTACACTCAAGAGCTCTCCCAGCATCCCTTTAGGTGTTTCTTACTGTCATTATCCAAATGGACCTTGGCATCAAGCCAAGGCCAATGATCTGAGACTGACTCCAGACCCAAGAATACACTGTTGAGAATATTGCCCATGAAATCCCCTAGAGTAAGCAATTTACGCAGAAAATGTTCCTTGCCTATCCTTCACATATCCTGACTCGGTCCTCCCTGTTTCAGTTCCTCATTGGTGCTGCCCAAAACTGGGCTGACAGAACTGGCTTTGCACTGCCTCTCCTTCCAGCCTGCATCAATGGACACTTCTTCCTCTTCCTGGCTCTTTTCCTCACTCCCTGTCCATCATTTTGTCCCCATGTTTCAATATCGGTTCATCTCTAAAAGAATCAACCCAAGAATTTACTAAAACTACAGGATAAGAAATTCCAAAAGTGTAATTGATAGTCTCTAAGAAACGGAATAAGGGGAAGATGTTAAAGGGAAAAGGTAAACAGGAGAAAACCCCATGTCCTAACACCCTGGTTCTCTTTATCAGAGAGCTCTCATGTGAAAAGGAGACCCTCAATTGTGGAATTAAGGAATGCTTTCCCTCATCAGATAGCACATCTTTCCTGAAGAGCTGTGTGTAAGTCAAATCCCATGTATTCATTTGACATTTGATAGACATTTTCTAAGTGTGGACTCGATGGCAGACTCTGGGGAATAAAGTGATGAAGTTGATATAGACTGCCCTTTGATTTGTAAATTGATAAGCAGTTGGAAGACAAGATTGAAATTCACAAAAATTTCAATTCACATGAAGGGCTCTGGAAGCTGGGAGGGGAGGGGAGAGGGTTGCGGAGCACCGAGGCGACACAGGAACAGAGGGAGAGCAGCTGGAATCTGACGCTACAGGTGGCAGAGGGCCACCCAGGTTAAAGGAATCATCCTTTATCATAAATGCAGCCCCTGAACTCGGCCACAGAGAAGCTCAGGGTTCCCTGGCTGGTGGAAAGCTTGGGCAGCCATTCTTAGAACCAAGAGAAAGTTAGACCTGAGACTGCTACAGAGGAGAGGAAGGCAAAGCATTACCAAAGTGAAGGGATTTTGATCCCTTATATTTCAATAGAACCTCAATTTCAATCCATTGCAGAAAACCAACATGTGTGATCTTGTCTAACAATAAAAAAAAATGTAAAGCACTAAAATACAGCCTCCAAAATTCCAGGAGAATAGATCTTCCATCCTTCCTCCCTTCCTCCCTTTCCCCCTTTCTTCTGACCCTCCTTCCATTTTTTTCTGTGGCTCGCCCCAGGAAGAGAGCCTGCTGGTCATGGGCAGCCCATGTCTGTGTGGGCCTGGAGGTCCTGGATACCTGAGGGCTGGTTCCTGGGAGCCAACTGTGCGTACTGCGTGACTCAGTGTCCAGGCTCCCTAGGATTGGTTGCTGGTCTGGGGTGTGTAGGGATAGGCTGGGCCATAGCCGGGGACTTCCAGGGGACACTCCTAAACTGAGATGCTCCTTGAGAAGCTCTGCCTTGTGTGCATATGTCCCCTGGACCCCCATCCTCACTTTTGCACCAAAATTGTTACTGAATGAGTAAATAAATGAATAAATGAGGTAACCATGTAATATTGGTTAATGCATTGGAATCTGCCAATGATTACTGAACAAATTAGAGTTGAAGCAATATTATCCCCATGTTACTCTCACATCCATTCCAGTATGCCTCCAGCCCTAAAATGTCCACAGCTTGCCAGCTTCCTACAGAGTTACTCCTTTGCTCCTTACACACACTGAGTGATGACTTATTCTTGGACTTGGATTCTACAGATCTGTGTAACACTTTAAAAACTCATTGCTACTCATGTAGGGGTAAAACTTTTCTGCATATCACATTAGAAATTACAGAAACTAAAGCTTATTCCGGTTACTTGCCCACTGCAAACACTATATAAAAGCGAGCAAGGCCCACCTCGACTAAGGAAGAGGCTCACGTTAAGCATTCCAGTTTTTTACTGAAAAGCTTCTGCTGGCTCCTAAGATAAACATTCAACGTGAAATTCTCCACAACAGATCTCACTTATATGCAATATAAAAAAATTATGTATTAAATAGAATTCTAATCATATTGCCTGAAAAAGAAAACTGAAACTTGATGCCAAGGATCTCAAAATATTGCCCGTACTATTAGCTGTTAAAGAACTTACTCTCTAAGGACATGGACTCAGTTACCAAAGGACATCCTCTCAAAGCCACTCAGGGGAGAGGGAGGGTGGAGAAATATCATGAATGTCATCTCTGTACCGCAGCATCTAAGAGCAGAGGAGACCACATCAACAACTCTCATTCTCAGACTGGGGGTCTGCGGTCATTTTCCATCATCTCTGCGCTAAGCCAAGAGGGCCAGTCTCTGAACCTAGCAGAGAAGCCCCAGTTACCCGGAGCATGCCCCTAGTTATTGCTGGGATAACTGCTACCTTCAGCCAGCCTAGGAAGTCTGAAGTTGCAATTAACTGCTGGTAGTCTTCTTATGTAGAAACGGCTGGTAAATCTTATTCCTGGGGAGTTCAAGAGTGCCAGGGCCAGATGCCGTGGCTCACATCTGTGGGATGGCCTAATATACCACCTACAGGTCATCTCTCCCACAGAACACTAACACTGAAGGATGTTAATAGGTATGAAGGAAAAATAAAAATGAAGTGTTCCTTGGTTGGGTACATTTGGAAACTGCTGACTTACATATAGTAAAGCAAATTTCTTGACTGCAAGACATCTCAGGGCTTTTCATGGATTTAGGACCGCTGGGCAACCCTCCAAGATGCCTTCAGTGTATCTTTGTTTAGCTCCACCTCCCATCCTCAAGCACTTTTGATGACAAGGTGCATTTTAGTTTACAAATGACAGAAATGAAACTTTGAATGCCTAACAATAATATTTAGTGAGCTCTGGGATAAAAATACCACCCTGGGGTCCCCTCAAAGATTATGAAGAGTCCAAGGAAAGATAAATGCAGTAACTACAGAGGTCATTTTTATTTACTGGTTTCAGTCCAAGGTGCTCCCCAAAAGGTCCCGATCATAGCCTGCCCAAACACCTGGAACCCAACTCTAAGGATAAAGGACTCTCAGTGAGCCTCTTTTAAAAAACAATTGCAAGGAATGCTCGCTTTGGCACTACATATACTAAAATTGGAATGATGCAGAGATTAGCATGGCCCCTGCATGAGGGATGACACCCAACTTTATGACACATTCCATAATTTTATACATAAATTATATTTCAATAATGCTGAAATTTACCAAAAAGAAAACAGAAGACTTTCTCCCACTATAAAAAAAAACCAATTGCAGTGATTGTGCATTACAACTGTGTCTCTCTCAGAATTATCTATGTGAGATAATGTTCTCCTTCATGCAAACAGTTTGAACCATAAATTAATATGCCCTTAATCCCTAACATCTAGATAACTTTGAAGCTAGGAACAAGGTAAAATTTGATCACCAGGTGGGCCACCACAGTGGAATTCCCATACTAAGGAAATCTCCCCACTATGGAATTTCAAGGCTGCACCAGGATAATTCATGTTTCTTTTTAGATAAATTTTTTTTTAATGAGCACTTGTCACAGTACATGTAAATTCCACACAGACATTTAAATTCCACACAATTTTTGAAAATACACTTGTGGAACTGACTAACCACATACCTGGAAAATGCCCCCTTTGAAAGAAATGGGTGAGAATGAGTATAATTGCTATAGCCTAAAATGCATAAACCTATTGTCCACATCTGTTCACTTTTTCATTACAGAGGTAGCCAACTTCACAGAGAATGTAAACCTAACAATAAATGTACGTTACATCTTATTTTATACATCACAGTTCAAAGGAAACTGTAGGATGATATTTCATTTATGATATAGGATCTTATACATACTTATACAAATGTAAAATTTGATGCAAAAAATTAACATTCATTCGACTTCCGGGAAGATGGCGGTGTGAGCAGGGCGGCAGAAATCTCCTCCCAACACTATATTTATCTACGAAAACACAGAAAATACATCTTTTCCTAAAAGAGAGACGAGAATACACAGGAAAGCGCACAGCGTGCAGCTACACCCGAGAGGACTCGGCACCCCAAGAGGCGGGTAAGATAGGATCCGCGACCCGGCGGGACCCGAGCCCTCCCCCACCCCAGCGCACCGGCGGGAGGAGAGGATTCAGAGCCGGGAGGGAGTGGAAGTACACCCCGCGAAGTAGCCAGCCCCGGGGATCTGCGCGGGGAGCGCTGACCCACATCGCGCAGTGCAGCGGAGATTGGAGAGACAGAGGGGCAGGATCTGAGCGGGGAACGCGCCAGGGTGCTTGCAGCCGGCTCCCGGGAAGGGAAAAAAAAAAAAAGCGCGCTTTCTTCAGCGGTCTTAAAGAGACAAGAGCCAAACGGAGGAGCCGGATCGCCCCCGCACACTCAGCCCAGCGGGCTGGGAGTCCTGGGGAGTTTCAGACGCCTTAGCTGGCGACTGAGGAAGCGTAGCCATACTTAACACTTCTCACTGAGATCAACAGCCTCCTATTCGTTCCCACCCCTGCCAGAGCGATAAAGGGCCCCGCAGAGCAGCACAGTCACAGCTGTGGAATAGTGGGGCAATAGCGCCACCTAGAGCATTCCCACAGAATCTACGTCCGGTGGGCATTTTTTTTGTTGTTTTTGTTTGTTTGTTTTTTGTTTCGTTTTTGTTTTTTCTTTTCTTTCTTTTTTTCCTTTTTTTTCTTTCTTTCTTTTTTTTCTCCTTTTTTTTTCTCTTTTTTTCTTCTCTTTTTAAAGTCTTAAAGAGCCCAGCTGACACACGTGGCAACTGTCAGTGACCAAATTATACAGCCATGAAAAGACAGAGGAATATGGTTCAGACCAAAATCAACCAGACAGCCCCAGAGAGGGAGTCTGAAGGGATGGAAATGCACAGCCTCCCTGAAAAAGAATTCAGAATAAAAGTCATAACCATGCTGATGGACCTACAGAGAAATGTGCAAGAGCTGAGGGAGGAAGTGAGGGAACTGAGGAAAGACAATACAGAAATCAGACAAGCAATCGACGGGCTTAACAGCAGAATGGATGAAATGCGAGAGACTGTTAATGGAATAGAAAACAGAACAGGAGTACAGAGCAGCTGAGGCAGAGAGAGATAAAAGGATTTCTAGGAATGAAAGAATATTAAGAGAACTGTGTGACCAATCCAAACAGAACAATATTAGCATTATAGGAGTACCAGAGGAAGAAGAGAGAGAAAAAGGGATAGAAAGTGTCTTTGAAGAAATAATTGCTGAAAACTTTCCCACGCTGGGGAAGGAAATAGTCTCGCAGTCCATGGAAGCCCACAGATCTCCCAACACAAGGGACCCAAGGAAGACAACACCAACACACATAATAATTAAAATGGCAAAGATCAAAGATAAAGACAGAGTAGTAAAGGCAGCTAGAGAGAGAAAAAAGATCACCTACAAAGGAAAACCCATCAGACTATCATCAGACTTCACAACAGAAAACTTATAGGCCAGAAGAGAATAGCATGATATATTTAACGTAATGAAACAGAAGGGCCTCAAATCAAGAATATTGTATCCAGCATGATTATCATTTAAATATGATGGAGGGATTAAACAATTTCCAGACAAATGAAAGTTGAGAGAGTTTGCCTCTCATAAGCCACCACTACAGGATATCTTAAACGGACTGCTCTAGAGGGAAGTACCCCTAAGGCTAAAAAGATGTCACCAGAGAAAATAAAATCATAGCAAAGAAAGCAGACCATCCAAATACTAACTAAAGGCAAAGAATAAAACACCTATTATAGAAAGAATGGAGGAGGAGGAATAAGAAGGGAGAGAAAGAAAGAAGCATCAGACTGTGTTTACAATAACTTAACAAGAAAGTTAAGTTAGATTGTTAGATAGTAAAGAAGCAACCCTTGAACCCTTAGTAACCACGAATCTAAAGCCAGCAATGGCAATAAGTACATACCTATCAATAATCACCCTAAATGTAAATGGACTGAATGCACCAATCAAAAGACACAGAGTAACAGAATGGATAAAAAAGCAAGACCATCTATATGCTGCTTACAAGAGACTCACCTCAAACCCAAAGATATACACAGACTAAAAGTGAAGGGATGGAAAAAGATATTTCATGCAAACAACAAGAGAAAAAAGCAGGTGTTGCAGTACTTGTATCAGACAAAATAGACTTCAAAACGAAGAAAGTAGCAAGAGATAAAGAAGGACATTACATAATGATAAAGGGGTCAATCCAACAAGAAGATATAACCATTTTAAATATATATGCACCCAACACAGGGGCGGCGGCATTGTGAAACAAAGAGTAACAGAATTAAAGGAGGAAATAGACAGCAATGCATTCATCTTAGGTGACTTCAACACACCACTCACTCCAAGGGACAGATCAACCAGACAGAAAATAAGTAAAGACACAGAGGCACTGAACAGCACACTAGAACAGATGGACATAACAGACATCTACAGAACTCTGCACCCAAAAGCAACAGAATACACATTCTTCTCAAGTGCACATGGAACATTTTCCAGAATAGACCACATACTAGGCCACAAAAAGAACCTCAGTAATTTCAAAATATTGAAATCCTACCAAGCAACTTCTCAGATCACCAAGGTATAAAACTAGAAATAAATTTTAGAAAGAAATCAAAAAGGCTCACAAATACATGGAGACTTAACAACACTCTCCTAATTAATCAATGGGTTAACGACCAAATCAAAACAGAAATCAAAGAATATATGGAGACTAATGACAACAACAACACAAGCCACAACTTCTGTGGGATGCAGCAAAGGCAGTTCTAAGAGGAAAGTATATTGCAATCCAGGCCTATTTAAAGAAAGAAGAACATTCCCAAATGAATAGTCTAAAGACACAATTACTGAAATTGGAAAAAGAAGAACAAATGAGGCCCAAGTCACCAGAAGGAGGGACATAATAAAGATTAGAGAAGAAATAAATAAAATTGAGAAGAATAAAACAATAGAAAAATCAATAAAACCAAGAGCTGGTTCTTTGAAAAAATAAACAAAATAGATAAACCCCTAGCCAGACTCATTAAGAGAAAAAGAGAATCTACACACATAAACACAATCAGAAATGAGAAAGGAAAAACCACGACGGACCCCACAGAAATACAAAGAATCATAAGAAAATATTATGAGAGTCTATATGCTAACAAGCTGGAAAACATAGAAGAAATGGACAACTTCTTAGAAAAATACAACCTTCAAAGACTGACCAAGCAAGAAACAGGAAAACTAAACAGACCAATCACCAGTGACGAAATCGAATTGGTAATCAAAAAACTACCCAAGAACAAAACCCCTGGGCCTGACGGATTCACCTCTGAATTCTACCAGACATATAGAGAAGAAATAACACCGATTCTCCTTAAAGTTTTCCAAAAATAGAAGAGGAGGGAATACTTCCAAACTCATTCTATGAAGCCAGCATCACTCTAATACCAAAACCGGGCAAAGACCTCACCAAAAAAGAAAATTACAGACCAATAGCCCTGATGAACGTAGATGCAAAAATACTCAACAAAATATTAGCAAGCCGAATTCAAAAATACATCAAGAGGATCATACACCATGATCAAGTGGGATTCATCCCAGGGATGCAAGGATGGTACAACATTCGAAAATCCATCAACATCATCCACCACATCAACAAAAAGAAGAACAAAAACCACACGATCATCTCATAGATGCTGAAAAAGCATTTGACAAAATTCAGCATCCATTCCTGATTAAAACTCTCAACAAAATGGGTATAGACGGCAAGTACCTCAACATCATAAAGGCTATATATGACAAACCACAGCTAACATCATACTTAACGGCGAGACGCTGAAAGCTTTTCATCTAAGATCGGGAACAAGACAAGGATGCCCAATCTCTCCACTGTTATTCAACATAGTACTGGAGGTCCTAGCCATGGCAATCAGACAAAACAAAGACATACAAGGCATCCAGATTGGTAAAGAAGAAGTCAAATTGTCACTATTTGCAGATGACATGATATTGTACATAAAAAACCCTAAAGACTCCACTCCAAAACTACTAGAACTAATATCTGAATTCAGCAAAGTTGCAGGATACAAAATTACCACACAGAAATCTGTTGCTTTCCTATACACTAATGATGAACTAACAGAAAGAGAAATCAGAAAAACAATTCCATTCACAATTGCATCAAAAAGAATAAATACCTAGGAATAAACCTAACGAAGGAAGTGAAAGACCTGTACTCTGAAAACTACAAGACACTCTAAGAGAAATTAAAGAGGACACTAACAAATGGAAATGCATCCCATGCTCTTGGCTAGGAAGAATAAATATTGTCAAAAATGGCTATACTACCTAAAGCAATCTACAGATTCAATACAATCCCTATCAAACTATAACAGCTTTCTTCAATGAACTGGAACAAATAATTCTAAAATTCATATGGAACCGGGCCAGACAGCTGATAATCCTGAGAAGGAGGAATCAAACAGGAGATTACATCCCTGACTTCAAGCTCTACTACAAAGCCACAGTAATCAAGACAATTTGGTATTGGCACAAAACAGACCCACAGACCAGTGGAACAGAATAGAAAATCCAAACATTAACCCAAACATATACAGTCAATTAATATTTGATAAAAGTGCCTTGGATATACAATGGGGAGATGACAGCCTCTTCAGCAGCTGGTGTGTCCTCGCCCGCGAGGACCTATTAAGACGTGGGAGACCTCGGGGGAGCCGCGACCACCTATGAAATGGGATGAGAGGAAAAACGACACGAAGAGCCTGCAAGGTTGTGTCAAGCTCTCATTTATTAGCAGAAAAGGCAGGGAATATATAGCATTTGAAGGGGCGTGGGAGGGAGTAGCTTCTTTTGGTTGGTTGCCCATTATGATAATGAGGTAGCTTACAAAGTCCAATCACACACCGAGTTGTGCACATGCTCAGTAGTCTTTGACGTAAGCAACGGACCTAGTTGAGGACTTAGCGGGAAGCTGTGGCGGGAAACTGACCAAGAAGAAGTAAACAACAAGATGGAGTCCTCTTGCTCCTGTGTCACATGGTTCTCAACATCCATTGCTAAATGAGTTAACTTCCTTGTTCTTGTGGTTTCTGTACGTTGGGTGTTTTTCCACTGGCAAAGGTCAGGTACTTTTCCACTGCCTGACTTTTCTGTTCTCATGCTCTAGCAGAAAGGAGGGGGGAGGAGGAGAAAGGAAAGGTGAGTACAGGTTTGTGGTTAGTATAGAAGGTGGCTGAGCTCTCACAAGATGGTGTCACAGATGACAACGGCTCCTGACACTGGTGTTGGAAAAACTGGACAGCTACATGTAAGAGAATGAAACTGGACTACTGTCTAGCCCCATACACAAAGGTAAACTCAAGGTGGATCAAAGACTTGAACGTAAGTCATGAAACCATAAAACTCTTAGAAAAAAACATAGGCAAAAATCTCTTTGACATAAACATGAGCAACTTCTTCATGAACATATCTCCCCGGGCAAGGGAAACAAAAACAAAAATGAACAAGTGGACTATATCAAGCTGAAAAGCTTCTGTAAGGACACCATCAGTAGAACAAAAAGACATTCTGCAGTATGGGAGAATATATTCATAAAAAACGTATCTGATAAAGGGTTGACATCCAAAATATATAAAGAACTCATGCACCTTAACAAACCAGAAAGCAAATAATCCAATTAAGAAATGGGCAGAGGACATGAATAGACACTTCTCTAAAGAAGAAATTCAGATGGCCAACAGGCACATGAAAAGATGCTCCACATCGCTAATCATCAGAGAAATGCAGATTAAAACCACAATGAGATATCACCTCACACCAGTGAGGATGGCCAACATCCAAAACACAAACAACAACAAATGTTGGCGAGGATGTGGAGAAAAGGGAACCCTCCTACACTGCTGGTGGGACTGCAAATTAGTTCAACCATTGTGGAAAGCAGTATGGAGGTTCCTCAAAAAACTCAAAATAGAAATACCATTTGACCCAGGAATTCCACTCCTAGGAATTTACCCTAAGAATGCAGCAGCCCAATTTGAAAAGGACAGATGCACCCCTATGTTTATTGCAGCACTATTTACAATAGCCAAGAAATGGAAGCAACCTAAGTGTCCATCAGTAGATGAATGGATAAAGAAGATGTGGTACATATACACAATGGAATATTATTCAGCCATAAGAAGAAAACAAATCCTACCATTTGCAACAACATGGATGGGCTAGAGGGTATTATGCTCAGTGAAATAAGCCAAGCCGAAAAAGACAAGTATCAAATGATTTCACTCATATGTGGAGTATAAGAACAAAGAAAAAATACTGAAGAACAAAACAGCAGCAGACTCACAGAACCCAAGAACGGACTAATAGTTACCAAAGGGAAAGGGACTGGGAAAATGGGCGGGAAGGGAGGGATAAGAGGGAAAAAGGGGCATTACGATTAGCAGATGTAATGTTGGGGGGGCACAGGGAGGGCAGTACAACTCAGAAGACAAGTAGTGATTCTATAGCATCTCACTACGCTGATGGACAGTGACTGTAATGGGGTTGGTGGGGGGGACCTGATGAAGGGGTAGTTTAATAATCATAACATTGCACATGTAATTGTAAATTAATGATAATAAATTATATTTAAAAATTCATTTTGTGATACTTTGCAACCTGGGAAGCCTTATGTTCTCCATATGTCTTTATACCTTCCCATTCTCACTCCTTCACACACTACACCAACCTTTCTCTTGTAAGATGAAATATGTCCTTAAAAATCGAGGTCTCTCTGGTCTGTCAGAATAATGGACAAAAAAGCAGAAAAGGTATTTCTACTAAACAGTGTGGGACAAGCTAGTCTAATGAAGTGTGGTGATTTTTGTCATACCTCAGTGACCCTATAAAAGAGTCAACATTCTTCTTATAGGAACAAATTACATTATTCTTTATATAGTTTTTACTTTCAGGAATAGCAACAAAAATCACAAATCACTCACTGGCTGAGTTGTTCCTACATTGTGCCATATGATACAGTCCAATGCCATGAAAGCCTGTGTGGTGAGCTGTGTGTGTGTGTGTGTGTGTGTGTGTGTGTGTGTGTGTGTGTGATTTATTTATATTTTAGAGGCAAAAGAGAAAGGACTCTTTCCTCTTCAGTTGTGTAAAAAACAAACCATATGTTTTTTAAGTTTTTCTAATACCTTTTTCTACTATTGGACCCAAAGAAAGGAAACAATGTAGAATATATTTCTTGTGGCATTTTCTGATGGAGGATCATGATTTCTACAGCCCACTGATCCATGGCTGTCAGCTCACCACTTTAAATAGAAACTTCATATTGTTGCTTTCCTTCTCTGCCATGTCTTTACCTCCGTGAATTTTCATACTTGGTAAAGTTATAAAAGGAAAGAAAAAAGGCACCTGAAAATAGTTTACGTCTTTGCTGATTTCTCTGGCTACTATTTCAGCTATTTGTGCTTTTGTTAAGAGTTTCCCACCATGCTTGATCTTCTGAAGATAAAAAGTGAACGCCGTACCGCAGACTTAATATCAGAACTTTTGTGTGTGGCCCAGATGGCTTATGTCCTAGGCTGGGAAATAATGAGGCTGCTTTTTTATTGTTGTGTTGTTGTTTTGCTCTTTTAGCACAATTGAATCCAAACAGAAAATGGAGGCAAGAAAGAAAATGCAAGTCAAAGATAATTGGAAGTTTGTTTATGTGATGACATATTTTTAAGCCCTTTTTCCAAGCTGGTGTTATTGCTGGGTTTGTGCCTGTCTGTTTACTTAAAAGGCACAAAAACAAGAATAAAGTGTCATTGACTTAAATTCTAAGCCCTTAAGTTAAACCTTTAGAATGAGTCCCTGGGACCCTTTATATACTAAAGATGTTTTAAGCTTTAGTATGTTGCCAATGCATCTGAGTTATTTTATGAATTAATCTTCCTAGACCATGACACTTTTTAGCAATGCCAGATTTTTCAGGCTACCACTAAATAAATAAAACAATGGTCAGAACAGAGGAAGCACAGAAAAGAAGAAAACGCCTGCATCTCATTAAAGTGTATTGGAGAGCTGAAGGGTCTGTCTTCCAGCTGGGACTTGCTTTCGCAGTCAGAATCGTCTCAACATGCTCGGCAGTGTTCAGGCTGCCAACAGAGACATTCTGAGAGCAGGAGGAGACCAAAGTCTGTGGGGGAGCGACCCAAACTCCAAAGTGAAATCTTAAACTATATCAAGACACTTCAGCCTCTGGGTGTTTTCTTTTCTTTGGGGTTTGAGAAGGTCATACAAGCAGAACCATGTGTTCCTCCCTTAAAGAGGTGAGATTCGCCATGGCTGCCTCCGTGGGTGGCCACTGTGTGCTTCTTACCAAACATCTGCCTGGGCAAGGCACTTGCAGGCAAAAGGCTGTTTATCATCATCTGGTACATGACTGGAAAGAATGTTTCTGATTTAAAAGCCAGACCAATATGCTAACATGCCAGCAATTATCAACTGCTCTGCTTCTCAGCTTCCAGGCACTGAGCTTGTGACTAGGTTTAAAGCAAGAAAGGGACAGAGAGAAGGAGAAGAAGAGACAGAGAGGAAGAGAAAAGAGAAAATCAGAGAGAAACAGAGACAGAAAGACAAAGAGAGATACTTGGAGGCCCAAGCTTCTCTCTGACATTTTGTTCATAGGAAATTTAAGCTTCAGATGTTCTTACCTCCCTACAGAATCAACCAGGGATGCCCTAAAACATCTCGGGTCTTGAATAGATATTAATTTAATCCATAAATATTACTTATGAGCTCTTCATACATTGGCCATCAGTCAGTGTGGCAATCTCAGTTCTTCATAATAATACTTTTTTTAGTATTCAGAAGAAATTCCGATCATCCCTCATGCCTCCTTTTTTTCCTACATCTATTAAATTTTGTATGAATAGCCATAACTAAATCCATTTCATGTCTATATTGACAAATATGATATGAAAAATTTTGGAGTCAAAATTATTTAGCAAAAAGAAAAAATCGGGGGAAATTATGCAAATTAATTGGTTTAGAAAACAATGCATGGAACATTTTTTAAACGTATAAATATAAATAAAATACAGTTCTTAATTATTAATTCAACTCTTTCTTCATTAACCAATTACTACTTGTGGTGTCTTCTTTAGAAATTTATACAGAAAATCCTTTATGAAGCCAGCCTCACTAGGGAAGAGAAAGATGAAGCATAAAATCATAAAAACCTCAGTGTTGGAATAAAGTCTAGAAACTCCACTACAGCTGCTAGTGCGCTCTCCATGGTCCTGATTACACATGGGGGACGGTATGGAGGAAACAGAATGTGCAATACATTCCTCTACCCCCAAGTGTGCACTGTAACAATTTAAAACCCCAATACACAAGAAAAAAGTATGTGTATTTATTAAAATATGAGAGAACATAAAATATATGAAATCAGTCCTGTAAGTTGTAAAATGCAAGTAACAATTCCATTTTTTCTGCAATAGTATAAAATTTTTCAGGTATTAGCATCAAGATAGAAAATATCAGTGAAAATAAACTAGAATTGCAAATCTGTGTACTACTGTCCCACTACCAGATCAGACTATGTCCTGTCCCCAGTGCGAAGCCCTTATAAATCCACTACCTAGTCAAAAGTACATTCTACATAGCAATGCTCTTTATAGCTGTCTCCCAATGGTCACCCATCCTTAGCTTCAATATTTGTGGAGCAGTTTACATTTTGGGCTCAGCTGATGCTTTCTTCTAGTGACCTTTTTCAATACAGTCCTACCAAAACCATCCCCACTCTATCCGCACTGCCACCACCACGACGCTGTGGATGTCACCATGTGCCTTTCAAGAAAAGTTGTTTTCCTTAACAAAATGTGTTTCTATCTGAACACCCAAAATTGACTCAGGTTTTAATTTGTCAATCTTTGTGAGGATATAAATGCATTACATTATGTGAGTTGTCTGTAATAAATGGATTTTTTCTTAAGTACAGCTCTATTTAGCACTCTCTTATTTCTTTCACTAAAAGTTACTCACATTTCTCAAGGTGCCCACAGGCCAGGGGAAGTCAAGATAATCCTTAGACTTCTTAACTAATAAATGAAAGCTTAAAGACTGGAAACAAAATCCAAGTCCTAGATTAGAGTCCAGTAACATAAAACATGAGGAAGGCCTTGAGAAACCAACTCCGAAGTTTAAAAAAAATTCAAAGTGAAAGTAATGACCTTCAATTTTAAGGCGAAACTTTAATTCACTTGGACAAACTGGCTGTGTATGTAGTGTGTGTGTACGTAGCTCTAAGACCAAAACACTCTAAATGTACAAAATTATTTATGTATATCATTACATTTCTGTTGCAGATAATGACAAAATGTTATACAGGAAGGTCTTATTAAGAAATTCTTTATTTATATGATTAAATTGGTAGTTTGTGAGTTGATACCAAGGTGAATTTCCTTAAGGTTCATTTCCTAACTTGAGGCATTAGCACAAATAGTAATTGAGTTTCACACTTAATAAGAAATGTAGTATGTCTAAAACATATATGGAAATATATTCTTTCTACTGATAGTTGCTAATGGAGGTATCAAGATGAGACCTGTTATGTAAACAAACAATTTACATCAGGAAATGAGCCTCTTTGAACCCTCTACTGGTTGAATATAGTAACAGGAAAATTCGGATGATTTTTATTACTCTCAGCTTCATTGCTCTGTTTTGAAATCTTGATGCTTTCTTTATTCTAACTTAAACCTGTCCATCAAAAACTTGGTAAGGACCTACTATATGCTTTAGTGTTCTATGTGTTTTGAAGAAAATTCACATAAAAATTAGGTCCCTTTCCTCAAGGAGATTTTGACAATTTACTACAAGATAAATGTAATATGTGCTACAGTGGAAGTAAATACAAAATTCTAAGAGTATAAATTAGAAAAATTATATCATAGGCATTCTGTGAGAATTAACATAGGCAGATTAACTGTGGCCAGGGACTTAAGGAAAGCTTTACATGTAAGCTAGATCTTCAAGCTCATGCAGGATTGGAAAAAAAGGATATTACAGATGAAAATCCAGAAAAGGGGGGGAAAAATTAGTGAAAATGTTTGATATCTTGATCTGGATAAAGGTTACATGTGAGTGTATACATATCACTGTACACTGACTTGTGCATTTATTGTATGTCCTTAAATCAAAAATATTTTTTAAAAATTAAAGTTTCCAGCTTTATTGAGGAAAGATTGATAAATAAAAATTGTATATATATTTTTTAAGGAAATCCCTATAAGATCACTGTTTTATCATGTAAGAAGATGAAATGGAAGTTTTTAGAATAGGAAGTAATTAGGTCAACCTCTGCTCAGAGGCAGGGAGAAAAGATTGGATTAGTGCAAATAGTTTAGATACCATTCCAGAAGAGCAACCTAGCTAAAATACATTGAACGCTCAACCCCATGCCAGGTGTGGTGCCGGGCTAAGCGCTCAGCATGGGTTTCTTAGTCCTTATGACCATCTCATGGTGCTACGCTCTTTAACCTGGCTATACAGATAAGGAGGCTGGGGCACATGGCGGGCAGTGATGTGCGGAGAGAAGAGGTAACATGTTCATCACACAGCTACTGTGATGCGGGTACACAGCTCATGCCCAGTGGTCCTTCTGAGGGGAGAAAAGTAAATATGCCAAGCATATTACTAGCCTTATGATCTATTCAAGGCTGTGGCCATATTCTCTTGGGTTCCCCAAATCTCCTTCTCACCATATTTCTATTAACAGCTTCACCAACCTCCAGTTCGTCCTAATTATGGTAAAAATCATCTCAACCACTCAGTACTGCATTCCATCCCCAAACTTCCCAGTGGGATGTGGAGCCCAACACACTGTTGTTTGGGGCACAGACCTTCACCCCTCAGTCTTTTTCCCATGCCAACCAGCCAAGTCCGTTTCATTTGCCCCCTCTGAACGTGAACCTTCCACCCTTACAAAGGTCTTCTAGTCCTCATTCAATCAAGGCATTTACTCAGTACCAATCAACTGCTCAAAGCTGTACTTAAATGGTAAAAAAGAGAAAAACAGATTAAGACATGGGGCCTAACCTTTTAATAGAAAGGTAGAACTGATTTGTTTGTAAAGTTAATGCAAAGAAGTCTCAGAATGTGTACCTTTGTTGCATCTAAGTTTTAAGCCACTGAGCGGATTCTCTTCATTCCTAGACACCTAAACATTAATGGGATGGGCACAGTAGACAAATGTACATTGTGAATGCCTAAATAAGGGAATGCCTAAATTCCAAATAGTAGATTCTACCTAGCCTAGAGCTAGATTTACTAGGTGTTACGAAACATCACAGTGAGACTAGGGGATGGTGCACCTCAATTGTTTCAGTATGAGATGGAGCATTTGGAATAATCTCCTGGTTAGAGAAACTAAGGGACTCGTGCTTTAAAAGTATTCTCTGATGACAAAAAAGGCATTGAGGGCTGTCAGAAGTATATATCCTCTGCAAAAACCATCATAATTTCCTGCCTGTTTTTAGCTAGTGAATTTAAGCTTAAAATTTCATCTTTCCCATTAAGAGTTACTAAAATTTTTTTCTAAGGTAACTAATGAGATTAAGGATGTGAACATCTCTAAAAGTTATTTTTCTAAGGTTTTATGTGGGTTTAACTGGCTTAATGATTTCAAACCCCACTGCAGAGGGCAGATACCAGATTTCCTCTGATTCAACCCTCACCTTATACTGTAAACAAATGTTAAACCCAAATGAATCATAGAACTAACTGTAAGAGCCAAATCTATATTTTGAGAGGAAAATAATTTATGACTGAGTTAAGAATAGATTTCTAAGATGGTACACAAAAAGCACAAGCCATAAAACAGAAATTAAAATAGGACTTCCTCAAAGTTAAAAATTTTGCTCTTTAAAGGCATGTAAAAATGAAAAAGGCAATTCATGTATTGAAAGCAAATATTTAAAAAGTATCTATCCAATTTAAAAAACTTGGATCCAGAATATATAAAGAGCGCTTATAACTCTGTGATAAGAAGACAAAACCCAACTGAAAAAATGGGAAAAAGATTCAAACAGACTTTCTACCAAAGATGATAAAATAATGACTAAGAGCCCATGAAAAGTCGCTGCACATTGGTAACAATAAGGTAAACACAAACTAAAGCCACAGTGACATCCCACCATACAGGAAGAATGATCAACGACACACTGACTGGCTCAGCTACACCTTAGCAAATATATGGAACTGCTGGAAACAGCATACCTTGCCAGTGGGAATGCAAAATGGACAACCACTTTGCAAGAGAATGGGGCAGTGTCTTATAATGTTAAACATGCATTTACCATACAACCCAGCAATCCTTCTCTAACCTACCCAAAATCAATTTAGAAAATTATGTTCACAGATATTATTCATAATAGCAGAAATATGTAAATAATCCAAATGTCCATCAAATGTCCATGGGTGACTGTGAAGGTGTGCAAGAGGATTTTGTGGGTGATGCAAATGTTCTATATCATGATTGTGGTGGTGGTGGTTACATGACTGTAAATAATTACCAAAACTCACTGAATTGCAACTAAAAATCGGTGTCTTACTATACGTAAATTAGACCTCACTAAAATTTAGCTTAAAAAAACAAAACACAAAGATACACCCACATACAGTCAACTCCATGGTTTGAAAGCAATTTACCTAGACAATTCTTCCTGGAGATCTTTACATAAGCTCAAAAAGAAGAGTACACTCAAATATAAATTAGCATTTTTCTCAGCATGCTAAGAATAGCTATTCTGATTTGATTGACACACCAAGTCTATCTAGAATCACACTGCCTAGTACAGTAGCTACAAGCACTTTGGATCTATTTAAATTAAAATTAATTAACAATATAAAATGTGAAATGTCCTCACTCACACCAACCACACATCGGGTGTTTATTGGTCACTGCAGAAAGTTCTGTGGGACAGCACTAATCTGAAATTACAAGGAAAGCATGATTTGGGGAAATCCAAGTGGAAAGGACATTAATTGTCCATTTTCTCCAGATGCACACTTAATAGACTAGAAGAACCTAGAAGCAGCATGGGTGGAGACCAAGGATGGAAACCTAAAGCTTGCATCATTTATATTTTTATGAGAGAAGTGATTATTTCAAAAGGTTCCTGGTTAGAACACAAGGCAGGTAGTCACGAGAAGCAGCCATCCTGTCATGCAAGCTGACTAGAGCCTGTAAATAGGTCTGTGAAGTTGGGGGCTGATTAAATATTAAGAAAGACATGAGAAAGCATATGTAAGTGCAAGTTTTCTGATGGAAACTTGCACTACCCTCAAACATCATTTACTGTCCTTTTTATGTAGGCAAAAGATCCATTCCTCTCTACCACTTTTTTCCTTTTAAAATATATACTTGAGAGGCATGATAAGCTCCCACCAGAAAGAATGGATCTTTACTGATTCTCAATTTCAGTAAGCTCATGGATAGGAATGTTAATAACATGAAAATAACATTTCCTAAGGACATTCACGGATTAAAGATAAAATCAGGCTCCAGTTAATTAAGAGAGATCCCTCTTTGGAGGGCTTCTAATAGCTTCTTCCATATATAGTTCAAGAAAAGTTAATGTGCAGCTATGATCTCTGTATGTTGATGTCATCTTTTCAAAGCATCTTTTTTCCAAATTTCTCATGATATAAAAACTAGCCATTCCCCATATTTCTACATGGCAGAACTTTTACTAAAAATTGTTAAATGGCTATAATGCTGTTGTTTTGTATTAAAGATACATATAAGATTATTATTATGGAGAAATTCTGTGAAACAGTGTATATTATTGGGAAGAATTTAAATTAAATCTCTCATGCATTTTACTTCCCATCAATTTATATGTGTGGAGTAGCCCTTCTCATTAGGCCTTCCATCATTTATGAGATGAAGCTGCCTTTAGGAAGACTGGCATTTCTCAAGAGGTATTTATCAAGCTTCAGGATGAGTTTTCCATTTTTATTGCTGGTCATGCTCTAATGTGTTTGTATAAGAGATAGTGAAATTGAAATTGGACCAGTTCTATCTCTCCAAGCCAGCTGAGAGCTGGCAGGCTGGAAAAACTGTGGTGTGTAGCTCTCACTCTTTTACAGAAAGACCAAAGATATCTTTAAGAGAATTTTTCTAAACTTCTGGGAAAAGACAGACTCCACCACCTATTTGCATATGTTAGAAAGGCCAAACTAGGAAGGGGAGAAAAGAAAAAGACCAAGCTCCTTAATATGAAGACACTCTGACATCTGACTTCAACATAAGTTTCTCAATTCAGCTCCCACCATCTAACCCACAATTCCTCAACATCCTCTTTTGTATCCTGAACATCTCTGCCTCCACACCATCCCTCATGCTTTACTCTTGACATTCTCCCCTTCCAGCTCTGCTCTGCCTATTGAATTCTTCAAGATGTCTCTAATAGCTTTATTACTAATGAATCTGTGCAATTAATTATTATAAATTATTACAAAGGAAGCATTCCTTGGTGAACTTATACTTAGTCATTAATAATAGAGATTATCAATCAACTAATGCTTTTCAAAAATAATTTATTAAACAAGTGTTCTATGCCATACACCTTGCTATACTTGCAAGTAACAGTAATAACAATGAAACAAACAATGATTAAAAACAAGGGATTTATTTCTCTCCAACAAATAGAAACCTCAGGACAGGATTGATACGATGGTTCAACAATATGAAGGGTTTAGGTTTTATTTATCTTTATGCTCTGCTATCTTACTGTGGGACTGTCATGTTCATGGCAGCAAGACTGTCCCATTGGCATACGTGTCTTCTGTTTCCTGGTAAGAAGAGCAGGGAGGGGGAAGGCAACATGTGGGATGGGAGTAGTGACCACTTACGGAGGTAAGGATCCCTTATAGGAAAATATGCTCCTTCATAAAGCAATGAGAACACTAGCAAAAAATGTTTTTTTCAGAACTCTGAAAATTAAACAAAGGCTTGCAACAATCCATGTAGAGTTGCTGGAAATTTCCTAGATCCTAGGAAAATGACAGAATTTCAGTAAAAACAATGAGGTTTTGGTGTTTTAGCCTGTCTTATTGCCATCTTCTCCATCCCACCTTTGTGGGAGCCTTGAAAACCAATAGCCTCATGACTGCAAGAGATCTGAGTTCTAGCAGCCCGGCTGCCATTGGATGGAGCTCCCCAAAACTCCGCCCTCAGTGAATAGTCACTATTCGACTGTCTGCAAACTCCCTGGAAAGCCCCAGTCTCAGGGTTTTTACTTATTTGACTTCACTCAGAAGTCAGTCACTCTGAACTCTTTTCCTTCACACATTTATTGAAAATAATCAGTGGTGATTGTTTAACATCAGAGCTGACTGAGGAGAAGATAATAGTTGGATAAAACAAGAGGCTCACAAAAGTATTAAAAAGAAAATCTGAGAAATGAGAAATCCACAGAAGGCTTTGAAAAATTCCAACAGACTTCCAGAAGTCTGGAAACTCACATGCACATGCAAGGTTGTATGCATTCACAGCAAAAACCTTAGTTTTCATCTGTGGTGAAACTTAAGGCTTTGTGAAAGCATGAAGTGAAGATTAGGGCATAGCTGGAAACTACAGAAGCATTGAAAACTGATCCTCAACAAAACCACAAAGCCCTTCAGCAAACTATGGAGAACTATTAGTTCTGGGTATATAAAGAAATCTCTGTTCAACAATTCACTGACCATGAACACAAGGGAGGCAGAAACTTCAACAGCTGCACATAATAAAGAATATGGACTTTACAGAATTAGTTCAAGAAAGACATTAAAAAAAAAACAACAATAAAAAACTGAAAAGGGACAAGTGGAGAATCTGATTTCCAGAGTTATCACATTATATTTTTTTTTAATTACAGTTTTCAGCCAAATACTATAAGACATTCAAAGAAGCAGTAAGGTATGACTCATGTGCAGAAAAAAAAATCAGTCAATAAAATCTATTCCTAAGAATGTTTGGACTTACTAGACAAAGATGTTAAATTGACTATTATAATGTATTCAAAAAAAAATTGTGTGTTGAGAAATAGAGGCAAAAGTGATAATGTCTTACCAAAATAAAAATTGTCAAAAAAGAGATAGAAATTACAAAAAGATATCTCATTCCATTTCCAGTAGAATTCCTAGAATTGAAATGTACGATAACTTAACTCAAAAGTTCATTAGAGGGGCTTAGCAGTAGAACTGAGTTGGCAGAAGAAAAGGTCAGTAAAGCTTAACATAATTCAATTGATATTATCCAGTCTAAAGAACATAAATAAAAAAGAATGAAGAAAAATGAACAGGACCTGAGATATATGAGACCACCAATTGTGCCAAAATATACATAATGGGAGTCGCAGAAAGAGAAGAGAGAAAAAAGGGGCAGACAGAATATCTGAAGAAATAATGTCTGAAAGCTTCCCAAATTTAATTTTAAAACATTAATTTATGCATCCAAGAAGCTTAATAAACTCAATGGAAAAAATTCAAAGAGATCTAGATCAAGACACATCATAATCAAACTGTCAAAGACAAAGACAGAAACCTAAAGCAGCAAGAAAGAAGTGAATTTTCATGTATATCCTATCCTCAAAAATACTAACATCTAATATTTCATGGTGACTAGAAATAAGGGGAATAAACATATTCAAAGCGCTGAAAGAAAAAGAATGTCAAACAAGAGTCTATATCCAGCAACACTACCCTTCAACAAGGAATGAGAAATTAAGACGTTACTAGATAAACAAAAAATGGGAAAATTTGTCAGTAGCCTGTATTCCATAGAAGAGATACTAAAGGGAGTCTTTCAGGCTGAAATGGGATAAAAGACAGAAACTAAAATCCACAGGAAGAAACAAAAGGCACTGGGGAAGGTCATTATGTAGGTCAAAATAAAAGATAGCATAAACGTATTATTTTTACTGCTTCATCCTCCTATGTATCTGATTTAAAAGAAAACTGCATAAAGCAATAACAAAACTATGTTGATGGATGTATGCTGTGTAAAGTTGTGATTTGTATGATAATAATAGCATAATGCAGGGGAAAGAGTAAAGCTATATAGGAGCAAAATTTTTGTGTGCTACTGATATTAAATTGGAACTAATAAAAGTTAAATTGTTATAAATTAAGATGTTCATTGTAATTCCCAGGGAACTAATAAAGTTAATAAAGAAAATTAAAGAAATACAGTAAAAGAAATAAGGGAATTAAAACCACACTAGAAAATAGTTAACACAAAAAATATATTAATGGAGGAATAGAAAAAGACAAAAGATATACAATATACAAAAAGCAAATAGTAATTACCAAAATAGATTGTATATTACACTAGTAATTACACTAAAAATAAATTAATCAAGCATGACAATCTAAGGGAAGACACTGGCAAAATAAATTTAAAATAACATGATCCAAATATATGTCAAGAAGAACACTTTACCTTCAAAAGTTTCAAATAGGTTGGAAGTAAAAGTATTAAAAAATGTGTATCACATAGAAGTTAAAGAGAGCTAGATCAGCTAACCTAATATCTGACAAAATAGACTGTAATACAAAAATTGTTACTGGACACAAAAAAGGACATCTTATAACAGCATCAATCCTTCAAAGAGACATAACAATTATAAACATACATGCATCTAACAATAAAGTCCCAAAATATATGAGGCAAATACTGAGAGAATTGAACAGTGAAATTAATGAGTCAGAAAATTAGTTGGAGACATAAATTTCCCTACTTTCAATAATAGGTAGAGTAATTAAGCATCAACAAAGAAATAGAAGACTAGAACCCTGTTATAAACCAATTAAAACTAACAATATCTTACAAAACACTCCACCCAACAAGCACAGGCTGTATATTTTTCTCAACATGGAAGAATATCCAGGATATATACCCTATGTAAGGATATTAAACAAATCTCAACAAATCTAAAAGGATTAAAATTCTACAAGATAGTCATTCTCTGACTACAATGGAATAAAATTAGGAATCAATAACAAAATTTGGAAATTCATTAATATGTGGAAATTAAAGAACACAACTCCTAGATAACTAATATACCACAAAAAAAAACCCACAATAGAAATTAGTAAATACTTTGGGAGGAATAAAAATTGAAACACAGCATACCAAAAAGTACTGGCTGAAGCTAAAGCAGGGCACAGAGAAAATTTTTTAGCTGTAAATGTTCATATTAAATATGAAGATCTCAAATCCATAACCTAAACTTCTGCCTTAAGAAACTAATAATGTAAAAGATAAGTAAACCAAAAGCAAGCAGAAGGGAGACTATAATGAGGATTTGTGTGGAAACAATGAAATAAAGAACAGAAAGCAGTGGAAAAAAATCAACAACACAAAACATTTATTCTTAGTAAAGACGAACAAAATTGACAAACTTTTAGCTAAACTGACCAAGAAAAAAGAGTGACAGTACTCAAAAAATCAGAAATTAAAGAGGAGACAATGCTATCAACCTTACAGAAATAGAAAGGATGATTGGGAAACAATTGTATGCCAACAAATTAGACAGCCTAGATGAAATGAGCAAATTCCTGGAAAAATTCAAACTACCAAGGGGCTCAAGAGGAAATAGAAAAGTGGAATAGATAAATAACTAAAGAGATTCTATTAGTAATAAAAATTTCCCACAATGAAAATCACAAGTCCAGATGACTTCATGAGTGAATTCCACCAAATGTTTAAAAAATGATGATGAAATGTGGTAAATCCATACAATGAAATATTTTTGGTTATATTAAAGAATGAAGCATCCATGCCACAACATGGATGAACCTACAAAACATGCTGAGTGACAGAAGCAGACACAAAGGCTATACTGCCTGGTACTACTTAGATTTAATGTCCAGAAGCCACAAACACATAGAAAAGAAAGGAGGTCAGTGATTGCTAGAGCAACAGGAGAGGGGGCACTGCGAGGGTGTGCCTGCTGATGGGTGCAGGGTTTCTTCAATAGGTTGGCGGAAATGATCTAAAACTAGACAGTGGTGAAGATCATGCAACTGTATAAATCTACTAAAAACTACCAATTTGCATACCTTAAAGGGGAAAATATACAATATGTGGATAATATCTCAATTAAGCTGTAATTTTTTAAATGGAAGAAACAAGTGTGCAGTGATGAAGGACAAAGAGCTGAAACAACATGTCCACTGAGTCTCTGTTTAAAAAATTTTTTTCCAGAACCCTACCCAGCACATCCGTGTGTATCCTGTTGGCCAGGATGAGTTCACTTGGCTACACATAACTGCCTACAGCTGCCCTGAACCAGTTCAGGGTTAGATTCTAGTGACGACAAAAGGGGGGGAAAGGTATTAGATAATTTAATTGACAAATATATGAACAATTTATTAAATGATTATTTTGTGTGTTACTCTGTTAATGAAAGTAAAAGGTAGACTTCCTAATTGAGGTCTCATAACACTGTGTACCCCTCTTTGTAATACTTGCCACTATGGCCAGTTACATTAGTTTGTGGATTATTTGATTAATACCTGTGTTCTCTATTACTGCACAGATTTCTCCAAGTTGAGATCACATTTGGTTTTTTACCATCATTTTATTCCTACTGCCTAGCCAAGTGACTTGGTACATAATAATCAGCCATTAAATACATGTTGAAAGAATCTTAAATTAATGAACTTTAAGAACATTTTGACTGTCAGCAAAGGAAAGATTTTTAAATAACGCAGGATCTAAATTAAGAAAGTGGAGAATCTATAACACAAATAAAATTGTACACTTCAAAATAAATTCTGTTGTTGATTTTCCATTTAAAAATACTGTAAGTTGGTGAAGTACTGCACTTTAAACACATATTCTTTTAAAATATTTCCTCAAAATGTTTGTTTTTTACTATGAAAGAGCAGACAGAAATTTGTGCAAACCTATGATAGCTTTTTTACTTAATTTTAATCTTTATATTGCTCAAAGCTTGTATCACAAGTTCTGAATGTCAATACCTTTTTTATAGAAGTCATTTTTATAAATATGTCAATAGGATATTTGTTTTTTCAAAATTATAAACAATTCAGAATAATTAATTCGAAAACATGCAAGACAAAAGAAAAGAAAGATAGCGACTGTAGGCTTTCAAAGAGAAAATTACTTCTAATATTTTCTTGTATATTCTTCCAGTATTTTTGCCAGGTGTGCTCGTTTAAATAAAGTTGGAATGATAGAATTATTCTATGCACAGGTCGTACAGGAAAAGGAACTTGGAAACAAACAATACCTATCAATAAGTGGCTTACTTGTATTTCCTAATTTAAAAACATGGAATGTGTAAGTTCTTCAAAATGAGGCTTAAAGAAAAATAAAATCATTATTCAAATTATTTTATAAATGACCATTTTGTTGCAGAGGAGTTAAGATTAGATTAATTTCTTCAATAAATAACTGAATGTCAGAGTACCTTCTAGAGAACTATTTTGCCTAAATTGATAAGTATTGAAAATGAAAACTAATATCACATTAAGTGGAAATGAAGCGGAGCAGGAGATTGTTTCCGTGTTTGTGGGGAAGAACGTGGCTGAAAAGGAGAGCCCATGAGGAGGGCGGCCCGGCGCGCACCCACGGCTGGACAGCTGGTGGACGCCTGCAGCATGTCAGAGCACATGTTCACCTGGATTCCGGGATATATGGTGAAACGCAGGATGGAAGGCTGGCAAGCTCTTTTAAACCATGAATATTCCTCTCTCAAACACATATTGGTATGTTTTCAAGGGTTTTTTTCTTAACCCTCAGAATAACAAATTTATAGTATATTTTCCCAGGCCTTGTATATCTAAAGATGTCTTTAATGCCTTTCTGCATAAAAAACAACTTTTCTGAGCATATGCTTCTTGTGTAACAGTCATTTATCTCAAAACATGTTGACTGTGGTACAATTGTCATCGAAACTAGATGTAGAGGAAAGGATGGGGGCTGACTTAAGTTTTTGCCCCTTTGAATGTAAAATATTCATACTTCTTCCATACTTCCAGAATGTTTCTAAGCTCTTGCAATTAAAAAGAAAACTACCACAGTGGGAAGGCTTGGGGTGGGTGAGCAGTGGGACCTCTTTGTACTTTCTGTTCACTTTTCCTAAAACTGCTGTAAAAATTAAAGGATATTTAAATGAAAATCACCCATGCGAATGTAGCAATGAATCTCTTCTCCCTTTTAACTCCAAAACACAGTCATCCTTCTGTGGGTGAGTCCTTCCCACTGATGTGTGGACTATTACAACTTTAGAATTTTACTGCAGGCCTTTCTTACTTAACTCCTGCATCTCCACGTCTATTCCACCCTGGTGAGTTTTTATCCTCTCCTCGCTTATGCATTACTGCCCAGTTCCTCCCAGTTTCTCAAGAGTTCATGCCACCTTACAACCTATTCATGATGTTAAACAGTTTGCTATGTTTTCCTTCTCTTTCATGTAACAAAGCAATCAAAAGTTATGTTAAATTTCCTCTATGACTCAGGATGTTACTCACTTTTCCTTTGGATATTCCATAGAAAACTCCACTGTTACAGAAAAAGAAGCAAGTTCTAAATAGAATCATTCTGTACCACCAGTCAGGGTATGCAGATTGCGTTTGACCCATTCCCCATGCACTTGGATGACAATCAGAAGTCGTCCTGGGATATTGGGGTGGAGGACAAGGTGGTGGACATCACTTCAACCCTGCTATTCTGGTGCTCAGTAGATATTCCTGGCAGCAGGCACTGTTGGACTATGGTGGAGCCTCCTAATACCCTCAACCAAGGGAGCACAAGACCAACCATACGTCCAGCATGTTCTGCTGCCCAGCCCACCCTGATCCCCACCCTGTGCCCTGACTTGTGGACACGTGCTGCTCCATCTTCTCTCTCCCCGGCCTGCCTTCTGCCTTATTGTTCTCTATGTTTTCAAACTGATTTAAACACTCCTAGTGTGCTAACATGGGTCAAATCAAGAAATCTTGGTTTTCCCTCCATTTTAAAGCTCAGATGAAACATGAGCCTGTACATGACCCTCCTACGCTCACCCGCTTTTGGATCCCACCAGGTCGCAGCTACCTGATTTTATAGGTCAGTTAGCAGACAGAGGAATGGGGGAAGTATTTTTCTCCCAGTTTGGAGAAAATCCTGGCCAACTTTTCCATCAACAGCCCCGTGGAAGGGGAATACAATAAAAGATAATTCAAAATGGTAAAAAAATTTTAAATGGGTGTGGAAAAGATCTCTTGCAACCACTTGGTTTTTCCACCCAAAAGCTCTACTTACTTTACTCATAAAAGTATGTAAGTTCTACTTGAAGTAGGGCCAGTTTTTCCCCATATCCATTGGCAGGCTCTTTGCTACAGGTGAAGAAGAGTGGGAAGCTTTGCAAATCCCTAGAGGTTATGCTCTAGCTACAGTGTCCCACTGCTTGGACCCTTTCTTTAAAAATGAATAAAATGACTATTGCTGTATATTTTGTTATATTTCAGGCACTCTGTTTATCAATTTCCACTTATAATTTTAACTAATCCTATCAATGCTATACAAAGTGCCATGGTTGCGTCCCATTTTAACGCCGGGAAGGCTGAAAATCCCAGAGCATCTCCCAACTGGAGAGAAACAGAGCTGGAGTTCTACCCAAATTTGTCTGAACCCAGAGCCTTCATTCTTCACATCTCTACCATGCTGGTCTATTTAACCAACTCAGTTTGTTTTAAAACCAGTGTAGACATAGTTTTAGTATCCTCATGCTTTACTTTATCCCATGTGTTCAGTGTCAATTTTAAGATCAAAGATGCTCTAGGTTTGTGTAACTACATATCATCTGCTCTCTAATTGACTGCATAAATCCACCTCCTTCCTAACTACACACATGCACACACATACAGAGTGTGTGCAGTATATTTCCCTGAAGATTTAAGGGCTGGGAAGAGAGATTTACAGTATTAAAACACAAAATCTAACCCTCCATCTTTAGAACTATCATTTTCCTTGTTTTGGTTGTTTTTTGGCCTGAATTCTGCTGGTTTTCATTTCACTTGAATAGCTTCTCTTCAGTCTTTTCTTTCTGTTGATAATTATTCCTCAATTTCCCAAGCATTCAATTTATCAGGATTCCATATCCCTATCAGAGACTGGTAGCTGGCCACCAAATCTATTTTCTTGTATTTTAGGCCAGTCAGGTGACATTTCCAACCTTTATGTATAGTCAGTGAGAATGTCTTGTATATATTCCAAGTCATACCCATAAAAATATTCTATGCATAAACCTCCATATTCTTTACATATCTGCTGGCTGAACACTGGCCAGCAATGTGAAGATGGTAATGTTCTGGCAGCTTGGGTCCCTGAATAAAATACAAGGAACAGAATCCCCTACATCTACCAACTCTGAATTGGGCCCATATGGTCTGGTTAGATGAGCAGAAAATAAATTTTCTCTCTTTTAAACCAATGGAACTTGGGCATTTAATTTTTGTAGCAATTAGCCTACAGTAACCAAAATACAAACTGGGTGTTCTGTCTTGAAGTAGGGCGCTGCCCTAATGGAACCCTAAGGTATGTGGCATCACCTTATCAGGCAGACAGCAGGTGACAGGGAACACTGAAGAATCTTGCATGCCATGGGAAAAATATCCAGCGCAACTGCATCCTGCACTAAGGTGGTGGCAGATCATGCTGGGCCAGGCGGGCAGAGTCAGAGCATCACTGGACAGCTTTGGGTGGCCCCTAGCGAAGTAGGAAATAAGCTTAGGCGAAACATCAATGGCTTCCAAGCAGCAATGAAAGGAAACACGGAACGTCTGAAGAAAAGGAACTTCCACTGTTAGAAAAGCCAAGTGCTTCTGGCCCCAAAAAGGAGAGAATAAGACTGATTAGAACTCTGAGCAACAAAGGCTGGTAAGACTCCTCAAGGGAGCCGAGTGACCTAGACCCGCGTCAGATGCCAGCCTCCACCCTGAAGCCTGTTTCTTAGGATAGCGTCACCATACCTCCCAGTACGCTGAGAGAAAGAAGCGTGGCCGGAGGCAGCAGGGATGTAGGCCTGTCCTGGAGTGACCTTGGGTGGGCTCATCGCCACGCCACTGACCAGAAGTAAATGGGTCAGAAGCCCACCCGTTTCCCAAGGAAGGATATTGCCCAGAAAACCATGATCCTGATCTAAAAATGCCCTGTGATTGTTACATGAGCCTGAAAAATCCCTTCGGGAGCTAAAATTTGCACAAACATGAAGTAAACCTTAAGTAATTCAGTCATTAAGGAGAGCTCATGCCCCACAACCTACTTCGGGTGTAGCCATGGGAAAGAATACTCCCAAACGTGAATCCATTTGGTATTGGCGTAAAACAAGTTGCCCCCAAAACTCAGCAGCTTAAAAAGCAAACACTGACTCATCTATTATCTCACACCGTTTCCACAGGTCAGGAACCCAGGCTCGGCTTGCAGAGTGGTTCTGGCTCGGGCTCCTGGAGGAGGCTGTCATCCAGGTGCCCGCATCTGCAGGTCTGCCCAGGGCTAGGACATCTGCCACCACATGGCCCCTTCTCAGACCCAGCACACCAGTGCTGGCGGTGGGCAGCACCTGCGGTTCTCCACCCGTAGCCCTCTGAACAGGGCTGCTTACGTGTCCTCGGACATAGCGGTCACTTCTCCCGGAGAGGGTGAAGTTGGAAGAGAGAAAGCAAGCGGAACCCGCGTGCCGACCCCGGCAGCACCCCTTGGTCACTCAGGCCGGCCCCCCTAACCCGAGCGAGGATGGCGCAGGGCCTCGGATTCTATTCTCAGGGCTGCCCTAACAAATCGCCAAAAAGCACGTGGCTTACGACAGCATTCTGTCACAGCTCTGGGGACAAGAAGCCCCAAACCAAGGGGTGATCAGCGCGGCTCCCTCCCTGAAGGGAGGGTCTCTTCTGCCCTTCTCGCGGCTCCTGGTGCTCACTGGCAGTCCTTGGCCACCACTGACCTGTGGATGCGTCACCCAATCGCCATCCATGTTCACATGGCATCCGTTCCTGTCTGTGTCACCAAATCTCCTTCCCCTTAGACAGATGCCAGTCATTGGATCTAGAGACGCACCCAGACTAATGACTACATTTTAGCTCAGTTACATGAGGAAAAATCCCTATTTCCCAAAAAAGCACATTCTGAGTTTCTGGTGCACATGATTTTGGAAGGACTCCATTGCACCCAGTGCAGACACAAACCCCGGGAGCTGGGGACCACCGCACCACCACAGCGGCTGGCCTCGGATTTTGTCATTGTTCCATCGTCATGATCATACCTGTCCCCCACCTTGATATTCCTTCTCCCTTTCACTCCACAAACTCTTCTTCAGAAAAATGTTCTGCTCCCGTGGCTTCAACTAGCACTACCGAGCTGATGAGATACAAAGCCTTGGCTGCAGCTCCGATCTATCTCGCGGGCACCAAAACTTCATTTTGATTTGTCTGATTAACATCTGGATGTGAGATTTTTCCAAACCCTCAAAATCAACATTTTCTAAATAGAATTTACCACATAATCCCCACAGACACATGAGAAATGACTTCTATTCAGCTATTTCATCAACGCATCTCTCAAACTCCACTCTAAACAATAATTAAATCCGTCTCCTTGCATCACTCCATCTTACTTTCATCACCTAAGTTCATAAGTGGACCAATAGCCCCTCTCCCATCATCTTGCCTTTTCCAAATCTGTGCTATTGACAGCCACCGCCATCAGGGTAGTTTTCATACATACAGAGCAAAGAACTGCGCTCCTTTGTTATAAAATATTCAGTAGCTTTCTGTTCCAAACATTTCTTCCCGGTATTTTAAAGCCCCATTATTTGATGAAGTTCCATTCCCCAACATAATCAGTCTTTTGTCTGTGTTCAAGTTGTTCCTGCTGCATGAATTAACCTTATTTCCAGACATCTTTCAAATTCTCTCTCCAGGTCTGGTTTCTTTAAGAAGCTATTCTACAGACTTTTAAAAATGTGTATTTTCTCATGGATAAAACTGGCCTTTCTTTTCCTTCACCCTCAGCATTATATCATGTCTTACTTATGGTATATCTGCATTGGAATAAAATCATTTACAGACAAGCCTGGCTCTCAGATTCTAGAGAAAAGCAACAGATTCTTGGTTGTCTTGTTAAATGTCTCCCCCATCATAGGAGTTTGACAGGTACTAGTTGAATACATGTTGAATAAATTATTACTGAATTATTCTGGGTTCTAAAGTCATATGCATTGAAAACAAATATTCAGTGAGGAACACTTTCTGTTACCAAAAATCAGTTAAGGAGTATTTATCAATCCCTTTCTTTATAAGGAATTTGAATGATCACCACCTAAGTTTAAAATGACAGCAGTTAATTCCCTGATGTAAGAGAGAGAAGTGGGGGGAGAGAGGAGCATCTTATTTCTTGTCCCCTAATCAGAAAAAGGTATTGATTCCAATTTTTAAAAAAATTATTAGTTCTCAAAAGAAGCACAACTGGTTTGTTATTTGGTCTGGTTACTTTTCCTCCCCAAATAATACCCAGTAGAAGATGTTTTGACAGTGATGGACAGCAAAGGTATTTTCATTAGGTCTCTGGGAGGTTTCCCCCATTCACATAGTATTGCCAGTATTTCACAGAGTAACATGTGTCCTTTCATTCAGCCAGCAGGGGCGCGGCGCACGGTGCAGTCTGAATGACCTGCTCTGACCGGGAGCAAGTCAGAGAGGCTTCATTCAGCTTCCTTGATGTGTTTTTCCAGAAAAATAGACTTTGCCAGAGCCAGAAACCACCAGATGAGATCTGGACTGTCATTAGGGAGGTTTTCATTTGTAACCCACTGAGATGCCTTATGCTCTGAAACAGTATATACCCAACCTTTTATTTGCTGAAGCCATAAGTAATATTATCAGTTCATTAACTCACCCTATTTCAGAGGACAGAACTCATAAAGTACAAACTCAGTCTAAGTAACAAGCCAAAAGAAAGCTCCAGGCTTTTGAAGAAAGGTTTCCCCAAAACATGAGAGGGCTCCTGTGACTGTCTGTTGACACAGGCCTCGCGAAGGACTTGAGCTTGACTCATCCGCTTGACTCACAGCCTCACCTTCCTGTGCACGATTCTGGTTCTCATCCCCAGTCCGCCCAGCACCAGTGAGGCCCTGGGCAAACTGGTTAACCAGGCAGGAAGTTGGCTGTGGTCTTCCCTCCTGCCCAGCCCTGGTCACCCCTGCTCACCGCCTGGGACCCCAGGGGCCTTCACATCTTCCTTTGACTTCCCATCTGAGCCTACTTCTCAGGACTCTGCTCCACACACTGGGTTTCTTAGTCCCACTGTCAAATAAGGTCCTCTCAGGGCAACATCACTGTCCACATCCTCACTGATGCGTCCCAAGCCTTTGAAAGGTGTCTAGGCCATAATAGGTGCATAAATAAATACCTGCCGCATGAGTGACAGACAAGGACAGCATCAAGGTGTGACACAAAAGAGAAGGGAAGACGTTCCCTGGCTGGTTTGCCTCGTGCAGTAGGAGGTGGGGAGGCACCATACCAGGCACCACCACCCCGTCACTGACCTCGGTGGCCCAAGGGCTCCAGCAGGTCCTGGATCCTGGCAGCAGAGGGAGGCCTGAGCCTCAGACACCACTCCAGCTGGGATCCTCTCTGCTGCTACATGGCTACTGGCAGTCTTTGCAGTCTGTGGAAGGCTTTCCACCCAGAGAAATCCTTTAACCATGTGCCTTTCTGAAATAGAAATCGTTTTGTTGTTAGATTCCACACATCAGTGAAATCATATGGTATTTGTCTTTCTCTGTCTGACTTGTTTCACTTAGCATAATAACCTCTAGGTCCATCTACGGTGTCATAAGTGGCAGGGTCTCATTCTTTGACATGGCTGAGTAATATTCCATGATAGACAGACAGAGATAGACAATATCTTTTGAGAACAATCTGGTGGGGCTGAGGGTCTGGGGGATGGGAAAAATAGGGGAAGGGAATTAAAAAGGTACAATTTCCAGTTATAAAATAAATAAGACACAGTGATGCAATATCCAGCATAGGGAATATAGTCAATGATAATGTAACAATTTGTACGGCCATAGATGGTAGCTAGGTTTATGGTGGGGATCACTTCATAGTGTATATAAATGTTGAATCACTGTGTTGTATACCTGAAAGTAATATAAAATTTCATGTCAACTACACTTCAATTAAAAAATTATGATTTAAAAATTAATTAGTTAAAAAGAATAGAAAGGACCAAGGAGTCTATTCTGTATGAAAACTTAGACATTCTTTAAAGGAAGGCCAACTAACTTTTATCAATAATTAGTCTAGAAAATTCACCATCAATAAATTAAAACATCCTGTAATCTCTGCCAAGGTATAACATTCCCTCTTTTACTTATAAAAGCTGACATATGCTAATGGCACTTTATACACTGAAAAGGCAGTGATCCAGGTGTAAAAGAAAACCTTAGACAGATTTCTAAACACTGTCTCCCTCCCCTGGCCGTTTCACAAGAGGACTGTCTTTGCTCTGGGAGATTTTCTTTCTCTCTCTTAAAAAAATATGGAGAATATTTTCTTCTTAAAAAAAGAAAACATAGAAAGCAGTATTGTAAGTAAAGAAAACACACCTTACAGTGGTCTCTTAGAGCTCGGATGCCATCAGAAGGTGTTTGGTGAGATGCATGCAGCCCCATTAAGTCAGCATCACGGTACCACAGTGAAGTCATAATGGGCCAGACGACTGCTGACCTCTCCAGTGAGCCAGAGAGAAGCCCGTGAGCTGATGAAGAACGGCACAATGGGAAATTCTGAAGGACTGGCCCTTAATATTTACAGTTCAGAATATGATGGACACCTGAAGGGCAAAGTTCTTAAGACAGTCAGTGAATTCTCAGCACTTCTGAAAATTATCTATTGAACATGCAAGAGACATCTCTAGGTTCTGGGTTAGCCCACTAATAAGCTCACTCAGTACACATGGGGATCAAGTCCTTTCTGAAGAATTGTATGGTTTCTCATCTTCACCCAGGCTGGCCTTTAAACCGATGACGCCATATATTTTCAGAGAAACTGCCAGACCACGTGCCCCTTGAGGGCATAACCCACCCCATTATTCACGTCGATCTTCGTAACAAGGACAACAGTTGCTTACTTACTGAATTAACACATAGATTTAAAGTCTATTTGGGAATTTGAAATCTGAATGACTGGGCTCTGAATTAAGTACTTGTTTCCATAAAATATCAACTTTATTCTAAACAAAATCGAAACATATATTGGCTTGGATTCCTCTGGACCCTAACTGCCATCTAATACAACCTCTGAGCTGATGGCGGACCATCCATGGCACCCAGGCCAGCCACGTCCAGCGTAGAAGCTCCAAGAACAAAATAATTTGGTCTTTGGACTATCAGTGTGCCTGTTGGTTAGACACAAAAACCTCCTCCTAAATCAAGAAGCAGCATTTAGATGGGGGTCAGGCATTCCTAAAACCAGGGCTGAGGTTTTTCTGTATTTCCCTCCTTCTCCTGCCCCATGCTGTCCTCCTTATTTCAGAATTTCATAATGGTTTTTGTTGACCTGAAAGAACAGTGATACACAGGTCCCTTTAAAAGTTTTTTTTCTTTTTCTTTACAATCCTAAATGTGACCCATCTACAGTGAACTTGAGACATCAACCCAAGGAAATACAAATATAATTTGAGTGAGGAGATGGGCCCTAGCTGCCTGTCTGCAGAAAATCCCGGTTGCAGACCCGCACATGGTGCAGCTGAACAGGACCGCACTCTGCTATAGTGGTGCTCTTTGCTATGGAATCTTTTGTACTCATTTGTGTAATCTCCCGTGCTAGAAATATAAGGAGAGATAGCAAATGACAACGAGCAGCAACTCAATCAATCAGTCAGTCAATCATTCCCGTGTGTATGTCCCTTGGAAGGCTCTGTGCTACATATAAGGTAGGAATGTACAGACGGCATTGCTTATCTTCAAGAAAAATGTCATCTGTAAAGGAGACTAGAGAAAACAGTTGAAAATGTAATTGATGATACAGGACATGGAAAAAACATAAGAAAAACGCAGAGAAGGTAACAATGCAAGGTACAGGGTGCACTCTCCCTGGGCTGTCCTCCCCACTGTGGGGCCCAGCAGGAGTCTGGGGATAGCCAGCAGCCTCCAAATCCATCCCAAGTCCGGCTGTGCTTCCAGCCCCTGGGGGCCCTTGCCCACTCAGCTTCATTACCAATGGAGATCATTTTGGATCCTGTGGTTGGCTGGGCCTTGAAGGGCTGTATGAGTTGCCAGAAATCTCCCCGCGGTTTGGTGCCTGCATCCTTGGCTACTCAGGGAACATGAAGCAGGGGAACAGCAGGGCTGCAAACTTCCCCATCCACCCTGCCTTCTAGGAGAGAGTGACCAGCTGGGTCTCACCCTCTTCAGAAAGATACTGGGCTGCGGATGGGAGCCGACTGCAAACAGGTCATGCGATTTTTAGTGACCATTGTAGTTCAGTTGCTTGGAACAGTGCCTGGCACATCATAAGAGCTCTACAAATGTTCATTATTATCGCCACATAAATGTTTGAATTGGTGTTACAGTCATAGTTATATGAACTTCATAAAAGTATCCTGATAAAAACTTTCCAGAGAGATTATACCAGAGTGAATGAGAGTACATTCACATAACCTGGCCAACACTGAGCATCAAAGCCTTTTAAAACAGGTTCCAACCTGATGTTCGAGGATGTCATTTTAATTTTTCATGTCTTTGAATGCTCGTAGGGGTGTTCACTGGTGGACTGTCTTTCTTGTTGTGAGTGATTTGTGCCTGTCCTTTTGACCATTCTCCTCTTGAAGTTTTCCACGGGATCCTTTTAAACCTGAGGAAGACAGATGAGAGGGTCATGCAAGAAATGAACCAGGAAAGAAAGACACAGTCCCTCCTTCAGGGACTTCTTCAGGAGAGAAAGCAGGATTAGATGGCAGTTAGAGATTCTGAACCTACTGACATTATTTATGGATGCTGCTATAAACTAGGGACCATGCATTTTGTTTATTTTACAAATGTAAGCCGGAAACCTAAGTAATGCAAGTTGTTTTAAGGTAACAAGATCACAGGTGATTTGCTAGGTTTTTCTGGGGCCAAATCACCAAGTCTTGTTTCGCAGGTCCCTCATTACTAGCTGGTGCCCTTGGGCAAGTTACTTAATCACTCTGTGCTCCCAGTTTCCTCAATTGGAAATAGTCATATTTACCACACAGGATAATTGTGAGGACTAAGTGAGGCGATACATGCATGGGCAATGATCTATCAATTTCTTCTATCAGTTTATTAAAGTCTCTGCTATACAAGAAGACGTGTGAGTTTTATAATCTGCACATTTTCTATTGGTTTAAACACTTTAAGATCATGGATTTGGGTAGATAAGGGGCATGTTTTTCCTATCTTCTTGATTAATTATTGTTTATCATTAAAGATTCTCCTTCTTTGTACTTCTTAACACTTTTTCCATAGCTTCTTTCTGATACAACTAACCTAGGTTTCATTAAAGTAAGACCTCTGTGGTTTATCTTTTTCCCTTTCTATATTTCCAACCCTTTATGGCCTCCTCTTTTAGGTATATATGTCTTGTCAAAAGCATAAAGCTAGATTTTCTTTAATCCATTCTGAGTATTTTTGTCTTTTAATAGATGAATTTAATCCACTTATATCATTAAATTTATTCCCAAGTATGTTATCTTTTTTGTTACTGTTATAAATGGGGTTTTATCCACTATTATTATACTCTAATTGGTCATCTTTTCTGTATATGAAAGTTCTTGATTTGGGGTGTAAAGTTTATACCCTACTATCAGGGTGAATTATCTTATGATTGGAGTTCGCTTTATTGTTGCTTTTCTAAGGCATTCCTGGTGTATCATCATATCTGCTATTAGCAATGGTTCTATTTTTATTCTAAACCTTAGGCTCCTAATTGTTCTCCTGATTAATGTTACTGGCTTCCCCAAACATGCTGAATATTCTTACCTTGTTCTTGGCCATGAAGGGAATTGCCTCTCGTATGCCCCTTAAGAGTCTGGCATTAAGACTGAGGTATTCATATGTTTTGATGTTAAGAAAATAGCCACTGTTATTTTTTGAAAGTTTTTTGTAGAGCAGATGTTGAATTTTTCTAAAGCCTTTTTAAATATGTTTGAGATTAATCACAGTTTATTTTCTTAGACCTATTATCATGGGGAATTATCTTCACAGATTTCCTAATACTAAATTAGATTTGCAGTCATGGTATAAATTCCACTTAGTCATGGTATACATTTTTCCTCAGTGTAGTTTTTCAATGTTTACTTATATTAGTATTTTTGCATCAATATTAATAACAACATTGATTTATATCATTTTTGGTGTATCTGTTTGTGCCAATGTTAATCTTGATTCGTAAAATGAATTTAAAAGTTTTCTCTCATTTTCTAAGCTCTGAAACAATTTTTTTTAACTTTGAGATTATCTAGTCTTCTAATGATTTGGTAGAATTCCCCAATGATAACATCTGGGACTGGAGCTTTTTTGTGGGGGAATTCCTTGATAACTTTTTCTATTTATTCTATGGTAACTGGTGGAAGCTTTTTATTTCTACTGGGATCAACTTGGATAAATTTTATTTTCCTAGGAAATTGTTCATTTCACCAAGGTTTCAAATATATTTGCATAGTGGCATAAAACTATGTTCTTTCAGATTCCTCTATATCAATAGATATTTTATATATTTGTGCCTTTCATCATTTTTCTTAATGAAATTGACAAGTGGATTTTTTCCTTCTTTCTGATATCTTCAGAGAACCAAGACTTTGAATTATTAGTTTGATCTAGCATTTTTCTTTTCTATACCTCATTCGTTTTTAAAATTATTTTCTTCTAGTGCTTTTATTCTGCTTACTTCATGCACTGATTAACTTCTTAAATTGCAAGTTCAATCCATTTTCACTCTTTTGTTTTCATAGCTGTAGATATTTAATGGCTATGAATTTTCCTTTATGCAATGCTTTAAATGTATCCCACTGATTTTGATATGTGAATTCTTACTTTTTTACCAGAAATTTTTATGTTTCATTTCACATTTCCTATGTTTCTTATGAGGGTCATTTAGCAGAAGCCTTTAAATTTCCAAAATGGAAGGAATTTGGGGAGTTTTTACTTTTATCATTTCTTTTTTAATATCTCAGTTTTTATATTTTCTTACCATAGATATTTTGTTTGTAACATTTACCACATAGAATTTACTAATGCTTTCTTGATGATCTAATATATCATCAACATACAATTCTATTAATGGTCTGTATGTTGTTGTGAGGAAGGTATGTTCCCTATTTGCAGGATGTGGTTATGTATATAATGCATATATATATAATATCTACTTTATTACAGATGTTTACATCCTTTATATTCTTATGTATTTGTGCATTGAATTAACCTTTGTTAAGTGGTATGTTAAATTTTTCTACTGCTAGTGTATTGATGTCTATTTCTCCTTTCATGTGCTGTAGTTTCAGCTTTATGCACGTATGCCTGTTTGGTGTGTAGGTATTTGTATCTTCATTATAAATCTTGACTCTTAGCATTATAAAGTATCCCTGTTTAATGTTCTTTTGCTTTAATTCAACTTTATTTGAAATGAGAATTGTAACAACAATTTGCTCAATGTTTCTATCTGCCTGGTATACTTTTGCTCATTCCTTTCATTTTAGCCTTTGAATCAATGTGTTTTTGGCACACCTTTTTTTACAACACAGAATTGAGCTTTATTTTATGTGTCACTTATTTCTGAAAATAGTTCTCTTTTCATAAGTGAGTTGTCTACTCCACTTTACTGACACAACTGATATATTTGTCTCAAACCTGCCATATCAGTTTGTGCTTAATGACTGTGTGTATTGGGTCATATTTATTATATTTCTTTCTTTATATGGACAGTCTTCTCGTAATTTTTAAATTCTTTTCATATTTTTGGAATTCTTAAGTAATCCTCTCTGTGTTCTTACTTAACCTTTCACTTGCTGGGCTGTGAGGTTTCTCTAGTATCACTTGACTTGCACCTATTTTCTATAGACTAGTCAATGATCTGATCTTACTTTCTTTCCCCTTTGTCTCTTTCTTTGTGTGTTTTATGTTTCTGTCTACTTTGTCAGAATGTATAACATTCTTGTTTTCATCTTAGCTAATTAATTAAAAGCATCAAATTATCAGCATCCATTGGTCCTTGGCTTAGTTTTCCCAGTCCAAGGATGGTCATACCTGGTTGATATCTCATGCAGCTTACATGAGTACCAAACCCCTAAATCTTGCATTTTCACCACTGTCTCCCTAAAGCCTAATGCTTGGAGGACAACTTGGTCTCAAGCTTGCCTAATTTATTTAACCATATAGATAAGGTTTTTTTTTAATCTCAATGAATACTTCAATAGGTCAAGTCTCAGATTTAATCATTTCAGTTCAGTTTAACCAGGAAAACAATGGTGACTTTCAATAGAAGCATTTAAGTTTTTTCTCATTTTTACAGAAAATTTACTTGTATTTTTATTTTAAATAGTGGTCCTTTTTCTATATTTTGTTTCACTTCTTTAAGAGTTCAAATTATATGTATTTTGGGGTCATTTTTTCCTGCCTTCCATTTCAACCACTTTACCTCTCACCATTTTTACTTTTATTTATGTATTTTTGCCTTCTTGGTTGTTTTTCTATCTTTATTTAAAGCTTCTTATTAAATTTCCATTTCAATTGATTCACCTTATGATTTTTTTCACATTATTTTACCAAATATTTTCTTTACATTTTAGATGGATTTTTTTCCTTCCATATTTTTCCTGATTTCTAAGATTCCTGATTTCCTGATTTCCCGTGAGAAAATAAACACACACATACAAATTATATATATTCCGTTTATGTATGTTCAAACTATATATACATATATCCATATTCTGTCTATACATATATTTTCTCCAGTATATATATATATATATATATGTGTGTGTATGTGCGTGTGTAGTCAGATGATATATATTCAGATTTTATGTATCTATATATATGAGTGTATATATATAAAACCTCAGACATATTTGAGAGTATTTAATTCTGTTTAAAGTGTTCTGAATTTTCTTTTCTTCATGGATTTCTTTTTTTTTGGTGGGGTCATGTTATGAAATACTATGATTTGCATTTTCAATTTTTCCTTAGAGAAGTTTTATATGAGGTTGCTTTGGTTTATTTCCCTGTACCTAGGTGTTTCATGGCTAACACCTTCTTCTCCATCTGTCCAGTGACACACAGTATTACATGGTGATTTGGGCATCGGTAGAGGCGGGCCTTGGTGTCTGTTTCTGCGATTCCTTTACTTTCCTTCTCTCCACCCTGACACGTCTCTCAGAGGCACTGCTCCCTATAGAGCTGAGTCTCCCCAAGAAGCCATGTCTCCCTGAACCTATGAAATCCAGTGCTGCATGTTTTCGAGTCCCTAGCCCTGGAGCCAGTCTCAGGCCACAGGTGCAGGTTAGACTCGGTGTGGGGCTCCTCTTGCTCAGAGTGGTTTGTCTGCATGTTAGTTCAGTTTCCCACTCCCCTCTTGTTTTCCTCAGTCTCAGAAGACTTCCCTCCTATTTTCTACACCTAGTGGCTTGCAACGGTAATGGACTCTCTTTTGGAATTTGGCATTTACTGTTTTACTTTTAGGTAAATGAAACTTGGGTGTTTCCCACCTCCTACCAGTTAGAATTGGGGAGGGGTGCTCACGTGTGACGTTACTTCTGCTCCCTCAGGACTCTGCAGCCTTCTGGGAAGATGTGAAGAGATTCTGGTTCAAGTCATTGCCGTCAATTACCCCCGACATGACAGCTTGTCCACCCCAGCCTCCTGTGACATTTCCTCCGAAGAGCGGGCATTTCTAGGTCTCACCTCTGTAGACATTCTGTCTTGTCTCTTTGGTAACTGTTTAGATATTTGTCTTCATATTTGATGGTCAAGTTTTCTGATAATGTGCCTATGTGTAAATTTGTATTTATTTATTACGACTGAGACTTACTTTAGTTTTTCCTTTCCAAGATGCATGCCTTTTTTCATTTCCAAAAATTTCCCATTATTTTATTACCTCTTTCTGGAACCCTTATTTGATACAGGATGGAACTTTGATTCCTATCCTATCATCCATTTTCCTTCTTTACTAGTAGCAAAAATCTCCATTTTCATTTTTTTATAATGGGACCATGGCCATGTTAGTAAATTTTGGCCAATGGAAAAACCATTTCATTTCTGTTATCAGTTATACTGATTTATTAGGAGGAGTTAATAGTGCAGGCTGAATAAATGATACTAATTTCCAAAATAATCATTCCACATAAGAAAATTTAAAGTATCAGTAGCAAACATTCCATCAGCATCTCTTCAAATTGTACCACACATTACATTCTATTTTCTTTGTAAAACAAGTCATTGGGATAACACTAATTAATATTATTATAGTCTAGATGACAATACAGCAATGTCAGTGATTTAGGGAAACAGCTTTGTATCTGGAGACAGAAAATCTTATGTTATATTCCAGCTCTGCCATTCCCTGCTTGTATGACCTCAACAAATTCAACTACATTCTCTCCCTTTGTCCCTTCCGTTGTTGAATGGAGAGGCATTGTAATGGAATAAACATGAAAATGCTTAGCACAGTTCCCAAAACAAAAATTTTTTTTAAATCTGGAGTACTGCATTGGGCAAAATTAAACAATGACTCTGTATAATTCTTCTCGTCCTTTAGTTCATCAAACATAAAATCCCTACACCCTAGTGATAACATGAGGGCATGCGAACATAAGGTGATGTCAGGATGCTAAGGGTTCTGACATCATCCAACCACTACACTCATTTCGCCAGTGAAGAAGACACTTCGTAGCAGAAAACACACAGCAAGTCTAGCTCACCTGATCCCCTTCCCTAGTGCTTTTCCACTGCCCTGAACCACTCTAACCATGCTGGCTCTGAACATACACCAGCCTTAAAAACCTGGAATTTTAAACATGTTTTTTCCATATTTATCATATTTTAAATATCACATGGAGTTCATTCTTCAGTTATCTTGTTTTGTTTTATGGTGTTAATATAGGAAACGTCTAGAAATGCTTGACTTATGTAATTATATATATGTTAATAATACCATGTATATGCAAAATTAAGGAGTGTCATTCATATTAGCACTAGGTGCTTATGTAATTCATTTAGAAGAAAGAGGGAAGCCAACAGCTCTCTATTAACATTGAAAATGTTCATTTTTCAATTTTATTATATGCAACTCCGTGTTGCTGCCAAACCTGACTTGTCTTTGCAGTGTCGGCATCGTTGCGATGATGTTCCAGCTGCGGCGCTGGCGTCTGCAAGACAGAGCATGTGGGGACTGGGGACGAGGGGGTGAAGCAGAAGTGAAGTGAGAGCAGCTAGATCCTTGTTCGCCAGAACATTTTAGGTGCTTATCATGGCACCTCTTCTTACTTTAGAGTCTCTTGTGCAACCCTCCTCTCATTCCAAAATGGATCCATTACCAATGGAAAATTAGTGGGTAACAGATAAGGACTTCGAAAGTATGTGACTGCTAGGTGGGAAGCATAGGAGACTATAATTTAAAGCAATCACTGATGAAGCTTTCTAATTCACAAAAGCTAGAAAAAGAGTGCATTTGTGCTGATGAAATCCTTTTCAGTCCTCATTTGCAGTTATCCAGTGTATTTGGCTCAAAATTAGTCATTGGTATAAAACTAGAATACATACAGAGACAGCAAAGCACTACAATATTACAATGTAATTATAATTCTATAAACAAAGTTGTTGTGGAATGTTAGGTCTTCCAGACCAGCAAGGGCCTGAACAGCAGTTTGATTCAACCTTCATAGGCACCAGACCTAATTTATTAATACAGTTTATCTTGTTTCTGACCTGTGATGTGAAATGTTCCTTTTATTCTTAATTCTGGAGGATGAAGAGGATATAAGAAAAGCTCTAGGGAACTGATTTAAAATAACCCAGCCTTCCAGAGGCCAGGCCAGCACATTGCAATACAGAATGCCAATATATTAGTTAGTAATGAGGAGAAAATAGAGAATTTTCTAATGACCAGGATATCTATTTTCAGTCTCCGAAGAACGTCCTGTCCCAGAAACAGGCTCAGAAGACAGAATTGAGCACATTACTCAACAAGCACAAGTGATAATTAGCAAATCTTTTGAAGCTGATAAACACGTTTTAATTTATATATGTAAAGGGTGTTTTCAAGCATGTCTATGAAAACACTGCTGTATAAAAAGAGAAGCTGTAGGAAAAACTGATATTAAAATTCATGATTAGACATGCATTTGACTTATATTTTTAAAAAATCTGAACAAGTAAAAAAGAGATTCCTTAGTAAATTTCATGGACTTTCAGTAAAAAATAAATAAAACAAAAAATACGGTATTTCTCTTTTTGATCCTGCTTCTACATCTATACCAGCAAAGTCATGTAGGAGAGCACAGTTTTGAAAATCTGATAGTAGACCACAATAACATACTTTGCTGAAATTTGTGTATTCTTGGTATCTTACTGCAAAATTACCACCAGAGGGGTCCCTGGGCTACCAAGAAGTAAAATTAAAAGTCACTTATATCATAAAATAGAAATGATTTCTCCAGAAAAACCACAAATGCCTAGAACTTCCAGAGATATGAGTTATTGAATGATGTATAGCTTGTTTACCTTGTTTGGGAATATACAGATTGATGCTCTGTGCCTGCTCTAACTGGTCACATGCTCCAGCTTCATGCCAGAGGACGTAAAGATGCCAGCAGTGTACTTCTGGCTAGTCTCCTCTAACACTGAGTCACATTCCTCAGTGGTTCAGGAAGCACATCCCATGAAAGTGAGAAGCACTAAGTACTTCTGGAGGAAGTATTTAATGTGGCTGCAAAGGCCCCGTGTTAGCTACATATTGCAGTCAGGACAGGGCACCTGTCCACACCTGTGTCAGCCCCACGTGGAGAGAAGTCACAGGTAAGGCCGACATCCAGCACAGAGCACCCCTCATGCGCACACTCTGGAGGGGCTGGGCCGGGGTGACATGCTGCAGGTGCTGCAGCAGGCACTGGAACACGTAAACCTTGACAGAAGCTGGTTACTATGCCTGCGTATCAAGGGTCTGAATGTGCCTAAGCAAGGCTAAGCCATTCTGTGAGGCTGTAGGATCTGCAAAATGCAGCCTTCAGTGCACAGGGCAGAACCATGAGGCACTGGGAGACAGGTCTGCAGACCTGAGTGCCTGAGCTGGGCAGGGGGAGATGGTTCTCTGACATTTGTTAAGCGTCACCTGAGGCAGGTAGAAGCTGAAGGAGAGAAGACCTCTGCGTGTCATTATTAGGAGCTGCAGTGCGTGAGCATTTCTAACACCAGGAAGGAAACACCTCTGCTGTTTTCAGTCCAGAGAACAAGCTGTATCATGTTGAATAGATGCTTTCCTTTCTTCCGAGTTCTAAGAGAAAATGGTCTCCACGCATTTTTCAAGTGGTCTGTACTGGATGGGCCCTGTCTGAACAATTACAGTCCAGTAGTCGAAATCCTAGTGACCTCAGTGGATAAATCCAAGCTTTTTGTAGACAGTTGCTCTGTTCAGGCTAGCTTGAACATCCCTACCTCAAACCTTCGCTACTTATGGATTTAAATAAGTACCAGCCACAGGCAGACGTAAGCTGCTTTGTAATTCAGCAAACTGGTCCAAGTGTCCTCATCTTTGCCTCTGGAATCCAGAGTTCTCAGGTTTGGAGTCCTAATTAGCTGAAGCTAATAACGTTTACACAGATCTCCACTGCTGCGTAAGCCTCTTACAGCCTGAGGACAGAACATAATCTCCCATCATCACTAATCTTATTCTACAATGGGCCTCCATCTCGTTCCATGCAATTGCCCACATTGGCAACACGGCGGAGGGCTGTGCTGTGCCAAGATACCAGCCAGGCCTGGAATCAGCTGAGCCAGTGGAAAGGTGCCTGGGGAGAGCAGACAACAGAAAGAACAACTTCCACAATTTTCAGCCAGCCTTACCCACTCAAGTCAAAGTAGATTTGCTGCAAGAAATCTAGTGATTTTGACCCATTTTCTCCTGGGCTACATGTAAAGCCTCTAGGCTTCTCCATCCAAGATTCACCCAGTCCTGCTTGAATGCCTACTTGCTTGGCTCCACCGTCTGTGGTGTCCAGGACTCGGGGGCTTCAGTGCCGCACAAGGAGGGTGGTCTGCTCGGCACTGGGATCCTGATCCCCCGCCTTGTTCCCACAGGGGCGTTCTGTCCTCGACCCTGCTTAGGGGGAAACCTCCCCAGTTTACCAAGCTCCAGCACTTCACGGTTCCTAGGCCATGCAAAGAGGTCCAAACTTAATAAAAGCATGTTCTGTTCATTATGAGCAGTATAAGACATTTTTGGCATCCATCATTTATTACAAAAGAGAAGCACATTAGAACCTTTGTAACTCACATTAATGGGGCCAAATAGGAAACCAGAATGGGCCTCCTTTTCCAGATATTTTCCAAATGTACATCAAATAGTCGTAGGACTGAAGGACCTTCAGTCCAGTCCGTTCCCGGTCATGGTAACTCTCAGCTGCCCTGCGGTCCCACCTCCCGTGGTACCAGGACTGGCCAGTGTGACCGATGGAATGTGGCAGGGGTGATGCGTTGGCTCTGAGACGACAGTGTCAAAGCCCCCGTGCAGACCTTCTCCCTCCCTGTCCCCCACAGGGGACTCAGCCTGCGGGGACCCAGCTGCCCGGTCCTGAGCAGCCCACAGAGAGGGGCCCGCGTTAGGAACAGCCTCCTGCCTCAGCCGTGGGGGTGAGACTGGGGGCAGGTCCCCAGCGCCTGTGGGGCCAGCAGGTGACTAACGCCTGCCGTCTGCATGTGCTGGGTCGGGAGTGGTCTGTCCTGCGCGGCAGATCTGACACCTGGGGTCCCGGAGAGGGTGAGAGGGCCGCCGTCCCACCAGTGTGGTGGGACTTCCCTGGTTGTCTTGCCCCTCCGTCCCCTTCACTTGTTGGAGACGTGGTGCACACCCGAATCCAAGACTTCCGGGCCTCAAGGGTTAGAGCTGTTACAAATTTGTGCTCTCCAGATGCCTCTGACAACCACACAAAATGGATGGAATTGACATATTAAAATGTTCTTTATGAATGATATGCTTCTCTGAATAAGATACCTTACTTTTCAAAGTAGCCCACGTTTGGAAGGTTTGAATTAAACACATCAGAACAAAATCAATATGAATGGAATTTTGTCATCGAAGTAAAATTTCAGATAATAGGAATCCTTAGGTTCTTGGACCTGGATTAACATGAGACATGCAGTTCATTAGGGGTTGTTCCTCATCTGTAGAAAATTCTGGTTCAGGAGAGCCCCCACCCCAGAGCTTTGCATCACACCCAAATTACCATTTTTAAGCTTAATCCTACCTTTGATATTCTCCTCTCTGCAAACTAAACTGATATTGCCAAGAGATCTGATAATTTGGGAAAAACTAAAACCAGATTAAGTCTTCAGTCATGAAATACCTCTCCTTACCTCTCTTAAAAACGTAAAATAAATTAAAATCCTGCCAAATGCTCAAAAGCAACCCCGTGACATAAGATGAGGTGGCATGGGAGAGGGTCTGGGTGGCCGGGGTGTGCTAGATGCAGAACCATCTCTCTTAGGGTTTGTTTTTCTGTTTTTCTTTGTTTTGGAACTAAAATGTGCCGTATGAACATTCTAATTATAAAACCTATCTAGGTCAGTGTGCATTAAAACCCTTGCTATCCTGGTTCAACAGAATTTCGATTCTGTCACTGAAGAGAGATCAGATTAATGTGGCATGGCTTACGTTTTACCAAAGCTGTAAGACTTTTCAGATCCTCGGCAAGTCAGTACTGATGTTTACAGACACAGAATTTCACCAATTTGTTTTAACATTATGAATATATAAAATCTAAGATACCAAAAGACCAAAGATGTTGCTTTTGCAGACCTAATATAGTAGCCACATGATTTTTAAGAATTTTTCAATTTTATGCATAGAGTAGGAACAAGAGGTTCTAAGAGAGGATATTCTTCTCACTATCTATCTCAAGATGTGGTCCCAACTGTCAGCCGACCTAAGATACGTCAGTATGGCAGAATCATATTCTCGAGCCTCATTCCGGCATGAGGGGCCCTCCTGTTTGGGTGGGGGGATACTGGATGTGGGGGTCATCATTTTCACAAGTTCTTGAACTGTTAAATTCGAATTAAACAATATCCTAATAGGTGACCCTCACGGTGTAATGGAAGAAAATGTATTTTCTGCATATTTTGACATTATCTAAATGTTTAAATACATTCAGTGGAAAAAGTAACAGATCTACATTTTATTTTTGCAGACCACCTTGAGAAGAATTGGATCTCACCTTGTGGGCAGGTGGAGGGCCCAGGCATGTCTTCTTCACGTTGGCATTCCCCAAGGCGCCCTACAGAGCCGCTGGGACACAGCATGTGCTCAAGATCCGCCTGGTGCATGAATGAGAGGGTGATGGCATCTTCCTAGTTCAGGTCCTGCCCCATCTGTGACTCCCAAGAATAGCATGATAGTGACAGTCCAGTCATGCGACTAAACATGTCAGGAATGAAATCTACTAAGAAAGAAATGCTCTCCCTCAGAAAATGCCACAGACCCCTGCGACCTGCGAGGTAACTGTACTGTGCACCACGTCTCCAATTTAATGCTGACGTTTGCCCTGACACTGTGGCCTAACACCCTCCCCTCTCCCACCAATTTGTAATCAACAGTTAACACTGAGTGTTTCATGACCACAAACGTTATTCAAATTCTGTCCCAAACCTAGCATCCTAGTTCTTCTTCCATGAATGACCAACACATGAAATGTGAAATGGAGGATAGTAACATGATCCATTTCAAGGTAACCAGTTTCAAGCCATTTAACCTCAAGAGGAGAAAGAACACGTATCTCTGGGTCTCTCTGTTTTCCATAACAACTACTAATTTTGTCTCCAGAACCTCCATCTTTAATTAGCAAAGTCTATATAATATGTTGGGACCCCAGAATGTAGTAACTATTTTAAAGCAACTAAACATTGTGCTATTTGCTGTACAAAGTAAGTGTTCCATACTCAACCTCCATCTGCATCTCACAAGCAGACTTTTTCTCCTAACACTCCCTATTTAAAATTGGATAATCCCAGTATCCTTCCAGAAAAAATGAATATTTGAATGAATTACAGGATGCTTCTTCTTATTAAGACTTCTCTTATCTTTGAGCCTCCACGTCAAACAAATTTTGCAAAGCTTGTGCCACTGATATTTGCTCTGCTTCAGAAACTCACTGAGTCACTGGCAGGTGTATCATTTTTGATAAACTGGTGGGAAATGATGTATAAGATGATAATGTACTTAATGCATAAATTAGGAAACCATCAGATATTATATGCTTAATGATATGACAGCTAAAATGTGAAAGAATAGTACTTTCACAAGAGTTGGAAATTGAGAGGAAGAATATTTCTCATTACTATTTTCACAACTTAAATGATCCTATATTTTTGGATTATTGTCAGCTAGCTATGTTACCTTATAAAAACCACATCTTTGGAAGCCATCTTCTTTATTCTTGTAGTGAAGGGATTTGAGGAAATAAGCTGTCCAATCCATTTCTCTCTACATCATGTGTGGAGCAAACAGTACCTTGTGGATAGGTCTGATAGTTGACAGCAAATGATCGATCATCTATTTCTTGCCCTTTTATGGGCAAGAAAAAGCAGTGAATCACTTTACTCCTCATTTTTTTAGCACTCCCCATTCCATACGCTGCCATTTCTGTAAGAGCTGCCTCGTTGGCTCTGAAATAAGCTTGGCCCACCGTGACACTATTAATATCATAACTGTTCTCTGCAGATTAGCACAGCACACTGACGAAGCATATGTGGGGCTGCTCCAAGTCATCACATCAAAAATCCTATTTATGCAAATTTGCAAGCTGCAGATTGACAAGACACTTTGTCTAAAAGACTCCTTATTCATGTGTAGGAGCAGCCAGCTGACAGGATGGGCTGTCAGAACTCCACTGTGGGGCCCCAGGCACCCAGGCACGGGCAGCTTTTGCTCCTTCATGAAGCACCACGCACGGATGAGTAATGAGGGACCTGAGGTGAGCCGAGTGGGGCCGTGCTTGCAGCAGCCCTGGTTGGTCATCTAGCTGGTAAAACCACAGATTACCCATTGCTCCCAGCACCAAGCAAAATGGACCCATCTCTTTCTCATCCTTCTTCATCTGGAGTCTTCAAATTAAGGGTGGTTGTGAGAATGTGATGTGTGCTTTGCTGTGTGCAACCTCTTCACAGTAATATCACCAGTGAGTTTGGAAAATCCACATAAAAACGTAGACGTGAAGATGAAGTTGGTAATGGTATGATTGATGACATAAAAGATGAAAACGGAAAATGTGACCCATTAGTGGGAAGGTTCAGAGAATCATGGATTCTCAGAGCAGAGAAGAATTTCACTTCCTCAGCTGCTATGCAAATCCAGGGACAATCATCGCACACCAGACTTCCTGGCTCAGAATCTGTGCGACCCGACACGAGATGCGCTCCCAAGCGAGTGCGGTGACAGGTCTGGGAAGCAGAGCCTTGAGGAGTGGAAGCGTGAGTTCCCCAGACGGTATTTGATGTGCCTCTAATTGCTAATCAAGAAGGAGAGGTAAAACGACAATAAAGGTCCCCTCATTGCCAAACAAGTGGCTCTTCTATTTTCCAGCAGACACAATAAACTCAAGGCCATGAGGACACCATGTAAGCACGAAGAGAGAGGCATGAAATACTGAGGGTGTTGAGAGAGTGAAACCACCCACCTAGAAGTCTGTACTGTGAAAATCATCCTTTAAAAGTGAAGGGGAAATAGGATTTTCTCAAACAAAAATTGAAGGAATTTGTTACTGATAGACCTGCCTTGCAAGAAATGTTAAAAGTTCTTTAGAGAGAAAAAAGATAAAATAATTTAGAAACTCGGCTCTACATAAAGAAAGGAAGAGCATAAAAGAAGAAATAAAGTAATGTAAAATAAAAATTTGTGTTTTTATCATTCTTAATTGACCTAAACAATAAGTTTGTTCAAAATAATAATAGCAGTGTTCAGTTATGTATGCTCATGTATATATCTCATACATATGCTTACATGTAAGTGAATGAATGAAAGCAGGGATACAGGGGACACAATGGCGGAACCAGGATTATTTTGTTATTATAAGGTACTCACATTATCCATGAAGTGATATAGTGATATTAGAAAGCAGACTTGGATTAGTTGTAAATATATATTGTAAACTCAAGTGTAACCACTAAAAAAAGCTTTAAAAAAAGAAATATAACTAATATGCTAAGAATGGAGATAAAATGGAATCATATATCCACTACAAGGCTAAACTAAAAAGGCACTTAACAGGTGTTGACAAGGATGTGAAGAAACTACAACCCTTCAATACTATGGGACTGGGAAATGGTTCAGGCACTTTGGAAAACAGTTTGGAGGTTCCTCAAAGTATCAGACAAAATTACCACATAGCCCAGCTATTCACCCCTACATATATACCCAAGATAAATGCACATTTTTCCACAAGATAATTGTTCATGACTATTCACAGCAGTTTTACTCATAATACTCAAAAAGTAGAAACAATGTAAAAGTATATCAGTGGATTGATAGGATAGCAGAATTGGTTGATTCACAATGGAATATTATTTGGTAATAAAAGTTATGAAGTACTGATACATGCCACTACCTGGATGGACCTCAAAAATAGTTAACTAACAGCGCCAGTCACTGAAGACCACACACTGTAGGATTCCATCTATGTGAAAGGCTTGGAACAGGCACGTCCATAGAGAAAGCAAATTATTAGTGGTTGCTGAGGTCTGGAGGATGTGGGTGACGGCGAGTGACTGGGAACAGGTGTGGGTATTTTGGGGAGTGATGAAAATGTTCTAAAATTAGATTATGGTGATGGTTGCACCACTGAATATTTAGTATTGTTGAACTGTACACTTTAAATGAGTGAATTGTATAGTATGTGAATCATATCTCAATAGAGGTGTATTCAAAAGTTCTGTATGTTACTCATATTTAAGCTTCCAAAATTAAGTATATATACAATAAAAGTAAAAGGTGCCTTCTAGTCCCCTCCCACAATCCACATGCTACATGCTATTCCAATCTTTCTTCCAAGAGATAGAGACAGAGAAACAGACAAGAAGCAGAGAGACAGAGAGAGAAGAGGGAACAAAGAGTTGTAGGTGTATAATTCTGTGTTTATATTTTATATATACTTTTTATATATGCAGATACATAAACAAACTTAAGTAATTCTGCTTACTCCTCCCTGTAATCTGGTTGTCACCTGCTCTTCTGGTTTTTTTTCCTTGTACCTCATGAGCTGTTCCAGCATCCACCCATTATGATGTAGAACTCAGCATGTCTTCGGATTAACCCAAAGAATGCACATGTACAAAAACACTGATGAACAAACACTTGCCACAGATTTAGTAAAGAAGAAAGATGGTAACTGACAATGCAGAAGAGACAGCTATAAAAATAAAAAAAGACAAACATTTCTTTTGATACAAAAATATCTTTCTGTCTACACTGCCATGTAAGGAAAAGGGATAATTTGAGAAATGGGGACAAAAATTAGGAAGGAATTTCTTAATCATTTCTCCATGGAGCTCCCCAGTCTTTTGGTCTACATAAAGTAACCACTCTAGACCAGAGAGAGTTAAATAATGACAAATTACATATTGTTAATTCTTGGTTCAACATGAACTAGATAAGCAATATTATGATCAGTAACTATGTTTATTGAGTGTCTGTTGGATGTAGGAATCTGTTACCTTTCATTTTCAGTGTATCTTCCATACCTGATACAGTGTCTCGTCTCCAGTAGGTACTCAACAAATGCTCTTGAATTGAAGAAAAACAACTTAAGCATCATGAAAATCACAAAAACATAAAAATCCAAATGGTCAAATGACTATTTGTTGAGGAAGATACAGTTATTATTAATAAAATACCCTCTGTTGATGTGAATGCTTTATTGTGAATTAAGTAAATGATCTTATGCCAAAAAGAGAGTAGATACTTGTTTCCTGTAACAAAGCTTATTTTTATTTTTAAAGTATCATATTCCCAATTGATTGAGGGTGTCTTAGCTAAATATATGTCAGGCATTAAGAATGACTTTTAAAAACTACAGCCTGTATATTCTAATAACAAAATTTTTTTTAAATAGTGGTTTTCAAGATTGATTATGATTGTTTATCAAGAAATTAAAAATACAGCATTATAGAAAGACAACCCAATTAAAAACAGGCAAAGGATCTGAATAGACATTTCTCCAAAGAAGACAAACAAATGCTCAGTAAGATGCATGAAGAGATGTTCGACATCATTAGACATCAGGTGAACGCAAAGCCAAAGCACAAGGGAATATCGTGCCATACCCTAGTGGATAGCTAAAACAAAAAAAGACAATAACAAATGCTTTCAAGTATGTGCAGAAATTAGGACCTCACACATTGCACCCACACTGGGTCAGACCCTAAGCCTGGTCTCCTCAACTCTGGCCTCCAAAATGCATAAGATCTTTTAGACTCCAGCCTTCTTGTCATGACTTACTAGTCCTCTGCTGCACGCTCCTGGGACCTTCGAGGACCACTTTGCTTTCCAAAGTGTTGGCTAACTTACTGTTTGTGTTAAAATGTCTTTTGAGAAGGTTGGCTCAGTTATAACATGATCCATGGGAAATACATTAAACAGCAGTCACACTTTGTCAAACAAAGAAATGGTGGGAATAGTAGTTTGAAGCATAGGGGAGCCTCATGCTACCTTAAATCATTCTTATTCTCTTTTCTCAGGAGCTGATCCAGTGTCAAAGGAAAAAGGCTAGAAGTAGAAAAAGACAAGGAGAAATATTTTTAAATGATTGATATATTCTTTAAACATTCTCTGACCCATGGAATGGTCCAATTCTTTTCTAATGTTTACATCTGCTGCATATCAGTGGTGGCTATAAGAAACTTTGTAATATGTGTCTGACAAGAGATATAAAGAAACTGAGTCACAATTATTATCTTCTATAAAAACAGCCCAGGGTGAGAAGGCTTTGTAGCTGGTGAACATTGCAGCTGCTTGAGAAAACACATGATAGAAAATGCTTTTAGAGACCTCCTAAAACACTTTTGTAAGACATGGAGGATTTCTTCTTGTGACCAGGTCAGTTTTCAGTTTATGGAATTATCTTTTGTGGACCTAATATTCTCGATGCCATTTCAATTTTAGAATTTACTCTCGGCATCTTCACCTTGAGGAGAAACCTTAACAGACAGCTGTGTTGTATTGTTGACACCAACTGGCTTTCCACTTCCCACTTCACGTAGCTGACCTTCATAAGTGACGCCAGCAAACAGTGAGCACTTAGTCCGGACACACTGGCTGATTTTTAGTAAGCAGTACATGTGGGAAATATTAATAATTGTCCCCATCAGAATTCATTTCTGTCTCATTCCTAAGTCAAAAAATGTTGTGAGCCATTATCTTTCAGTATGTGTTCAGTTACTGTATTTGTATGCATTTAATGTTTACCGTATTAAAGTGGATGAGACAATAGCATGGGGAAAATAAGCTAATTGTAAGATATTTCAGCTTGGCTTCAACTACCCTAATATTTTAACTCAGAGAGACATTTCATTTTTCTAAACTGGACATTCTGCAGAGATGAATGAGGACAGATGGCATCACCCAGAAGCTGGTTGTCCTGATGAAAGATTTCAGGGAATCACGGCTGTAAGCAACTGTGACCCTTTGACATCTTACACGGAGACAGGTTTCGGGAGAGAAGGGAGGCAGCATGTTAGCACAGCTGCTTCTCTGATATGAAAGCTGACAATGCTGCTGTCGTTATTTTTTGTTTAAATTTTGCATCCCATTAGTTCGGATATGAAAAGCTGATCTCATGACACTAATGTATTCCCATTTCTGCCATCATGAAAAGGCGTAATCTGGCTCATCAATGCTGGAATCCAAGACCATTCACTCCAAATTATCTAAAGCCTAAACCCTCATCATGTCATGTCATTTATTTTTAGAACCCAGTCAAGTTTGTTATATCAAGAAATACATGATCAACAGACAGTAAAAGTAATGAAAATGGGGATATCTTAAAAAATAAAAGCTACTTGGGCACCTGTGTCTGTCAGACTATTCAAGCAGAAAAATGCCTGAGGCTGTTTTCCTGGCACTGGATAAACATTCCGATAGGTGGTGATAAATTAGAGGGTGAGAAAAAGTCTCTTATCTCTATGTAGACTAAAAAAGCACTTGACAGGGATTCTTACATTTTCTGTATGCATTCAGATAAGAAGGGCATGATTGGTTTCCCCTGGAAGCTGAGTGTTTTTGCCTCAAATATTTTGAAAGAATATTTGTTCAAGGTCTAGCTATGACAGATTAACATCATGGTGAAAGATGAATATGAAAGATGGGAGAGATGACAACGGTGAGGTCATTTTAGAAGAATCTGGGAGAGGACTGAGAGAAGCAGAGAACACAATTTATGTCCAAGACTGGTGAAAATGTGAAGTATATCAGGATAGGAATTAACCAGAGTAGTCACTTCCCTTCAATACTGAAAAAAATTCACCCAACACCTGATAGATGAGAATTCAATGTGAAATGAAACATGAAAGCTAAAGTAATTAACACATGGAGTGTTAAAGTTAGTTATCATCCCAATCATTTATGCTGCAGATAATGAACAAAACAGTGCAATTAAAATTATTTATCAAATTGAACAGACAATAAAATAATAAAGTACAGATTTCCTGGGTAGATGTGTTCATCAGTATTACCAATCAAAATATTTGTCCTCTATTTTGCCTAGAAAACAGTAAAACTAATATAATTGATGGCAGCTTCTGCTTCTTCATCAGTAAAATGAGAACTACAGTATCACAGATCATTGTTGTGAAAGTTAGACAATTATATTTATTCTGAGCTCATACTTGGGCCCTGTTATTAGCAGTCTTTGCTTTGCAAATGGCATTCCTCTTCCCACATTCTGAACACTTCTTGTCAGCACCCTGCCTAACCTCGACATGTCCAGGCCATTCTCTCATCCACCCCTAATACTGGTTTGCTCATCGGTTGGATCTAACCTGCCTTTTAAGGAACTAAATTATTAAACATATTAAATTAGGCTTTCACAGTCAGAATTTCTTCTGAGAACTATGGGTTTCAAGTATGCCATGTTCTAAAGAGATACACTAGCCAATATAAACAAGTCACATACAGGATTATAAAAGTTCTTTGGAGTGGTCCCCAACCTGTATACAGGAAGGTGATCAGAAGGCAGAAGACTGTGCTGAGGGTTCTCTTAAAAAGTGTTTTAAGAGTACTTTGTGTCCTCCAACCCCAACCAGATGAAGGGTGTATTTCCTCTAATTCAAGCCCAGTAAAAGGGAACATGATATTTACCCTAAAAAGCTTAGGAGTACATAGAGACTGAGTAACTGGCCTTTATCTAGAAAAAGTCTAAACATAAGAGTTTGGCTGTAATTATCGGTGCTGGATGAGTGAAATAATATAGCTACATTGAAAATGGCTTGCCAGGTACTTTCCAAGGGCCAGAGTGGTCACTAAGGAACTTAGCCCATGAACTGCCATAAAAAGAGCTCATCCCAAAAAACAGCATGTCAGGAGGTGACATCAATGTAAAGAGTCTATGTGAGGTATATCCCAAGACTGAGATGTCTGCATTTTCACAGCAGAAGCATCAACACCATATTGCAATGGCACAAGTCAAGCAAGACCTTCACAGCTAAGAGAAAAAAATCAAACCACACCTTATTCCTCACTATAGGCTTCTGGGTAAGGCCAGAAGATGAAGAGAAAAGGGGAAGTTTCATTTGAATGAGAAATTGATATTTTGACTTAGATCCTACAGTTCTTTTTTGTGCAAGAAACTATCAATATCTGAAATTGACAGAAGTTCTCCAGAGCTTTTGTTCTGTGGAAGAAAGGGTCATCTGGAATGAATCAGAAAAAGCTGCCTCTTTTTTCACTACTGAGAATGCAAATCATTCAAAAGACGGTGATCATTAATGTTTAATGTTGTTTCCTTAACATATTTTCCTTGCCAGTATATTTTAAATGCTAAAAATGAATGCTTGGAAGGGTTCTTTGGAACTGTTTTCTCCCCAAGCATAGTATCCCCCAAAGGCTGCTACTCTTGAATCTCTGCTACATATTTGCCTTATGCATTCATTTACTCATTTGTTCATTTAACAAATATCTATTAATATCCTATTATGTATACATAAACGGAGGACAAACGGCATAGTTGTTGAAAGCATGGGCTCTTGTAGTCATGATTTTCATGGTTTGGGTCCCAAATTCCCCACTGGCTACATGTGAAAACATAGAGTTGCTGTATTTTGAAACACCCCAAAATTTTAATACTTCAAAACAACAATTATTAATTTGGCTCACCTATGACTCAGTATTTGGGACAAACCAAATGGACTATATTTCTGGCCTCAACTGGGCTGACTCATGCATCAGCACTTAGCTGCTGGGTTTGCTGAGGACTTCTTGATCTTGGACTGCCTCAATGGTGATAGTGCATCTCTGCTCCATATGGTCTCTCATCCTCCAGCAGACAGACATCAACATTATTTCTGCTGCATTCACAAGGCCAACCCAAATTAATAAGGTAGAGAAATAGATTTCATCTCTTGATGAGAGAAACTCAAAGCCACATTACAAGGAATCATGGATCTGGGGAAGGTAATATTTGGAGCTATTCTGGCCATATATACCACAGCTACTGATGCAGTGAGAGAGACGAGCAGCAGCCCAATGATTCAGGGCACATAAGACATGGGAAGGAGTTGGAGTCTTTTTATTAACAGAGGTGTAAGTCACTGGAGGCTAGTGTGATTTATGTTTTTGAAATATTGCTTAAGGATCTTATATAAGTAATATGTTGCAAAGGGCAAAAGCAGAAGCAGAGTGACCATTTAGAAGTAATTGCAGCAATATAGGCAATATTTGATGATGTCATCAATAAGCAGCTGGGAAGCTAAAGAAAATTCAATTAAATCAGGAAATAAAAATACAGCTGAGGATAAAACTTGCTGTTACATAAACTGAAGCAGGCTATGGAAAAGAGAAATCAAGGATGATGCCAAGAGCTTTAGCTGGGGTGAGTTATGATACTGACAGAGAGAGTGAAAAAGTGGAGAAGAAACAGGTTTGATGAAGCAATTAGAAACCAATCTTGAAATACAAAGTTTGTGATTTCCATTGCTTATTCAAATGGTGACATCAAGTAAGCAGTTATATATGAGTCCAGAGGCCATTAGAGTGCTTAGAGCTAGAGTAATCAGCATACTAACGGTATTTTAAAACATTGAAACATATTTGATCACTGGAGAGAACATGAAGTCCAGGACCAAATCTTGTGAAAACCAAATATATGGATGCTATTAAAAAGATGAGAAGACAGCAAAAGAGACAGGAATGTCCCATGAAATCATCAGGCAGTTGCAAATAAAAGGTAACCTCAGAACTTTCGCACTTCATATTGAAATGCTGGGCTGGATAATCCTTTGTAGTCAGGGGGTACCTGGCCTCTACACTCTAGATTCCAGTAGTGCCTCCCACTTTGTGACAGTAAAAAATGTCTATAGACATTACCAGGTAACCCCCAGGGTTGAGGCTGGGGGTGGCAAAAATCTCCCCCAGCTAAGAACCACTCAAAAAAAAAAAAGAGTTGTCAGCTCCACCAGGCAATATTAAGCCGTCAAATGCACTGTGAAAAGATAATAATCCTGCTGATACAGTCCTGGTCCGGGAGTCAGCAGGTTCAAGACCCAATATATATTGGTCTCCATCCCTGGTTCCTCCTAAAACCCTTATAATTTCCTAAGTGATAAGAGTACTAGCAGCATCTTTTGCTCTATTGAGGCAACTCTGGGTGGACCCCTGAGCAGACCAAGGAATGATTACAAGTTTGGAATTTTCAGCTCCACCCTCCATCCTCTGGAGAGGGTAGAGGGGCTAGAAATGTAGTTAACAATTGATAATGTCTACAGAAGAAAGCGTCCACAAAATCCCAATAGTATAGGGTTCATTGAGCTTCCAAACACACATGGGCTGGCAAACACATCCACACACAGGAGGGTGATACACCCCAACTGCATGGGAACAGAGGCTCCTGCATTTAGGACACTTCCAGACCTCACCCTATGTGTCTGTTCATCTGGCTGTTCATCTGTACAAATTGGTAAATACACCTAGGTGTTTCTGTGAGCCACTGTAGTAGAGTAATCAAACGCAAGGAAGGGGTTGCTAGAACCTGGGTTGTGACTGCTGTCTGCAACTGCGTTAGGGGAGACTCGTGAGACTGAACCTTTAAACTGTGGGATCTGACACTATCTCCAGATAGACAGTGACAGAATTGAGTTCAACTGTAGGACACCCAGCCAGTGTCACAGAGAATTGAATAGTGTGGGAAAATACCTCCATACATTTGATGACCAGAAGTGTCAGAAGTTAGGTTTTTTTTGTGTGTGTGTATGTAGTAAAGGAAACAGACAAGAGAGAAACACAGTAGGAAAACACTGAGTTTTTCCCTTCAAAAGAAGGAAAAGAACTGAGTTTCTTTTTCCATTACACAGTTCAAGACTGAAGGCAAGGAAAAAATGATATCCCAGCTTGAAGACAGTCAGGCAGGAGGAATGCCTTCTTCTCACTGGACAGTCAGAACTTTTGCTCTATTCTGGTCTTTAAGTGATTGAATGAAGCCTGCCCACATACTGAAGTCTGCAGATTCAAATGTTACTATAATCCAGACACAACTAAACTTGAACCAAATACTAGGCACCCCATGGCCCAGTCAAGTTGACACATAAAATTAGCCATTAGAGGGGTCATGGGAGAAAAGGAGAGAACTGGAAAAGAAACAAATCCAGGAGCTTTGTCTACTGGAATAATGTCTCTGCTATTTAGCCATTGGCACAGCTGGCTGAGAGCTTCACCATGCAGGATCCAAGGACATGACAGTCAGGACAAAGTCACTCCTTAGGACCCTCCAGCCTCCACTCTTGACTTATTGCTCCATTCCAAATATTGAAGTGACTGGATATTAGCATATTATTATAATTACACTAGCCTCTTCACCTATCTGCAATGTCAGATTTATTCACCAGAAACAGTCTTCTTCTTAGGTAAATGCACCACTTGATAGCTACGGAATGGATAGTGTTCCAAAGGTACAGGCATCTAAAAATATACCACCCAGAATAAATCAGAGAGGGCCGTAGACTCCCTTGAGGGTTTACTCCACCTGAAGCCTTTACAGTTTTAGAGTCATAATCTGAACAGGCACACGCCTGGCCATCCCTCCCTGTCTCTGAGGTTGACCAGATCTCCCTTCTCTCCATCTGTTTCACTTTTTCTCATAATGCCTGTGAGAGTTCTCAGCTCTCTACACTCTGGTTTCACTGATAAATCTCAGACTCAGCTTGTTTGAAAATCCATTAGGAAACAGTCCCCCAAAACATTAATGCCAACCAACAATAAGCTTAACTCAATTCACTCTAGGTCATAATTATCAGGCTGAGGGTAAACGATGTTCCTCCTACCCATCCAGGTCCATGAGACCTATAACGACTGGGTCAACTTTGCTGGGCCTCCCACCAGGGAGGAGAACTCAGGAAATCAATAATATACTTGTTTCTGAAGATAGCTTTTGCCACTTAATCTATACTCTTTGCCTACTTTCTATTGTAATCAGTGCAGTTTCACTATATGGATTTAGGCTATAGGCTTTTTTCTTTGTGAGAAAACAAGCCCACCCATATTAGATGCAGACTGACAATTATGGCAACGTTAGTTCATATTCTACCCCAAAATAAGTTGACACCCTGAAAAGGAAAAATAATGAAAAAATGTATTATTTTCACATGCACATTTCACTGAGTGTTCATAAGAAAACCTCTAGTGTCCCTGTTTTGTCTCTCTCAACCCACATCCAATCAATTCTGTGGTTTGTATCTGTTCTCACAGCACTCATAATCTTCTAACAAGTTACCATTTAAATATAGAAGGTTTTTCTTACTTTCTGTCCGGAAACCCGACCACTTCCATTAGAATATAAACTCCAGAATGTCAAGAATCTTTGTCTGTTTTGTTCACAGATAAATTCCAAGTACCAAGAACAGTGCCTGGAACACCATTGGTACTCAATAAAGTGTTTGTCAAATGAATGAACTGAATTTCTCCCACCGGGCAGTTTTGAAGTAGAGCCAAGAAACAGACCAATCCAGTCTCCTGTATTCTCTTGTCTCTTACAGAAAAGCAGGAAAGCTGAGGAACTTCTCCTGCAACCTTCCTTGTCCCTTCTTCTGACTTCTGAGTTAACCTTTGCTTCCAACTCTAATTTGATTAACTGGCTTTAACCCAGCTATTTCCCAGGAATCTGTCTGCTGTTCATTCATACTTGAGTAACAATCAGTCATGTTACATTTTTTAAATTATGGTTTTTATCCTTACTATGTTCTACCTCAGGTTCTGACTCATACCAAATATCTTTTTCTATATTACCTTTACTCTTCAATTTACGACACTGGCCCTTGAAACCTAGTTCAAGTGAATTTTGATTAGAAGAAATTGGAGACCCTTATCAGTACCAGAGTGGTAACAGGTAGTTTCTATCTGTTAAATCAGATATCCTATCCAACTGAATCAGAGCCAAACCACAAAGTTGTTTGCATAAATATCAGAACTTTTTTCTCCATCGGTGGGTGGCACTGAACTGATTTTAAGCATGTCTTTGCCACGACCACATCATTACATGAATGGGATACCATGAACTCATTTTATGGCATCATTACTATATCAACCCAAACAAACACCCGGGCTGCTGTGTGCAGACTATACTGCCTGAATACTCAAATGAGAAACTCTTCTGATTCAAAACTGGCAACAGTCTGGTTCCCTAACTGACTTTCTTCCCTTCATGATTTTCTTGGATAAGTAGCTTCCAAGAGTACCTGAGAGATTAAAAGAAAAGGTTAAGAATTTTTCTTCAGAAGATGAAGTGCTCAGAATAGATGACGCTACGTTCTTATCTACCATGTCACCCCTTATTTGTCATACCCAGTGAAACGCATTGCATATCATTTGCTATTTTAAAATATTCTCTTTTTTTTTCATCACAGTGCAAGGAAATCTCAGAGCAAAGTGTATACAGATTAGGAAAGTCACAGGCACTCACTCTTATAAGACTTATTTCATCTCGATGAAAGCTTAAACATTAAGTAAGGTCTTTTTCAAGGTCTTCCTTTTCAAATCTATCAGTCAGCCACCACAGTGGTAAAGAGCTCCGGGAAATTGAAAAGATGTTAGACACAGTTTTTGTCACCAAGTTCCATTATCCAGTTAAGAGAATAAATCATGAAAAGTTACCTTTTAGTAAACAGTGCAAAATAATATATTATGATTCAGAGGAAAGGGAGAGATGATCTTAGTCTAAACTGATTAGGACTGGGATAATTTAAATAGATGAGATTCAGTCTGTGTCTTAGAACACTAGCTCTGGTTGGATTGATGGCATGGAGTTGTGTGAGTATTCCCAGAATAATAGAAGAATGCCAGATGAGAGGCGATGGGTGTCCTGGGACAGGGCACTCTGCTTCCTCCATGCAGTGCCAGCTCAAGTTCTCCCTCTTCAGCCAGATCTCCCTTCCCCTCCCACCATCTAAGAGTGAGAAGGAGCCCCATGTCCAAGGTTAACCCTTCCATCTGGCATCTCTGTGTCCTTCAGGATTTTATTCTTTAAAAATTTTCCTTTTGTCTCTCATTTATCCCAACATTCTCCCTGCCTACGTATCCTCCTCAGTGCCTACAGACATAGACATTCCCCCCAACAGCAAAAATGGGTATGCAGGCCTCAGTGGAAAAATGTCCACACAGCAAATGGCTGGTTGAGTTCATAGGGCTAATTAATTCATCTGTTCATTTGTCAATCCCCTAGTTCAATAAATTTTTTACTGAATAGGTTTAATATACTAGACACCATGCTGAGTGGATGTGGGAGATACAAGTGTGAACAAGCAGAAATAATTCCTACCTTTATGGAGCTTACATTTTAGTGGAGGAGACAGAACCTAAACAAGTTGACTAAGTCATAAATGATATACTGTGTCAAGTGCCAAAAGTAAAGAAGCAGGGCTCCATAAGCTTGAGCTGTGGGGTGGGGCACCGCAAGGACAGCTCGGAGAAGAGCACGCCAGGAGACGGAACAGCAAATGCAAAGCCTCTGTGGCACGAGGGACTCAGTGTGTTCTGATAGTAAAGTGGACTGGCCTGACTGAAGGCGGACAGACAAGGATTAAAGGAGCACAGAGTGAGGTTGCCATGCAAGCCATACTGGACCACCTCTGGGGTAGACCTGGAACAGCATGGTAAGGAACTTGGCTTTCATTTTAAAAACAACTGGAGCACATTGGAGTATTTTAAGCCAGAAGTTGACATAATCCATGCATGTTTAAAAGTGCTAATGCATGGGGAATAGAATGAAGGGACATAAATGGAAGTCAAGAAATCAATTACGTGGTTACTGCCAAAATCCAGAGGAGAGAGGCTACTTCTTGAGGTGGTTGCCAGGGAAAAGGCCATCCTGAGAAGGGATCCTTAACAACATTCCAGGGACCACATGCCCATTTTGGCTGTTGGGGGGAATGTCTATGTCTGTAGGCACTGAGAAGGACACATAGGCAGGGAGCATGTTGAGATAAATGAGAGACAAAAGGATAATTTTAAAGAATAAAATCCTGAAGGACACAGAGATGCCAGTCGGAAGTGTTAGCCTCGGACGTGGGGCTCCTTCTCACTCTTAAGTGGTGGGAGAGGAAGGGAGATCTGGCTGAAGAAGGAACGCTTGAGTTAGCACTGCATGGAGGAAGCCAAGTGCTAACACTGCCCTGTCCATGGACATCCTTCCACTTCTCATCTGGCACTTGACTGGACGGTGACCAGGAGAGAGGCTCACTGCTGTCTCCGAAGAAGGTGTCTGCACATGTTAAAGGTCAGTGACCAGAACCATCAACAATTTGAAGAGGGCGATATAATCAGGTAGTGAGGATCAAGAAGGGGGGGGGGGATTGGTAAGGATTTGTGGTGGGAAAACCTTCTAGAAGCACAGAGAAGAGCAAAGAGCCTGACAGCTCCTTTCCCAAGGTGTCCAGAAATACAGAAAGGACACATTCTGTAAGACAGATACTCCAAAAAGTGATGTCAGCATGGCCTGGCCACGTCTGAATTAGGACAGGAGCCCAGAACTAGCAAATTATAAACCTGAGACAAACTCAGAAACTCTAACTCCAAGTCCAGACTCTTTCCACAAGGAGAAAGCAAGGCTGCGACCTTGTGCCTGGAGTAGTCATTGGAAGCCTCGGAATTGAGTGAATTCAGAGATTTTCAAATAAAGTAGGGTTAGCTTGAGGGGTCATATGAATAATCATGAAGAATTTATCTCCTGAAGTGTATGAAACTGATGAATCTTAACTTCCTTCTGGAAAATTGCCATAATTGCCTCCACAAGAATCTGACTGGGGTGGTACTTGGTCACTCCAGCAAGAAAAAATAAGCTAAACCAAACAGGCTTCAACAGTGTGCTCCATAGTACAGAGCTCTTTAGCTTTACCACACTTGGATTCTTCTGAAAGCTCTCACACGCCAGTTTCTCAAGCCCTATTTCTCACATGTCTGTCCCCAGCTTCAGCATTCCCTCACGAACTGGAACTAGCATTATCTCTCTGGAGAGAAGCCAGATTCCCAAGTCTCCACAGCTGGACCCCTGCTCATCTGTGATGTGATTCTATTTCATTGCCCTGAACTACAGTGATTTGGGAGGAAAGGGGTTTTTCTCCAGCTTGAGCAGATGATCATTCTCAGTAAGAGGGAAATAAATTGGCTCAGTAAAGATTTTTGAGCAAAAAATCTTGCTGGGCTAGTCCTAGTCCAGGCTTGGCATTAAGGTCCACACTCCGCGGCTGGGAGAGGCCTCCACGGCCCCCAGTGAAGGTTTCACAGGATCAAAGGGCCATTTGGGGCTAGTTTCTACTGTGCTTAAATCTTCTGCAGCCTCTCTGGAACTTACTCATTCTGCTAATATTGCTATTTCACTTTCATTCCATCTGAAACTGTGGCTGTTCTGAAATGTTACAAGTTAGGTACAAATCAGAATGCTATACAGGCAATGTGGTGGTTTTGGGGTGTGTGTGGCTCTATTAAGTAGAGTCGATTTAGTACTGGATAAAGGAAAGGACTAAATTAGAATCGTGGTTGGCAGAAATAGTCTCCATCTGGCACTGTAATTATATACTACCTTGACCTGACCAGTCCTTGCTGTTCCAAGCACTGAGATTCCTCGGGGGTGGGGGTGGAGAGTGGGAAGGCAGGGAGACAAGGTTTACAAGACAATGTTATTTAGAATTATCTTCTGTATCTTTTTGAGAAATAACTTGTGCAAAATTTTTATTTTAATGCGGCCCTTTCTCTTACAATGGAATGCAACTTCCAGCTGCCTAATGAAAGTGACCCCTCCATGGCCGGGATAAACAGGCTCAGTGTGCCTGCCTCTTTTCCTCCATGACGTCAGGCATTATTTCAGCTTGGACACTGTCTCAGCGCCCTCTACAGCGACCTCGCCCCTGAGCTTTTTTTTTTAAAGGGTCAGTCTTAGTTGCTGCTGACATGCAGCATTTTCAAAGACTCAAAATGGTCTTTATTACAACCCTTGGCTTCACCTTCTATGCCAAGAGGAAATTTTATACAATTCTAATCTCCCCTATGACCGTGTTGCCAGGAAGCTGCTCTCTGCCACGGTTGGATATTGCCACCTACTGGCAAAGTATATTCTGTTCCCTTTCTAATTTCTTTTTTTTTTTTCTGCTTTGGCGCTTAGCATTTCTTCTAAATCCATAAAGATTTAGCTTTTATTTTTCTACTTAAAACCACAACATATTGGACTTCTAATTAAATAAAACCACCATTTCAATCTCTGCTAGTGAGAACCTGTAAGGCCTTGCCCCTTAGGGGTGAACTCACTGAGGCAAGGCCGGAGCCCCATTTTGACTGTCAAATGCAGTATTACAGCCGCTGGCCCCGTGTTTTCTCAGGCCCTGCCCTAGCTCTCCTCCGAACCAGCTAAGAGCCAGGGGATTTGCTCTGCTGTCTCTGCCTCCATATAGACCCAACTGTAAGGAGACCCTGAACTGAGTTTTAACTCACCTCAAAGCCTTCTGCACTTGCAGGCAACCACATAAATGGATTGCTTTTAAACAGAAAATGACACTGATTGTCACTAAATATAACAAGTGCCGTATGTACATTTCATTGGAACCTCAAGCTTAAATTAGGCTGTCAGAATTTCACTATTCCTGATGCCAGCGTGTCAAGTGACACAATTAACTCAAGAGAATAAAGAAAAGGCTTGTCAGAGCCTCATAGCATCGCTCCTCTGCAAGCACTATCCCTTTGCATGGTGCCTGATTTAATTCAAGCTGTTCTCATGCTTGAAGTGTGCGTGCGTGTGTGTGTGTGCGTGTGTGTATGTGGGTTTGTGTGTTTCATCCTTCAAATGTCAAAGTGATCACACAGTGAAGAGTTAGGGTAAAATCAGTATTTTTTACAAGGGCCAACATACTTCTTTTTCCATTTGATTTCCCTTCTGCAAATGGAAATTTATAAAGACCAAATCCTAGCCCTTTGTGAGAAAAACAAAGTATGCTGAACAGAAGGATATAAAATTCACGTTGGAACTGAAAAGATCAAAGCTTTAGGAATATTGGCCCAGCATGTCTACAACCCCCAGACCTAAAGGCGGCAGGACGACCAAGAGTCAGGTTTTCTCAGAAGGCAAGGCAACAGAAATCAGTTTGCATTCAATGCTGAACCAGAAGACGGGTCCCTTCGGTGGCACATCCTGCCCCAGCAGCTCTGAGTGGGCTCCTGGGACTTTGAGGGAAAAGCCTAAGCGCGCACGGCTCCTGAAAGGCCGGCCTGACGCCAGGGAGGCGGGAGGGTCTCCAGGGATGCACGCGCTCCTGCGGTGAGAGCCGGGCCCCTGCCCGAGTCCCCCCCCCCGAGGGCCGTGAGGACGGCGCTGTGTGCTGGAGGAATGTGCCCCAGGACGCGCGGGTGTGCGGGGTCGCAGGGACGTGAACGAGCTCTGCGCCACCGTTTGCCAGCCTTGGGGCACAGCCGGCGACCCCAGGCCCCAGGCAGAGGGTGGGGTGGGGGTTGGGCCAGAGCAGCGTTGCCAGTGATCGCCAATGGAAGTGCCCCACATGCTCAAAAAGGAAAGTTCCTATCCGCAAGTTATGAAACCCTCCTTTGTCCTTAAAGACCCGTCCCGTGTTGCATCAGTCAGGGGTCTCCGGAGAGCCGGGAGGAGCCACAGAGAAGGACGAGGTTGACTTTGCGGACTGGGTAGTGGGGTCTGGCGGGCAGACAGGCCGGACACTCGGGCAGGGGTGGGCCCCACAGCCTCGAGGCTGAGTTCCTTCTTCTCTGGGAAACCTGCTTTCACTCTTCAGGACTTCGGCTGATTGGATGAGGCCCGCCCACCTCTGTAAAGTGAATGTCCTTTACTGAAGGTCAACAGGTTGTTACATGCTCATCACAACCCCCAGAGTATCCTCATGGCAACACGTGGTGTGGCGTGTGGCCACACAACCAGGCATCACAGCCCAGCTAGGCTGACATGTAAAACTAACCCCCATACGCCACCCAGGACAACTCAAGTTCCTTCTCCTTCTGGCTGCGCAAGAGACAGCTTACTGAATATAAAACTATGCCTTGTTCCTATCACTTAATACTCTGTAACATTCAGGTCCTGGTTTAAAACATAATCAAGTGCGTTCTGTCATTTTCTCTCCCCAGCCTTTAGGCTTTCCACTCTGTCTTTCTTACCAAATGTCTGGCTTTGGAAGAGGCGGCACTCCTCAGGTCCGAGATACCCGCGGCCGGCCTTCATCAGGCTGACAGGCTCCTGCCCCGCCTGCCCCCAGGAAGCCGCTCCCAGGTGAGGCTCTGCGCAGGGCCTCACACGACCCACGGCCGGGGCCGCGTGCTCACAGCACACTGGTCTGCTCGCGGGGCCTGGCTCTCCTCCTCACCATGCACACACCTGCCAACCAATGTCAAATGCCCCTCTGTGGCAAATTAACTGCTACTGCCTAATTACAGAAGCTGAATAGAAATCAGCAAGTATAACCTGATCCACTTGGTTATTTTGTTTAATTCCCAGGAGAAAATGCATGTTATTTTTTTCCCCAGGTATCTCTCACCCAGCACATGGAAAGACTCCAATAAATGTCTGGGATCTCAAGTGCTTTTTATAGGGTTTATAGGCCGTGGTATCATGAGATGACGTCTAAGGTGTGGTCACCGTGCTTACCGAATCACACAGAGACAACAGCAGGTGGCCTGCTGTCATCCCTCTGGCTTGACGACTCAGTCTGCAGGCCTGTCTGGACCTGGAGTGGCAGAGTGGACGACATCATGGACAACATTGCCCTGAGTGCAAGCATTGCTCAGTGCACTAATAAATAAACACTGAAATTAGATATAGACAAAATTGTTGTGCATAATGGCTTAGAGAAAAAAAAAAAAGGAACCATGACAGCCAAATGTACATACAGGAAGAAATAAAGAATTCAGAATTCTGACCTGGTGCTAGGAGCACAGTAGTCTAAGCAGTCAGCGAGGATGTAAGGATGGCCATCCATAAGCAGGTCAGAGGAACAGCACATAACCAACAGTCACAGGTGGCTGAGCTAATTGCAGCTTGAGATGGAACAGACTGTAGGTCTGACTTCCAGGAAGCAAGTCAGTTCTAGCAGTTACCCCATAAAATTTCTAAAATAATTATTATTTTATTTTGGGGTTAGAGAAACTATATTCTCTACTACATTTATTTCCTTTTTTACTATTTTATTCCTAATTTCTGTTTTGTAACTGCTTTGTTGACATATTTAATACACTACACTGCATATATTAGAGTGCCAAATATCACAATTTGAGAATTTTGACAAGTGTATATACACAATCAAGGTTAGGACACATGTACCAAGTTTATTTCTGTCCCTTTGCAGTCCTTCCTTCCTACCCTTCCCACTTCACCTCTATCCGCACACACTGCTAACCCACTTTTGATCATTACAGATGTTTGCATTTTACAGAATTTTATATAAGCGACACTGTGCAGTATATATCTTCCTTTGTTCTGCTTCTTCCTCTCAGCATCGTTATTTGGGGATTCATCCATTTGTAACCTGTACCAATAGTTTATTCCTTTTAATTGTTGGGTAGTATTCCATTCTATAGATATACCACCTTTTGTTTATCCATTCATCTACAGATGGACATTTGCGGTTTTTTTCCAGTTTGCACTTACTGCAAAAAAAACTGCCATGAACATTTGGGTACAAATCTTTGCATGGATGTGTGCTTTCATGTCTCTGGAGTAAATCATAGGAGGTTGATGCCTAGGTCATGTGGGAGATGTATGTTCAAGTTTTTGAGAAACTGCCATACCCTTTTCCAAGGCAGTCATACAGTTTTACAGTCACACCAGCGGGGTATGAGAGTTCCAGGTCCTCCACACCCTCATCAACACTTATATGGTCATTCTTTTTAATGGAAGACATTCTGACAGTTGTATCCCACAGTAGATTTAATTTGCATTTCTCTGAAGTCTAGCGTGTTACGCATCTTTTCACATGCTTATTTGTCATGTTTTCACTGATTTTTCTCATCAATCAATGTTATAATCAATGATTAGTAACATTTTTGGCTTTATTACCACAATTTGTCATTTATTTTGCATAGATGCCCAAGGTGCAATTTTCTTCCAGTCTCTAATATTACTTATAAAACATACAGCAGGACATTAACAGTCAATCAATTGCAAGAAAGTCTTCTAGGTAAAAATGAACCAAAACAAATTTTTAGAGTTTTATATCCAAGTCCATTTGAACAATAGACTTTCCACACATCAATTTATCAGAGAAAAAGATATGCTATTTCTAAAGAAATATATTTGCTCATGTGAAAGTCCATTTATATTTAATAATCATTTGTTTTAAATCATTTGGAGGAGACTTGAGAAACTCATAATACAGTAACTCTGCAAATTATTTTCTTAAGTATAATTTTCAGTTTCAAGGGGTTTTAATACAGATTTAGAAAATACTTTTCTGCTAATATTTATGCATTATCTCACCCATAGTTGCCACTTTTACAACATTCAAATGCTCCATTCTTATTATTCTTATTAATTTCAAAGGTTTCCAAGGCTTTATCAGAGTATAAAAAGCATAAATAAGCAAATTCTATTGGCCAAATATGTGAATATCTATATCCCATGTATATATGTGTTTAGGTATGTGAGAAAAAGATAAACAAAGAGCAAGTTATGTTTCCTTTGAAAAGCATTATTATAAATATGTAAATCCAGCAAATGAGACTTTATACATTTGGAATTCTCTACTAGAACACTATATAAAAAAAAAAATCCCAGCCATGTAAAAGGTCAAATAAACACTCATAATTATAAAATAAAACATCTATTATTCTAATCATCTAACAAACTATAAATATTCACATTTCTTTAATATGCCTTTTGACTTCTTACCAATCAGCTGTTATTTCTATTGTCTAATCATGCTTCTTAAAAATAAAATTGTGCTTTGAGAAGCTTTTAAGATGTCCATTTGGCTAAATAATTGCATTATAGTAATGCAAACCTTTCTGACAAAATAGAGAAATGCCTTGCTCATCAGTGAAATAAAACCAAGTCTGCCCAGGAATGCTCTGCAGCAACAAAGACAGGGTGGAGTAAGGAGGATGTGAGCAAGTAAGGAACAGCAGTGAGGGGTCAGATATGGAAGAAAGGGTTAATTCGGTGAAAGCAAATTCGTGGGAGGGGAAACCCTAGAAGAAAAGCATTCAAGCACCTTTGGAAAATTGGTCAAACACTGAATATTAAGGAGAATTTCCATGATCGATTCTTAATGGCCCAGCATCTCTTTATACTCAGGTCTGCTAGAGGTTAGTTCTCAGAGTGTGATTTGTCCTCACAGAACCAAATCCTTCAGGGCACCTGAGGCACCAGTTTATTTTTATTTCCTAGAAATTAACAAAGGCATATGATGGCAGGACAGTTTCCCAAAACAAAAGAAAATAAAATACACTAATACACCAGCAATGTGGAAGCGAAACATGGGAACGCTAGAATAAATGCTTGAGTTTGACATTAGGATGTGTCATCATACATATTAAATTGCTTTGTGGACAATTATGCCTGGGATAGTTGAGGAAAGAAAATATTTTTTTTTCCATCAGCTTAAATAATTAAAATATACAATTAATGTCTTCATAGAAATACAAAATTGCTTTAAAACACTAATATTCTATGAAGATCATCAAAAAAATAAATCCTCTATTGTCTTTAAGAGATTATTTCTAAATAGTTGGAATCAATTTTCTTGGCCATATTTAATTTAATCATATTTTTGTCTTTTGGATTCAACTCAGAAATACAGAAAGTTTAAGTTTTTATTTCTTGAGCTTGTAAGCTAACAATCAAATTTTATATAATTCTGATTAAGATTTTTGCCAAAGTCCTTTTTAAAACTACATCAAATTTGAAAAATATAGAAAAGGAAAAGGAAAAAACTTACCTGTAAACCATCGCTCTGAGATGAGAGTCTTATGTTTCCAACTATTACATATCTATCCAAATTGTGACTTTTAATTGCTTCCCAATATTCTACTGTATGAACAAAAAACAGGAAAAATTTGATACATCTCTTTTAAAACAACATTCGTGTTATCGTAACATTATCCTTGCCCATCCCTGATCATTTTCATGAGAAGTTCACAGAAGTGAACTCACAGACTAAAAACTGTGCACATGTTTAAACTCTGAATACACATTGCAGATTACGCTTCAGAATATTTGTGCTAATTTTCATGGTCACCAGCAACACTTGGGCATGCTCTTTTTAAGCATCTTACTAGTTTGCTTGATATAATACCATGTATACTTTTATCCAAATATACTGACATCTACACTTGGAATGGCAAATGCGTGCCACATATCCATTCACCATACCATTTGTACCTGAAAGGAGAGATTTCTGATCAAGCTCAGACAGAACTTCTGTGTTGGAGTTGGGCTTACCTTCAAGATAGTTCTGCAGACAGCCCCTCGCAATGGATTGGAGTTGGTGCTCAAGACAAAACGATTGGCCACTCTGGGGTGTGGTTCTCCCCTGGGACCTCCACTGTGTCTGCACCACTCCACTCAGAGGTGAGGCTGAGCATGTGTAGTGTGAGCAGAGCTGCAGCCTTTCACCCTGCCCCTGCACACGCTTCTCCTTATGAAGCCTTTTCTGAAAACCTAGGCCCCCCCGTGGCTGCAGGTTTTTTCTTAGGTGCCCATTTAGACCTGTCTCCTCTGGTCAGTACCCCATGCTTCCGACAGGTTTGCTTAGGTGACAAATTCCCCCTGGCTTGGTTGCTATTATGACAGGTCCTTGTGCTTTTACTTGGCAATTACCTCTACCAGTTCACATGAGATATTATCGAGGCCTGAGGGCCTCATGCATTTCAGCTTTAGCAGACGACTCCAAGAACTCATAGAAATAATAATGAAACACCAGTTCTCTAATTTTCAGCCCCTGCTTATGTGGATGCCACATTAGGCCAGCCCAGGAGATAGGCATGTGGCACCTAAGCCATCCTTTGTCTGACTTAAAAGCCACCTTGCAAAGCCCTACTGTCTCCCTGGTCTGTGTTCCCTGGAACTTCAGTGTAACAGTCATTTACATTTTCTGTCTGAGGTACATCTCCTTGTTGAAGTAGACAGGCAGAAAGAGAGACTACACTATTTGCATATAAATATACATATATGGCTGTATGGTATATGAATTATACTAATCATTTGTGTCTAATATATATTCACAAGTGCTTGTATAGATGCATGCAAATTACTCAGCTACGAAGCATCCATGACCAATATTCTGGCACTGACTACCAGCACTTTTCCTATAGGAAGAAGAAAAACTATACCTCAGAGATCTTAAGGGTCATAGCCCAGGTGGTCTTGCTTCTGGTTCTGCAGCAGCATTTGGTTTTCCATGGGCTGTGATTACATTTCGGCTTCCTGTGCCAAGCAAGGCCCTTTGCGGGTTCCCACCAGATCGTGACAAGCCACCTTCTTATGTTGGTGGGAACATCACTCCAGAATGCACTCGAGCGTCGTGTAATTGGCACAAGCACTCCGGGACCTTGGCGTATATACGTTAATGTCCTATAACTCTGTCTTTCTCAACTGCAGAGTATGGAAGTTCCAGCTTCAGCTCCACCGCCCTGAATTGCCCCAGGGAACCTATTCAGTACAAAGGGGCTGTGGAGAAGGGCAGGCAGAGAGAGGACAGATGGGTTCTTTCTACACAAGGCTTAGACTATTTTTTGCTGCTGAAACCATTGCTTTTTGTTATTGATGTTGGATTTGGCAGAGTTCACGATGCTCATCGGTCTGATCAATCGTGCTTGGCCCCGTGGTTTCTCTGGGGATGAAGGTCCCATGGCTCTGCCACAGTTCTTTCTGGGCGCATGCAGAGAATTCCTCGGTGACAGCCTGCCCTGGATGTATGCTGCTGCACAGAGCCAAAGCCACCCGCCCTCTCTCTAGGGACCATCCTCTAAGAGGCAGAGCATCTTTTATTTTAAATTCTTTTGATCCTTTTAAAAACAAAGTATGTGGCTGCACGCCATCCCGCAGACACTACTTGCCAAACCCTTCCCTTCTAAGAAAATGCTATCCTCCTAATTCAAAGGTGATTTCATCCAGAATGCATATTAAGGACCTGTGTTCTCTCAATAAAGAAGAGAAAGTATGAAATTAACTTTTGAAAAAGCACCTCCTGAGTCAAGTACCCCACGTATTAGCATCATTAAAACTTAGTCTTTTAGAAACAAATACAATTATTTTTCTTTGCTCTTGTTTTAGCTCACTTCTCACATGTCACTCAAAAATTCACGAACTCTCACACCTGTGACTGTAAAGATCGCGGGAGAAAACACTGCGAGGTGTATTTCTTACATATCATTATGGTGCTATTTTGAGAACTTTTGTTGTTATTTTTTTAAATCTCCTTGGATCAAGGTAACATAAAGAACAACTTCTTAGTTGAATATTGCTATTTTTCTTACTGGTTAACTCCCAAACCCACACATTATCAAACACCTATTTTCTGGCTGCAGGAGCTAGGGTTATTTTCGTTATATGTGGCTGTTGTTTTCTCTTTAAACATTTCATTCCCTCTTACATATGGAGGTGACTGACCTACCACTGTGCAAAATGATTTCTGGTGTGGTAACAGCAGGAGCTCGTCAAAGAGAAGACAGTTTTTTCCTGCCGTAGGCCCCCTCCCCTCCCTTGCACCGCTCAGCCCTCTCCTCCTCCGTCCTGGCAGCAGGTGTGGAGGAAGGAGCTTTGGGGAACAGCTAGCCAGTAATCGAAGCATTCTGAGACAGAGTTTCAGTTATAACATAGCCTCTTGACCTGGCTGTGGAAGACCTTGTAATAATAACAGAAGCTCAGAGCGTATTGAATCAAATTATCATTATATGCACCTCAAAAATTCTGACTCTATAAACAAGCACAAGGGTCTGCTAAGTGTTGCCCAGCCATGATAAGGTCTGCCCGTCTCTACATTGATGCCTCCTGAGGAATTTGCTTAGCACTAGAGGTAAACAAAAAATATATAAGTGCAACAGAAGCTCTCTGCACGGCTCTTCAAATGGGCAAGGCATGGTGGGGAGTCCCTGGCTGAATGGATAGCCCCCTCCCACAGCTACAGCCTCTAGAGAAGGTTGCCATCCAGAATGTTAGGTAATTATTGTTAGAATCATAACAATATTTTAAACATAGCTGAATCTCAGGTGGAATATTTAAAATGTTAAAAAGCAAGCTGCCCTGCCCTCTTGTGGCTAATACAAAGAAAAACTCCTTGTTCTAAATGGACACACTAAACTTGCTCTTTATCATTTGTGATGCTGATGTCCACATTTCAGAATGTTCCAGAGAACTGAAATAAGAGAAGGGATGGCAGGCCCATTCATCTTAGCCCAACTCCCACCCCGATGGGGCTCACTGAACATTTGAACTCTCAAAAAAAAATTCATGAGAAACACTTTGCTAATCAATTTTATTGATTCCTGTATTTTGAGTGTACAGTTCAATGAGTTCTGACAAATGTAAACAAAAGTGTTCCTACAACCACCACAAATACACATTTTCATCACACCAAAAATTTCCCTTTTTGCCAAGCCACTCCTCATACCAGTCTTACCCACTGATCTGTTTCCTTTCATGGTATGCCAGCTCTAGAACTGTCAATATATTGACTCCTGCAGTATCTTTCACTTGATTCCTGACTCCTTTCACGCATTATGGTCGCTGAGATTCATCCGTGTTGCATGTATGAGTCACTTAATCCTTTTCTTGGTAAGTAGTATTCCATTTTATAGATATCCCACAATTTATTTATTCAGTAGCTAGTGGATGTCTAGGTCGCTCCAGTTTGAGGCAGTTAAAAATAAATCAGTCTGAGAATCTATATACAACTCTGTGTGTGGACACAAGGTTTTCATTTCTCTTGGTAAATGCCTAGGAATAACTTCACATGGTCATATCATGAGTGAGTGATGACTGTACAAGCAGCTGCCAGGTGTTTTTCCAAGAGGGTCATATCATTATGTTCCAACCAGCGACGTCTGACAGTCTTTGTTGTACCACATACACACCAACAATGGGTAATGTCAATCGATTTCATTTTCGCTGAGCCAGCAGGTGTGCAGTTATGTCTCAGCTTCAGTGTGTGTTGTCCTACTTGCCCACGAGAGGCATCTTCTTATATATGTATTGAAGGTAAATGATAGACAGATGGATAGATAGATGATAGATAAATGATGGATAGATAGATAGATGACAGATAGAGATTGTAATACAAAAATTATCTCTTGTGGAGTATTTGTTAAATCTTTTGCCTACTATTTAATTTGATAAATTTTTTTATTCTTATTGAGTTATTGGGGATTTTTATATATCCTGGACATTAGCCCTTTGTCAATATATGTATTGCAAGTACTTTTCTCTCAGTCTATGGCTTGCCATTTCATTTAAAGATTTGGGATTGTCACAGCATCTTGATGAACTGCCCCTTTTGCTGTTATGAAATATGTGTCATTATCCCTGATAATATTCCTTGTTTGAAAGTCTACTTTGTCTGACATTAATATGACCACAGCAGGTTCCTTTGATGTGTTTGCATGGAATACCTTTATTCCCATGTCTGTGCATTCAAAGAGGGCTTCTGCTGGGGCATTTGACTGAGTCTTGTCTTGAATCCTACATGCCTTTTTATTGGAATGTTTGGGTCATTGCCATTTATTGCCATTTATCTATATAGTTAGGGTTTATATTTACAATCCTGCATTTGATTTATCATTGCCTCATGCGTTCTTTGCACCTGCTTTGCCACCATTTCCATGCCTTTAATTCCTATTTTTTTGCCTTTATGTTTTAGACTTTTAATAGTTTCTCTAGAGTTTATAATGTGCATCTTTATATGATCACATTATACCTTCAAATAATATCATACCACTTCATTCACAGTATAAAAACCTTAAAGAAATATATTTCCACATCCTCCCTATTCTTTGTGCTCTTGTGCTTTTGATTTTCTGCATATTCTATAAACTTGACAATACATTTCACTGTTTATGCTTTAAACAGTTATCTTCAGATAGATGAAAAATTTAAAAACGAAGTATTTTCTATTTACATAAATATTTGCCATTTCCAGTGTTCTTCATTCTTTCACGCAAAGCCAAGTTTCTATCTAGTGTCTTTCTTGGGCTAAAGATTTACCTTCAATATTTCTTGTAGTTCAGCTCATCAGGCAGCAACTACTCTCAGTTTTTGCTTATATTAAAAAGGCTTTATTTGAAACTGTTTTAACTTTGTATAGATACTAGATTGGCAGGGTTTTTTCCCATCACTGCCAGCATTTTTAAGATACTCCACTGTCTTCTTGCTTGCATAGTTTCTATTGAGAAGTCTGTAATAATTCTTATGTTTGGTCAGCCCTATATGACAGGTCTTTTTACCTCAGCTATTAGATTTTCTTTTCATTATGCATTTTAAGCAGTTTGAAAAAAATCCTTCTTGGGATTTTCTTTCAGCTTCTTAAATATATATGCATTTGTAGTTTTCATAAAATTTAAACAAATTTTAATAATTATTTCTCCAATAAATGTCCTTTCTCCTCCCATTTCTTCTGGTCCTCCAATTTCACAAAAGACTTAAATTTTCCCACATCAGTGAGATTCTGTTTTTTCAACCTTCTTCTTCTCTCTGTAGTTCAGTTTTAATCTTTCCATTCCTATAGCCTCAAGCTTACTAGTGTTTTTTTTGTCTGTTATGCTGTCATTCCATCCAGCAAGATGGTATTTTTCATCTTTCTTCGATGTACTCCTCTTTTCTTTCAATTATATGAGTATATTTATAATATTTATAATATCTGTTTCAAAGTACTTGTCATCTCTGGATTTATTTATATTGATCAATTTTCCCCTGATCATAGGTCACAATTTTCTGATTATTTACATATTGATAATATTTTATAAGATGCTGAACACTGTATTATGTTGTTGTGTTTGGGTTGCGTTTTCTCCCTTTAAGAGGGGTTGATTTTTTTTTGACAGGTAGTTGTAAATCCAGTTAACCCTTTTGAATTTTATGTTTGAGCACAGCCAATTCTAAAGTAGTCTTTACTCTAAGACTAATTTATCCCTACAAGTTAGAAGTGACCCTTCTGCTATAGCTATTGGTTGCCACAAGTGTTTAAAACACCTCTTATTCTGGCTGAATGAAATTTAAATGTCTCCTGGCCTTAGCCTGTGTATGCTCCCAGAACTGTGCACATTACAGCTTCCCAGCTGTTGCTCTTTACTTGGCTTCATGGAGTTTGCACTGATGTGTACACTCACATATACACATACACACGTGCAAATAAGTAGTTAACAAAGGTGCAAATAGTCCCTCATGCTGATTTCTGGAGTTTGTTCTCTGCATAGCTCCCAACTCTTCCGTACCCATTCCCTCAAATTTCAGCCACCTTTCTCTCCCCACCTACCAATCTCTGTCCCTCCACATCAGTCGGGTCACTCACTTCTGACCTCCCTCCTGGTCTAAGGCCCACCTCATTTGTTCCCTTAGGGAACACAGTACTATGCTAACTATTGTCCAATGTCTGAAAATAGTTGTTTCATTATTTTGTCCAGTTTTCTAGTTTTTCACACTAGGAAGGTAAGTCTAATCCCAGATAATCCATCAACTGATATAAGTGAAAATTCCCAGGAAGTTTTCTTTTGATATTCAGTGAAAACCATAGTTTATTACCTCCCTGTGGTGTCTGTCACAAAGTTACCCCAAACTTGGTAGTTTAAGAATGACAGAAAGTTATTTTCTCACAGTTCTGGAAACTAGGGTCTGAAATCAAGGTTACTTACACAGGCTTCAGAGGAAAATCTGTGTTCTGCCTCCTCTAGCTCCTGGTGGCCGCCAGCATTCCTTAACTTGTGCCTAAATTGCAGAGGAAAAATCTTGAAAAAACAGTTCCAGTCTAATCCCCTGATTTAAAAATATGGAAATTGAGGCCCCAAAAGATGAAGTAGACATTCCTACATGGGAAGCAGAAGAAATGTACAGATTCCCAGGACTCACCTTCAGAGATTCTGAGTTAGTGACTTGGGACTAGGAATAGGGATCCCAAATGTCCCCAAATCCAAGAAGACTCCAATGCAGTTGGTCAGTGAACCCCACTGAGAAACATCATTCAAAGGCCTCTCATCTCTGGGAGGAGATAAGGTAAATAAGAAGGTAAATAAGAAAATCCACAAACTAAAGGAACAGAATAAACATCAGACTAGATGCTGATTAAACCTGTAATGCCAGTACCAGTTCTCCTAGATTTTGCTTTAATTAGATTCAAAGAGCTTGAACTATATATTCCTCCATAATAATTAACTCTGGCCTCCCTGTAACACTACTACTAGATGTTTTTGCTTGAATTCATACTGAAGTGGATCCCCTTCTCTAAAGCATGACCTCTAGCAAGCTGATCATAATGGAAAGCCCTTAGTCACGTTTAAGGATCTTTTGCATCTATAAATTCATCAGAGAATGAGGAAACCCTAGACTACACGTTCCTTAGGACTCACTTAGGGCAAATTCCCACCTTAAGAGTGTTGGCATTTACTTCAAGGGACCAGGATGTCAGGGAGGTCCCTGTGAGCAGAGAGTGCTGGCCTCAGGTTCTGGAAGGATCCATCCGGCTGTTAAGCTGAGGACCAAGAAAGAGTGATAACTATAATCCAACTAAAATATGACCTTGGCTGAGTGCAAAGTGGCACCAAGGTGGCTCTGGCAGGTGACAGCTGTGTAATCCTGGATCTGCTCTGAGGGTAAAATGTGGGGCTATTTTTAACAGGGAACATGACATTCAACAGCTGCCATCCTGTGACTCCTGTCACAGCAGACGAGCAAAGGTGGTGGGCAGGCAGCTAGAAACTGAAATGTTTTCTATCATGTCTTTAAAACATTTTACCTTCTCAAATGGTCAGTCTCTGATTCTGCAGATGTAGAAAACCTTCATGTCTACAGGTCGTTCAGACCAGGCCACTGCCTCTCCAGTAAGCTCTCCAATTAGTGTTACCATCCTGGAGCTCAGGTGTGCACCCTGTGACACTGAGGCTGGTGCCGGGTGACCTGCTGCCCATCCCACAGGGCATGTGTGGGATCCCCTCAGAAGGGGGTCACTGCAATTATTCATACCACCCAAGCAAGGTCTTATGGGATCTGATCTTCACAATAGTTGAGTTATTATTATTTTTACCTCCCATTTTGAGGGAACCTATGGGAAATTAAGGACTAACCCAAGGGTACATTTCCACCATGCTCCAGTTCCTGCCAGGTTCCGCCAGGGCACACAGCAGATGCTGAAAGGTCACCTCTATGGGCTTCAGTGACAGGAAGTTCTCACCAAATACTAGGGGTTCTTTGTCATATTCTGGGTAAACATGCCAATGTCACCTTCCCTCTGAAAGTCACAGTTCTTCACATGCCAAGGGAACCTGCAAGTGCATGACTGAGACCAGGGCAACACGAAAGGCATGCCCTCAACCTTAGGCATGCCAAGGAGATACAGTAACAAAAGAGGCTTGTTACAAACCTGAGGAGTAATGCTCTAAGAAAGAATAAGCTAATAGTTACATTTCTGAAACAACTAGATAAATGTTCAGCCATTTTACAAGAGTGTAAAACAATTTCATTTGTGTGCAAAATCCTTGAGATTAGAAAAATCGATAGAGGTCAGTTTCACTTTAACAACTAAAGAGAATTTTACCACTATTTTGTCATTTCTGCCAAGAACTCCGAGTTCAATATGTATCGAACATATAAGAAAATGCGTAGCGAAGCATTGTCTGGAGAGAGATAACCTCAATTTCTTTCAAGCAACTGAGAGCGTTTGAAATGGAAAATACAGTGAAGCAAATAATTACCTTGAGATAGATCTTAAATATGCAATTGCTTATTAGAGTGCTTGCATTTCAGAAAAGTCCAAGATAAATTCTTAGAAAAATAGACAATAAGAAATCTAGATAAAACTTAGGTTCAAACATCACCTTCTTTACAACAAATGAGGGCTCTGAATTCACATATAAGAAGTCACCTCTACTCCTTACACCATTTTGAGCAAGGTGGTCTAGGAGTGAATCTCAGAACATAGCCGTACACTACGCACACCACCCTGCCTTTGCGTGTGCCTGGTGTTGGGGGTTACAGTACCATTCGTGGGGCTCAAGTTGGCCTCCCCACTCAGTCCATCATCCAGCTGACACAGGGATCCCTCCTACAGCTCCTGGACAGAAAACCATGGACGGGGGCTTGGGCGACAGAAATATGCTCCCACAGTCCTGCAGGCTGGAGGTCAGAGGTCTGAGGTGAGGGTCGGCAGGGCCGTGCTCTCTGCCAGCTCCAGGCAGGCCCTTGGCTTGTGGCAGCAAAGCTTGCCCTCCTGCGGCGCCCTCCCTGTGTGCGTCTGTGTCCACAGCTCCCCTTTCATAAGGACACCAGTCATATGGGACTAGGGCCACCCCAATGACCTCAACTTAATCATCTGCAAAGACCCTACTTCCAAACAAGGTCACCCACTGAGGTCCTGAGGTTTAGAACTTCAACATCCTCTGGGAGGACGCATTTTCACCCATTAGAGGCACTGAAGTGCATCGAGCATTTGGAAGAAGGTGAAAGCTCAGATGTGATTTATGGCCTCTTCCCTCCTCTGGGGAGACTGACCCATAAATAGCAAATCGCCGTATCTGTGAGGACACACCCACCGGAGCACCCCGTGCCCACCTGCCAGAGTGAAGGGCAGTTTCCTAGAGAGGATTCCTGCCAAGTGTGGAAGGAGAAGCCAGGGTGTTCTGGGCTGGGAAACATCCCCCATCAGATCAAAGCAGCGACTGCGTGGCGCTGTGGAGGGCAGGACAGGGGGCGCTGGTGAGGAGCTCCCACAGCAGGATAACAGGCTGAACGGGAAAACTCATGCATCAGAGAACAGAGCCACCTAGGCTGTGGGAAGAGGCCCGGGGCCAGCCCGTTAGTAGAAGGGAGGAAGTCAGAAGACGGTGACACTAGGCACATTTTCAGGTTGTTCGCTAGGGAGAAGGAAAGCAGTGAAGAAGGAAGGGTCCAAGTCCTAATGACCTGACTCAGCAGGGCTCACATAAGACAACTTCCCACATGGAGAAGACCAGAGGCAGGTGGGCTTTGGGAGAGTAAAGTCATCCTTTACTCCACGGGCCACTCTCCATCCAGTGCCCACCTCTGTGCGTCCACCTGGCTTTCTCCATGTCCTTACCCATCATTGCCAGATAGTTGCCAGCAGCAGGGTCGGCCTGCCTCCTTTTGCCATCTGGGGATGTAGGAACCTGCCCCAGCTGCACAGTAGCATCCTTTCCATTCACCCACTGGACCAGTGTAGGTCTGGTCCCATCCCCGGGCCAGTAGAGTCACTGGAGAACACCCGTATTCCCTACTGCAGGGAGATGAAGTCAACACCACCAGCCCCATCTGGTAGGGGAACTGGGAGAACTTACAAAAATAAGTCCAGATCCCACAATCTTTTGATTTAGTTGGCCTGGATTGAGGCTTAAGCATCAATTTTTTTTTTAATTTCCTGCCAGATGAATCTGAGCAGATAAAATTGAGAACTACCGACTTAGATGAATTTGGGATCTGCTCTTGAACGTAGAAGGAAAATCAGGTCTGACTCATTACAAGGGAGAGAGGTGGGTTTTTTTTTTAATTTTTAAAAAAATGGAAAATTTTAAAATTAAAAACAGAAAACAATAAAAAACACAGGTTCTTTTAGGAAGGCAGAAGAGGATGGATGCTGGGTAGGCAGCCAACACCGTGGAAGAGTAAAATCAAGGGAAGTGTTCTTTTTCTTCCTTGTTGTCTATGTTTTTGTAACATAGATAACTTGGGTGTGTGCACCAGTTAAGGGAAAAGACCCAGGAAAAAGGAGGGACTGAAGATAAGGACAGAGACTATAATCAATGGAGTAGGGTCATTGGCCAGTCAGTGATGGGTATTTCCAGAGATTTGGAGTTCCCACTAAATGAAATAGGCATAGAAGCATTATTAACATACCTTTGAGTCCCTTAAGAATAGGAGTAGACTCTGGGATCCAGAAAGAGCTGCGGCTTGGCCACAGGAAGTTACTGGACAGTGTGTAAACGAGGCAGTGCATCCTGGAAAGCAGTTCCATGAGGCCACTCTGATCCTAACAGTTATTTCCTGCCCTGCCCCGCCCACTGAGGCAGTGCCCTCACCCTACGGCCGTCCAGCTCAGGACTGACTTGCATCATTGGAACATGGGAAAGCTATGCAGAGTGCCTTCCTACCATTCATGGAAAGAAAGACACAAGAACAATCTATAACACAAAGTGAGAGCAGTATGTGGAAACTGCTTTGGAAGTGAAATTCTTGACAAGAAGAAAACATGGGAGAAATGGCATATCCATAGACCACATTAAATAGTTCTTGAGGTAATACATATCTTGAATGAACTAGATCCAAGGAATTCATATATATTTGAAATAAAACGTAATATTCATTTAAATAACTAGAAGGCTGAACTGAGGGCCAAAGCCGACAAAGCTCTGAGGATCAAGTAATGATTTGAGAACAGGTCTCTACAAGAACAATAAATGGAGACTGTGAAAAATTGTAGTTTACTCTTGCAAAAATGTCCCTCTTTAGAATTTACTTTTACATTCATGAATGATCTAAAGCAAATTAGAATATGGGACCAAATCCAAGTTAAGATACTCAGCATTCTAAAGATAAGGACATATTGTAATATATATAAATGTGCTAAGTACAAGTTCAAATTAAAAGTTTGTAACAATTGTTTGTAAATAAAGACACTGATGTTTGATCAATGTTATTACTGTTTAACTTATTCTGTTAATTTGGTCAATGTCTTTTATTAGAATTATGAATGGGGATATATATATCTCCATGAATGTATTTCAGAGTTCTATGACAGAAAGTCACAGTAATTGGGTACATGTGGCCTAATGACAAATTATGCTTTGTGAAAAAACATTATTAAGTGTACAATAATCTTCTGAGATTTCTAAACATCATCTAGAAATATTTTGGTGTGAAGACACTTCTGTTCTGCTACTATCGATGCCTTATCCTTGAGCATTTGTCAATTCCTTCAACGGCGTATTTCGTCTGTTGTTAATTATGTTCCCCACATCACAGAGGTAGGAGAGGGTCCCAGAGGATTCAGCTCAAGGCTTCTTTAGGTCTATATGTGCACAAGTTCTAGTAGGTGCTCAAAAACGAAAAAGTTATTTTTGGAAAATGCTGCCCGGTGCATCTCCGTAGAGATAGACAATGAGCTGAACGAACGGTCTGGGAGACCAGATGACCTGTCAGCTCATTATCCCTTCAGCTTGCTGTGGAATCCTGGACGGATCCCTTCAACTAATTGCTTTTTCATTTTAATTTGTAAAATGAGGGCCTTGATTTAGAATTCACAGATGTGTAGAATTGGAAGGGAAGTTTAAAGTCATCTGGTCTGATCGAACAGTATCTCTATTTAATATGTGTGTGTGATGTTAGGAATTGTTACATTTTCATTCTTATTAAAGGATTAGCCAATAAATGGTGCTAACAAGTTGCTATGAAAAAGGCCAGGTGACTGATTTTTGTAAAACAATGTATTTAAAAAAATAGAAAAAAAGATTGGCAGGAATAAGTAAACATGCCAAAATATAAACATTGATAGTCTCTAAGTGCACAGAATTATGGATATTTCCTGTTTAAATTGCTAAGTATTTTCCAAAATTTATAAAAAGAATCAATATATTACTTCTATAAAAAACACATATTCTCAGAAAATAATATGTATGTGTATATATATATACATATATATCAGTTTTACCCTTCTCATATCAGAAAAATTCATTCCTAATTTCCAAACTAGGGAAGTATAAGGGTAAGTGAAAATTTGTGTTAGTTGCTTAATCCACTTCTCAAAAATTTTTAATATGGTTTAATTTTATGTTTAAAATGGATTATTATCAAGGGAATGAGAAGACCAATCACAGACTGAGAAAAAAATTTGCAAAAGACACATCTGATGAAGGACTATTGCCCAAAATATGCAAAGAATTATTAAATCTTAACAGTAAGAGAATGAATGATCCAATTTAAAAAAGGGCAAAAGATCTGAACAGACCTTCACCAAAGAAGACATACAGATGTCAAATACATGAAAAGATGCTCCACACCATGTGTCATCAGGAAAACACAAATTAAAACAAAGAGATACCACTATACACCTCCAAGAATGACCAAACTCCAGAACACGGACACCACCAAATGCTGGCAAGGCTGTGGAACAACAGGGGCTCTCATCCACCACTGGGGGGAGTATAGCGTCATGCAGCCACTTTTGATGAGAGTCCAGAAGTTTCTTACAAAACTAAATACACTCTCACCAAGTGATCCAGCAGTTGCACTTCTTGGCATTTACCCAAATGAGTTGAATACTATGCTTAAGTCCACACACAAACCTGCATATGAATGCTTATAGCAGCTTGATTCATGATTGCCAGAAGTTGGAGGCAACCAAGGTGTCCTTCAGTAGGGAGTAGATAAAAAAACTGTGGTACCTCCAGGCAGTGAGATATTATTTATGTATTAAATAATATGTATATTATTTATTAAATATATATTTACTATTATATAATTTATTATTATACTAAATAATATATTAAAACTAAAAAGAAATGAGCTATCAAGCCAAGAAAAGCTGTGGAGGAAACTTAAATGCAATTACTATGTGAAAAAAAAAAAGCCCATCTAAAAAGGCGACATACTGTATGATTCCAGCTACAGGATATTCTGGAAAAGGCAAAACTATGGTGACAATAAAAAGATCAGTGGTTGCCAGGAGCTGGGGATGGGATGAACAGGCAGAGCACAGAGGATCTTTGGGGCAGCGACCTATTGTGTATGATGCCAACACGGAGGGTACGTGTCACTGTTCATGGGGGGGGAGGGGGCAGAGAGCACATGGGAAATCTCTGTACCTTCCACTCACTTTTGCTGTGAGCCTAAAGCTGCTCTAAAACTCAGTCTATTTAAAAACTTGAGTAGCCACATTAATAAATAAAAATAAACCATCCCTGCCCTTGGGATTTTAAACCACTGGTTTTAATGCAAGGAGCAGTAAGGAAGTAGAGGGGCAGCCTGGAGAACCAGTAAAGGCAGCAGCGTGGATGCTTGGGTCCCAAACCACCCCTGCACCCACCTACCACCCACCCCTGCCACCAGCCTGAGGCCAGACCTATGCCTGGATTTACCTAAAAATCAATCCAATAACGAATGCCTTTTTATGACACTAATTGACGTTGCTTTTTTGCCCTTTGAAAAGAGTTCTATGCTTTAAAGAATCCTAATTAATTTTTCTCACAAACACAAATTCTCAGAAAGTCTAAGTAAAATAGCAGTTGAAACAGATCACTGGTAGATGAACATTAACTTCCCATATTAGCTCTGTGCTTGATCCAGGTCTGCCATGAGACCTGAGAGGAGAAACGGCTTTAGTTAAGCTTCGACACAGGAGCAAGATTTCGTTAATGAGTGTGAAATGCCTAGAAAATGCCCTTGTGATACTTATAATTTTATGTTCATAATTAAAGTTCGACTTTTGTAGCTTGATCTCTAAATATTGCTCTAATGTAAACAATAAATACATGGAATTTTTGGAAAACCCATCCTCAGCTTTCTCTTGTGCACACACAGGTCGTGTTCATGCGCACGGACCGTGCTGTGCAGGGGTTGGAGCAGGTCCCTGCTTTAACCTCAGCTCCACTGCTGTATTTTCCAAAACAAAAAGCAAAGCAGGTCGCAAGTGAGAGTGGTGCTGATATGCACCAGCAGGACCTCTCCCGCCCGGCTGCACACCTTGTTAGCAGTGTGACATGGTCCCCCCGCCCCTCCATGCATGGAGGGAGGATGCTGGGACCGGCCGCGCCTGCTCTCCAGCGTCAGCATTTCACCTCCTCATGCTTTTCTCCCAGGAATTCTAAGACTTCAAAAGACCTCCTGGGATTCTTTGTTCCTGAGTCAGGTCTCATCATAACGCCCCTATCACCACATACCAGTAGGTCTGGAGTGGGCACTGCCAAGCTCCCAGTGACACGGATGCTCCTGGCCGAGGCCCAGGCTCGGCAAAGGGTGGCCACACAGGCTGCTAGCACATCACAAGTTGAGGGAGTAGGTAAAGGGCGACTGGTTAGGAAAGAGACACAGTAAATAAAAGTCACGCTAACACTGGCTGACACTTGCGACACTGAGTAGTGCAGGACGCATGTTAGTGCTCACACTTTACCCCCACCTAATCCCATAGTAGTTACATGAAGGCAGACTTACCATTACGGCCCTTGCAGAGATGGAGGAACTCAGGCAGAGACAGGTCCAGAGCAACCTGTGCAGGCTGCAGCCCTGAGAGCCACCACTGCCTGCCAGCGAGCACTCACCATCCAGGCTGGAAATGCCACTCTGTCTCCCCACTGTGCCAGATGCCTTCGTGGGCCCTCTGGGTCCATGTCCTTCCATGTCCACCTTGCCCTGGAAGGCCCAGCCCCTCCGCACTCTGCCGGTCAGGCCTGCCAAGGGTGAGTCGTGCAGGAGACCCCACGCTAGTGTCGGGCCGGAGCACGTCTGGGACCCTTCCTTGGAGACCACCCTGGGCCTGGAGTGCCTGCTGCTCCCAAGCTGGCCCCACATAGGGTGCCCTCCTTTTGAGGTCAGTAACTGATTTCTTCCTTCACCCTGTTGGCCTGGGTGTGCAAACACTTCAAAAGTGCCAATCCTGGGTCACTGCCTCTCCTGTGTGGGCCCCCACCCAGTTCTCTGTAAACAAACTGTTCTCAGATTACCCCAGTTTGAGTGCCTCCTTTCTGTAGGGCCCTCAACTGTTGCACCAGGCTCTAGCCTGGCAGAGTTGGGCATCTAGCTGGTTCTGCCCTAAGAGGACTGCTGGGCAGTCTGTCAGTAGCTCCTGGGAAAGGTTCTTCTCTCAGGAGTAACATAAAAGGCCTGTCTTATTGGCCAGTTTACCAGGAGGGAATAAAACTAGCCAAAATCCTCGGCTGGCAGAATACTGGGATGGAAAGATGTTGGATGCCAGAGAGCACTGGGGGTGTTCCACAGGGTCAGCCAGGAGCTCCCGCTCTGAGCTTCTTGACACTTAATATATGTCTTTGGTGTGTATTAACTGTTTATTTTGGAATAACTTTATATTTACTGAAAAGTCACACAGCGCAGAGTTCCTATATACCGCCCCCCAGGTTCCCCAGGCACTCTTACATAACTATGGCACATCTGTGAAAACAGCCACGTGAACATTGGGTCCTACTCTGAATGGAACAGCAGCTTTGATCGGCTCACACCAGTTTTTCACTAGGATCCACACTGCCTCCTATTTTACTTTTTATTTCAGGTTCTCTGCGCTCTCACTAAAACAATCCTTTGCCACCCAAGCTCATGAGGACGTTCTCCTGTTCCCCCTCTGGCGGCTGAGAGCTGTCGCGTGTGTGCAAAGTGCCGGCCCTTCTCTGATTCGGGACAGCGTAGAGCAGGGCTCGAGGCGCCACTTCCGCCCTGTGTGCACACGGTTGTTCCGGCACCACGCGTCGGACGCTCTTTTCTCCCAAAGAGGCTTCAGTACCCTTTTCAAAAATATTTCATCATGTGTGAGTCAATCAGTTTCTGGTGTGGCTACTTCTATCATTTTGCCAATATCACACGCTCTTGATTAACTTACAATAAGTTTTGAGGTCAGGCATGGTAAGCCCTTGACTCCTGGCCTTTCCAAATTCATTATAGAATTGCCTTGTCAACGTCCAGAAAAAGTTACTCCCAAGATTTTGTGCCTACCAAAGAGGAGCTGGAAAGAAAACTGTAATAATATCTGATACGAGTTGTCCTCCCGCCAGATGGATAGGGGTTTCAGAGCCAATGTAATTTGATGTAGAAATAAAACAACACGGCATTCTGTGCGTGGGAAACAACGCCCAGCGTATCTATGTTGTTTTTTTCCTGCTTCCCTGCCTCAGTAGACTCTCAGGCTCTGTGGTCTCGAGCAGGAACTCCTCCGTCTAGCCCACCACGTACGAGCAGCGCCCTCCACAGCCCCAGCCCCCATCCAGCCTGGCATCTGCTGGCAAAGCGAAGCAAGCAGTTCTCTAAGTTTAACACTGAAAAGATTTGCCCCTAGGGGTGATTTGGATCATGAAGGTCAACGCTCCCTTTTATTTTAAGAGGAAAGACTCAGGCATTTTTCGCTGGTGTGAAGGAACTGATGCCAAAGTAGCCCCTGGCGACCCTGGGAAATACCGCACCACTGAGCGGAGGCCTCGGGGTTAGGAGAGCGCAGGGCAAGCGCGCGTTGGCCCATCTGCAGCTCTGTGACCTCGGCACCCGGCAGGTCCACCGCTCTGCGCCTCCGCCTCCTCATCTGGGGGCTGATAAGAACAGACCTTCTCAGTCTTGTTGAGACACTTGGGAAGTACCAGGAAGGAGGCAAAAAGGAACCTGGATGAGGAGGATTTCAAGGCCAAAGAGGGGGAATAAGGATTCCCAATCAGAGGGTCTTTACTCCCGTGTGTTTTTCCTGCTGCGTGGGAGCAAAGGTCCCTGGTGAAGGACAAGTAAAAATGTCTTTATTTTGAGTCCCTAGCCCAAACCCAGATCCTTGGCCCTGAAAGGCCTGGCACTGACCTTCACGGTGATGCATGGGACTTGATTTCCAGAGGCAGGTAAGGGATGGATTCACCTAGCAGATCACCTTGGACGTCAGGGTCCTCAGCCACCCACGTGACCTCAAACGCTGCTAGTCTGAGTCAGGATTAAATCTCTCTTATTTGTACTTCAGCACTTACATTTGATCTTCACAACAGCCCTATACATAGTTGTGCAAAAAACCGGGCTTTTATTTACTTTCAGTATTCAGACCAGATAATAGGCAAAGTGGTGATAAAAAAAATTCCATCTCACAATGTACTCATGAAGATCACAATTGGATGAGACGTGAGTGGCACAAAGCACCGTGCTGGTGGTGTAACATTTAAAACCAATAAAGATTATTTAATTAAGTGGATATTAATTAACTACTACATTAAATGCCTACATATAAATTTGCATGGGCAAATAAATTAATTTGGTTGGTATTGCAGCAGTGCTGAAATTCCTATTCCTATGAAATAATTGAAAGTACTTTTCCCTGGAGAAAGTTAATGAAAGCAGAAAATACTCTAAGAACTACTACTGCTATGAATACATATACAAAACCAAAATTAATCACATGCATACTTGGATTTACTGCAGTATTTTGAAGAGGATACATAACACCAACTGAATTTTATTAGAGATTAAAACCGATGAGATGAAATGTGTCTTCATTAATTTACATATCTGCAAACATCCATGCTATCTACAGGATGGTTGTGAATTCTCATAGGTCATTTTTCCACTCACTTGAGAGTTACTCTGTTTCTTTCAATTTTACAAATTTGTTAATAAATTCCCAAAGGTTCCTTAAAATACATAACAAATGAATACAATAGATTAGAAGAAAGTACATTAAGCATAAAATAAAATTTTGAAATGAACATCTATTTTAGAATACATTTCCTCAAAAACACAAAATGAGATTTTGCAATCCTCCACTTTCATTTTAAAGGATATTAGTAGAGTTTTGGCCTTGAATGTAGTAAAGATTCTATGTATATATTTGGGCACAATCTACTGCAGCATTTTCCAGACTGAGTATAGTGTAGCTGCAGAGATCGACTTACTCTGAAGATAATGATGTTTAAACCTCAGGTCCATGCATGCATTGCCAAGACCATGGAAAGAGACTTGCCAATTTTGTATTCTTTGATTCTATGTTCTTTTCCTTTGAGGACATCGAACATGATTATACAGTCCCACAAAACCTGGATCCATATACTCATCACTCATTCTCACACCTCTTCGCCTGTGACTTTTCTCTACCATATATACTGGGAAGAGGAATGTTCTATTTTCTGGACTCTTTTGCAACTAAGGATGGCCTTGCGATATGGGGCTGGCCAGTGAGATACAGGGGGAAGTCCCTACGAAGGGCTTTCCTTCCTAATTAACACAGAAAAATGATGAGAAGTTCCTTGTCATTCCCTCACTTTACCCTTTCGTCCTCCACGGGTGAGGCCCTGGGGACAGAAAGCACACTCGAGGAAAACGGGGAAGACAGAAGACCCCTGGTTTTTGGATATCAGTGAGCCCAGGCCACCTACAACTAAATGTCTTTTTACTGTTGATACAAATAAGCCTTTTCCACATTCAAACCAGCAGTGGTTTCCTGTTGCTCCAGACTTACCAGATCCTGAGATTTTAACTGTAGTAGCAACTCAAGAAAATTAACTATATAAAGTCTAAATGTATGTACAAGACCATATACATTAACCATTTCATTTTTTAAACTTTTCAGAGTAATGCACATACAGGGTTTTCAAAGATTTAATATCACTGGAAGCATATACCTTGCGAAAAGAAAACCACCCACAGCCACCTGCCTCCCCACCTTTCTGAGCCCTTCCCATGAGAATTCACTCTCAACTCTTGAGCTCTTTCCAAAGAATTTGTTTCTATAGTGCAGAATAATACATACGGATTGAGGTTTAAATCTTGGTCTAAGCTTCTTAAGCACAAGAACGGATGTAGACTATACACTTAAAAGTTACCACTGATGAATGTAAACACTTCAGAATGCTGTCTAATCTAATCTAGTCTTGAATGAATGGTTTCGAGAATAGCAAGAGACCCTGCCTGTTCTTTTCCCACGACACCAGCACTTACCGCTGCTCCTCCTCGCTCATCTTACTCTTCCTCATGCTCTGCTTCACTTGGTTTTCAATCATCTGGCAAGAATTAAAAGTTATTTGGCCATGTGTTCTGGCATGATACTGGTCATGTGTACTGGCAATAATACTGAATCCAAATAGACTACTGCTTCTGGAATCAGGCACAACATATGAATTCATACTACATTTACTACAGAGAGATAAACCTATGTAATAGAAGCAGAATTATAATCTATTAAGCAATAGATTGTTAGCATGCATTTTGGAGGGGTACCCTGAAAGGTGTTGGGGGGCCAGTTCACTATATTCCTTACCACCAAATAAATTCATTTCAATTAATTATTATGTGTGGAAGGGTTAGAGAAATGTCCAATTCTGATTGCTGCACTTAACCATTAGAAAAGATGTTTTCTTCATTAAGACATTGGCTTACACCCGTCCAGCTTTACATTAATGCCTGCCTATCCAGATATTCCTAGCATTCCAGAAAGTTATCATTTAGAAAGATATTGCATATACTCTTGTTTGGCTTATGACACAGTACAAGAAAGCATTAGAGGAAATATTTCTACTGAGAAACATTGATTCACAAAAACTTACATTTACTTTCTGCTTTAAAATTCTATTTGCTGTGTCCAACTTTACAGCTTCAGTCTGAAGAAAAAAATGGGTTTTAAGAGAAAGATACTAGTTTAAGACTATTTGTTAAATACTTTCCCCATATGTGTAACAAAAACTATTATGTGAATGCTGTTACTCTGCTTTCAAAAGGGCCCAATAGCACATCATTTAGAAACAGATGAATAAACAAATCACGACTTCCAGGACATGAAGTAAGGCTTCCTGGATTCCTGGGTCAGATATGAGAGGAAGGAGGGGTTGGTGTTGCAAAAGATGAGAGAGTTTTCGGGAAATCCCCAAATAGAGGAGTTCCTTACTTTTCAGAATGAATAACAAAATTAGTGACAGTGTCTGGATACACTACAGAAATACAAATATCGATACCACATATATGCCAGAATAAATGACATTAACTGTAATATAAAATTTTTATGTCTCTATTCATAATAGTAATAAATGCCATAAAGCCACAAAAATAAACCTAACAAAAAATACCTAATACCACCAGAGAAAAATAAATTGAATAAATATAAAATGATCCTTGATGGCATTGTTAATGTAAAAGCTGTCTCTTCTCCTGAATGGATCTATAAATTCATTGTAAGCACAATCAGCGAGAGTATTATTATTGAAACGTGAAAAATTAATACTGTGAATGAGAATATCCAAAACAGTCGTGAATGAGATCACGATGAGACGAGGGTGTGATCGGGCGCTGTTCTACCTGATCTCCACACACTGAAAGGAGTCAGCAGTGTTATCAGGGAGGCTGGGGAGTGTGTGATCGAGAATGCAGGCTGAGTTTCAATCCTAATTCTACTACTTTTTCACTGTGACTTCAGTAAAGTTCCTTAGCATATTCGTGCTGTGATTTCCTTACCTGAAAAAGAGGGTTAATAGTAGTAGGTGTCCCTTAGAGTTGTAGGGAATTAAATGAAATAGTAGTGTTTTAATGTTCACAGCAGTGTCTTGTGTATTGCAAATCCTCAAGACATTCATTATTTTTCTCTTCTGGTTGAAAATAATGTTTCCAATCCACAACCAGAAATCAAGTACTTACTAGGATAATAAATGCAATTCCATTGTGCCTTCCAATATTTGAATTGAGGTGCCAAATATAAATAATAAGTAAAGTAATATAAATTCGTGGTATGGAATCATTACAGGGAAACTTGTATTTCCTAGATTCGATCCATTTAGAGAAGTTATAAGTGTAAAAGAAAAGTTTACATGATTTTGGAATTATATCATGCTCACCATATATAAATATATAACTCATTATTTTCACCACTTTAAAATTCAATTACAAATTAGTGTTTTTTCTCAGGACATTATTTAGTTTTAAAAAAGCACAGACTCTCAACAAAAAACATGAAGGAAATCTGAATGTATTATTTTAAAAGGAAGAGAAAGAAACCAAAACAAGTTTGAACCACCACCACCTTACTGTACATTTTATAATTGTCTAAAAAAAAGTAGTGCTGGGAAAATACATGTAACCATGTAGCCATGAGAAAAAAAGATAACCACTTATCATGTATGAACTCATAAGTAGCACTTGCACTGAGTCAGACTCTGCACAAAAATTAGGTTGGATCATATAAAAAGGGGCACCTTAGCATTTTAAAACATAATTTACAATATGTCATTCATCAAGAAAATGATGATTAATAATATTGTTAAAGACTACTTTCAATACAGTAGATCAGTAGACTCTCCTTTCAATGGCAGTAACTAATTCCTATCTTCCAGCATAATTGTGCAACTAACTGAAACTCTAACTATGGAGTCAGGCTGGCACAGCTGGAATTATAAGGGCTTTGGAGCCCAAAAAGAATTAGGCTTGTCTCACTTTGCCACTTCTAAAGTGGGTCATGTTGGGCAGGATATTTAAACTCTCTGAGTTTCAGTTTTAAAATAATTAGTACATATTCAACACTGAAGGATGGAAGTCATTATGTTTACAGCAAGCATTTTCTATACAAAATCATTAGATTTAGATTTTAAGAGATACCAACTGACCTGAAAGATCCAATTTGACCCTTAACAGAGCTCTGGAGAACTTTTATCAGCATTGTTACTGTTTTAGCCAAGATCCCATAATTATTCTAATCACTTATCACAAATGTTTTGAAATGAAAATATATTTGGAACAAATTTTGCAGTTTTTTTTACCCTATTGCAAAATCAAATTGCTTCATGTGTTTGCCAAGGTCTTCAAACAAAAGAACAATGTAAGCATTTAAATAAGTAAATTGCATACCTCTATGCTTTTAATCCTATTCTCAGTGATATGTAAAATTCCAGGATGAACCAGAGTGGTTTTAATTTCTCTTTCAAGAGCTTGAAGTTCATCCCATTTATTCAGTATTTCACACCTCTTCTTCTCAACCTTTTCAATTAGAGTAAGGTGCTTCTCGTCCACTGCATTTTCCTCAGATGATTCTGGAAATATTTTTTAAAGCAAAGTATTGCCATGTTTAATATCTCAGCCATCATTAATAATCATGTATTATTACCAGTATTATATATGTTATATATAGCTATAAAATATAATGTAACTTAAACTTCAAGCTCACCGGTAAAACTTTTCTTATCTGGGAATGGTGTATTTCTCTTTAGTTCATTCATCTAATCAGTAAGTACTCACTGAGTGTGTAATCTGAGCACCTAAAATAATGTGGGAAGATTGCAAGAATGCCTCTACTAGAGAAGTGTGACTAAGTTGAGTCCCAAAGGTGAATTATAGTTAGGCAAGTGGGAGGGGCTGGGGAGGGGCCAGAAGAGCAGAGTTTGGCACATTCAGCAAAAAGGAAGTTATACGGTGGGGTGGGGGCATCAAGGGCCAGGTGAGTGGCATTAAGAAATAATGCTAGAAAGGAAGCAGGGGGCAGATCTCTCACATGTTAAAAATTCAAGTCAAAGCTGCTGAAGGCGTGTGAGCTGGGGAAACACATGATCAGGCAATGGTCCCTCTGTCAGCAGCCCCAGCAGAACTGAGAAAGGGGGCGGTCAGAAGGAGGAAGTCCAGGCAGAAAGCCACTGCAGTCATTCCGACAGAAGGGCGTCACACCTGTGGCCTAAGAGAAGTGGGCAGCTACAGAAACAACTTAGGAAGTAGAAAAAAGCAGGGCTTGCTAATAGGCTAGATTTTAAGGCAGAGCAGATGTCAGCTAGCCCTGCTCTGGGTTTCAGCTTGGTGGTGGCTCAGAACAGGTTTGCAGGAGGGAGATGATCAGCTCGGTGCAGCAGAGTGGTAAGAAAAAGCTGGGTTTGACTCCCAGCTAGGCCACTTCCTGCAGCCTGTGCTGAAGCACACAAGGGAGCAGAGAATGAAAATGTCTGCTACAGGTTTTCTGACCTGAGCCGACGTGTGTCTGGTGATGTGATGCCACTCATTGAAATAGCCTGGGACATGCAAATGCAGAGTTTAACCTTGGGCATGTTGAGCTGATGTCACTATGGGACACTCTAGCGGCAACGCCCAGTGGGCAGCTGGATAGACAGATTTCAAGCCTCAAAAAGCGATTTTAACAAGGAAGAAATTGGAATCAAGGATATATGGATTGAACCAAAGACATGCTGGGTTCCAACAATAACAATATTTAAGGAAACAGAAAGGAGATGGAGACATTGAGGGTAACTCACTGCTGAGGGCACTTTGTTGTCAGACAGCAGAGTTAGAGTCTCATTAGAGTGTCCAGAACAGCTCCTACTTTTTGACAGGACAAAAGGCAGAGTAGATAACACTTACTGGTACCCACTGAGCAGGACAGAAGTCATTACTTCAAACTTGCCAAATTTGGAAGACAGGAAAATTTTGAAGGTAAGTTTTGGAATTTGGGGAAATTAATTCAGCAGATACTTGGAGAACCAAGAGGGCAGAAACAATGAGAGTTGAGCTCCTAAATGAGAAACTTTACAGAAGAGCAAATAATAGGATGAACACCAGATTTCTCTGGCAGCGCTGAGTCAGAAACAGCTGGTCTAGTCAGAAATAATAGCCTAGAAAATGAGCAGCTTCCTCTTAGTTATTATTTTCATTCATCTCTGCTACTTTATCCTGTTAGCAGTTAGCAGTAAGGCCCTTACATTTAAAAAAACGTATAAATATTGTATAAATAATGTATATATATTATACACCAATTTTTAAATTTTATAAATTTAATATATACATTTAATATATAATATTAAATGTTTAATATTATAAATTAAAAAATATTTATATGAATAATGTATAAATATTCATGTAAGAGGGAGCAAGGAAACGGAAACCCGGTGGGCTAGAGTCCTGTCCTGCCACCTGCCCGTGGAGGACCCCTACCAAGAAGGGTGTGGGAAACAAGCTCTGAGCCTTAAGGACCTCAGCATGGCCGGGGGACGGCCAGCTGGCAAACAGCACAGGTGTCACTCTTGGGAAGGAAAGAAGAACCAGCAGGAAAAGGAAGGCCTCGGGCCAGAACCTTCAAGGCCAAGTTCTCCTGACAAAGGGTAGATCTGCGAACACATCCTAAAAGATGCTGAGAGAGAAAAAAAGTGATTCCAATATGAGTTAGCGTTTAATGAACTTGGAGGGAAAATGGCATTCAGTGGAACTGTCGTGTAAACAGTAAATGATTAATGAGCAAGAAACATAAGTGAACTTATTTTGATTATTAATCATATTCTAAACTAATTTTAGAATTAGTATCTAATTTTAAAATAAATGTTAATATCTACTTAATGTATAAATATTAATTCATAAAATAACTCACTCCCCATGAACCATGTATTTGTCTCACAAGTAATAATAATAAGGAGGAGCAGAGAGACCCCAGTGTGCCAGGCTCTGCGCTTCACCTGGATTCTCGCAGGTAATTCTCATGACACCCCTAACAGGAGGTACTACCATTATCCCAATTGAATGGACAGGCCCCTGAGACTAAAAAAGCTGAAATAACGAAGCTCAGAGTCTGGGGGAACCAGCAGCCAGTGTCCCGCCAGGCTTGGAACAGCCCATCACTGCACCGTGTGACTAGGGCTGAAATGAGCAAACTGAGAACAGGTCTGCACGACAGAGGGCTTTGCACATGAGGATGGCCTTAGAAACTCACTGTTGTCCATAAAAGCTGGCTTGTGTGGGCCAGGAAAATACTATAAAGGTTCTGAAAGCCGGAAAGCACTGTCTTGGTTGCAGTTCCCCTGGAAAGCACGAGAGGCCAGAGCACCACCCGGTGCGGGCTCACAGGGTGCACCGGGCCGTGGCCACAGTATCCCCTGCAGTCGTCCCCAGCTTCAGGCTGCTCTCTCTAGGATAAATGGCTTTGTCCTCCAGTGCTTCCTCATGGGATCCGAGCCCCAAATTTGTATCATTTGGCCAATTTCCTTAGCATTTATATTCCCAATGTCTCGGCCAGTACTTGACATAGTTCTCTCTACATATGGTTCTGACTTAATTCAGTATTCCACTAAAAACCACAGGATCTTAGAGAAAAATGAAACAGTGCACGTGTCGCAACTGGTTACAAAAAAACTAAATAACCAAAGGTGTCGAAAGCACCCTAAATGGATAATAATCTACACCTTGAGGGAATCTCCTAAAGAGATCAACTGCTTCCTTTTCGGCCTTTAAAGTATTTCATTTAAGCCACTTCAGAATAAATGAAAAATTACATATTTCTAAACAACTTTACAGGAAAAATAAATAAATAAAATTTAATAACCCCCCTGAAAAAAAAACCTCTTTCAAATAACTAATGGCAGGAGGCCATCAACAGAGGGCAGGGATAATGGTTCCTCACCCAAAGGTCATGGCAAAGCCCACATCAGAAGAACATTACACAATCACTTGCCTGATTTTTTCTTCGCAGATCTCAGCAGCATTTTCTCCCTCTCTAACTCACTTCTGAGCCTACAGTTTCAAAATAAAAAAGTGAAATACTAGAACTCCATTTGTAATTTTTTGGTCACAATTCCTTTTTATGAATTAAGAAATAAAAACTGATCTCCTTAGTTTCTAACAAAAAAAGGAATGTGAAGATGCATATACAATGAAAGCCTAAGTTAGGTTGAGTAAACAAGAAAGTACTTTCTTACACAGATTGCATAAAACACTAGTTAAAGGAGCTGGCTAATGTAAAATAAATGATTTCTCATAGTGTTTAATGATATTATATTATCACTGAATTTTTGAAAAGCAAGGAAGCAAAGGAATCAGCCTTTTTACACTCTGAAGCAAACAACAGGTCAAGGGCCACAGGGAGATCTTGCTGATGTTGGGGTGCACATTAACTTTCTCTGTGCATTGAGATTCCATCCTTCAGATACAATTTAAAAATTATACTATGTTTAAACTAAAAATCAAACACAAGGAATTTTTTAAAAAGGAAATAAAAAACCTTTGTAATCTCCTTGTATCCTCTTCCTGGTTCAAAATAAGCTAAATCCACTATCTTATTTCTAATGGATTCAGAGAGGGAAAAACAAAAAGGAGTCTAATATTCACATGCTGAGGGAAACTCTGATTTGGTTAAGAATATCGACACTACAAATGACCTAATGCTGTGTGCCTACAAGGGGTCTAATAGTTAATATTTTCACACACACTAGCTCATTTAATGACAGATTAAAAGATATTATGACCCCCAATTTTGAGTAATTGAGGTTAAATGGATTAATAATAATGGTGAGAACTTTCTCAATATGTAGATGGAGAGCATTTATTATCCAGAAATTGTTTAATGTGTTATAGTTCTGAATATTATGTTTCTATCCCATTTTTTTCTTCTTTGTGGACTTTAATTATATGGAAATTGGATCTTCTTTGCCTGTCTTCTATTTTAACTGCTTTTCTCTTACTTTTTATTTCTTTCTGTATCTTATTTTCATTCTCTTGATTGTTTCCCTGCTTCCATCTCATGCCCCTTATTATGTGATCTTTCAAAACTATTCCTCCTTGGACATATCATGATCGAACCTTGATCTATAATACAGTTGTGGCTTAGTCAGCTGTCTTTCCTTGGCTGTCAAATCTTGTTTCTTGTCTTCCTTTTTGTCATTGTTGACTTTGTACTTAGTCTTTACATTTCTCACTCAAGGTTGTTTTCATGTCCTGAAATGCTCTTCAGAGAGTGTTTAGTTTAGTTTGGAGCCCTATGGCGCAGATTTCTTCCCCAGTTTTTGTTGCTGTTGGACGGCAGGGATTTTCATCAGCCAAATCATTTGGACTCTCATTTCCTGTCTTCTTTTTATAATAGCGTATATACACAAAAATCATGGACACCTGTGTATTTCTGAGGGCAGGGCAAGTACTTTGGGGCAGTGGGTAGGTGTGAGATTCTTAATTCAAGTGGATCCTTTTCTGGCAGTGGAGCAAACAATGCTTTTGCCATTGTTGTTTTGTGCTGATTTTTTATTGTTTTTTGTTTGTTTGTTTGTTTTGGAGGGAAGGAAGAACGGTAGTGGAAGTCTTGCATGCCCTTTGATTTTCTTCAGTTAGGGGATTCTAAACCACCCTTCTTAGCTTCTTTGTTTCTTCAGTGTGGTTTCAAAGGATGCTAATCGCTTCCTTTTTAACCTCTTCTCATCCTGTCATTACCATTTCAGAACTGCTTCCTGGCTTCACACTCACTCTGAAGCCTTTTCTAGTTAGTGTTCTGATAGATCCACCAGGAACCTGTGCAGTGTTCTCACTTAGCATAAACTCTGTCTCTCTATCCATCTCTCTCTGCCTCTCTGTCTGTCCCTCTCTGTCTCTGTCTCTCCCTCTCTGTCTGTCTGTCTCTCTCTCTGGCAGTGGTTTTAGAACAATTTTAGGCCTTCTACTACCTGCATTCTTCTCTCTTGTCCAGCTGGCTTACCTAGGGAAGGTCTGCAGTAAGAAAATGGGTGGATAATGGCTCGATGGCACTTGAGGTGCATTCTTCTATTTTCAGGTATTTTGAATTTTAGATGCTTTCTGTTATCTAGTTACACTGAAGGCATTTTACTTCTCGACTTTCATTTCTCATTGTCTTGAGGTTCTGGGTGTGTTGGATTTTAACCTTTTTCTCTAATCCTTTACATAAAGTATTCCCTGCTGCTGTGATTTCCTCCTAGAAGACTACACAGAGGTCAAAGGTTTTTTAAGTTAAAAAAAATATAACAAGGGCATTCAGAAAAGATGTCTTGACACTCACCTATGAATAAGTTCTCAGAGAGTAGCAAAGGCATGGGATTCCTTCAGAAAGCTCCCCCAGCTCCCCCCACAGAAACAGCAGATTTGGTAAAATGCCCTAGTCACCAATGCAACGTCTTGTGGAAGCCAGGTGGCAAGCGTGATGCTGGTCATGGTAACATGTCTCCTCCGGTGACGCAGAGAAACATAAATATATGCTTGTCACGTGGTTTTAAGACACTGTAAACAGATATAATGCCAACATGGACCAATCAGAGCTCAACCCTCACCTGTCGTTACGCTCCAGGGCTGCTTTGGTGGCCGTCACAAGCGCCCTCAGCTCCTCCTGGGCCTGGCTGATGTCCTCTGTCTTCACGCACCTCCTCTCCAGCCCCCTGACGTGAGCCAGCAAGGCCTGGGAAAGACAAGGGCCAGAAGAGCTGAAGCTCACACACAGGGAGGGTGGCACTTCCTTCCCTCTGGGTTATGCTGGTGTGTCAGCATGTCCTGAGCTGAAGCATGAATCCTGGGACTGAGGGGAGGAGGGCATGTTGGAGCAGGAGTACTACTCAGGTGAAGATCTGGGTAAAATACTTTTTTTCAAAATTTTAAGATTTTCCTAAGAAACTTAAAAAGTTGTGGGGGTTCCTTGTGGGCTCATGGGGAAAAGGACATGCTGAATACAGTGCTTCAAGAACTCTATCATCAGCACAATGATTTCTCCCACGTTAGTGAGAGACAATTTAATTCCACTACTGCCCCTGGACATAAGGCAGTGCAAAACCCAAATGGGCAGGAGTGGAGATCTCTGCTTCATAAGGGACGGGCTCGACTTTCCAGAAACAGAAAGTTCAGGGCTCATTTGGCCTGAGGGCTTTTCACGCCAGTATTTGAGATGAGCACCGATGCTCCTCTTTGACTCCACCTCAGTCAGGAACAGAGTAGCTCTCCACCTGGAGCCTTTGCTTATTCCCATGAAACAAAAGCTTATTTTTCTGCAGCATGAATAGCCCAAAACAAAAAAAAACAATGCACATGTGACTTCAGATTAAGAAGTAAGCTAGATCTGACCTCCTTGTAATGCTGCAATTTGTTTTCATATACAAAGTAAGAAACCATACTTCCCAGTTCATGGAGAGGATTTTTAAACTGTATTGAATCAAAATGTCAAAAGTCATCTTAGCCACAGTGTTGTGCTCTCTTAGCTTTCGTCAGTGGTACAGCTATTTTCCTGCAGGCTGTAGCAGTCTATTTTCCTCACTAGAACAGGGATACCTGGAAGTTGTCACCGGTAGGTCCGGAGGCCTCGGGTTTATGCATGCGGCAAGCTGACTGCCACAACACGTCCTTTACATTTTCCCTGAGGGTAGCGACAGCACGTGCTTCCTGGTAATTACTGACATGATGCCGCCTGGGTTCCCCGACCGTTTATATACAGTTACTTCCGTAGCTTGGGAATACAGTGTTATGTCAGTCAAAGCCCAGCTCAGGTTTCTGCCTCCAACTTCCATTTCTGTGACCAAACTTCCCTCTTCTTCTAAGGGCACGAGTCATTGGATCAGGACCCATGGAAGTGACCTCAATTTAACTGGATGCGTCTGTAAAGACCTCCTTTCCAGTAAGGTCACACTCACAGCTTCCAGGGTTCAACAACAGTTGCCTCATTGGGAAAATACGGAAGAGATGTGAGATTCGAAAGGGCCTGTGAGGCATCCAGGTGGGGACCACATATACTACAGTAGCCAATGTTCAATGAAGGACAGCTTAAAAACTGTCAGAAACTGCTCTGAGATACTTGTGGGACATTTTCTTACTTTTATATTGTTGTCATTACAAATTGCCACAGACTTAGTGGTTTAACACAAATTTGTTATCTCAGTTCTGCAGGACAGAAGCCTGCTGGCCCTGCTGGGGTCTCATGGGGCTGAAGTCAAGGTGTCGGCCAGCTGCCTTCCTTTCTGGAGGCTCTGGGACAGCATCCTCTTCAGCTGGATTGGCAGAACCCAGCTCCTTGGGGTTGTAGGACTGACCTCCCGTACTCTTGCTGGCCCCCAGGCGGGGCCTCCCTCTGCAACTCAGAAGGAGGTCTTTATCCAGTCCCTGCTCAGGGGCCCCCGTCCCAATGACCCCAGTGACCAGGGGATCCTTCTCCTGCTTGGAGTCTCCCTGGCTTTCCTCTGCCAGCTACCCCTTCTGCCTCCAGCCAGAGAAAGTTGTTTGCTTTTAGGGTCTCATGTGGTTAGACTGGGCCACCCAATTAATCTGGGATAATCTCCTAATTTTAAAGTTTGTAACCTGCCTACCCCAGACAGTTAATTGTCAACACCCAGTGGGTAGCTGGACACAAGTGTAATTTGGAACTTACAGGAAACATCTGGGTGACATATTCAAAGCGGGAGTCACCAATGCAAAGATCGCTGGACCAGGGAAAGAGTGAGAGGCGTGGAGACCAGTTCTGGGGAAAACACAGGTGCCGAGACCGGGTCACAGAGAGCTCTGGCGGCCGACACTGGTACAAAGCAAGGAATGTTTGTGCCCCTCCTCACCTTAGGCAGAAGGTAAATTCTTTACCCAAAGTGTTCTTCAGCTGGTATAAAGCCTATTCCTAAAAAAAAGCATCAGCTATCCTAAATTATGGAGGCACAAAAGGAACTTCTTGGGTTTGGAATGTTTTCTTCTGCTCATAAAATATGAAGAAATGAAAAAATAGGCTTTATTTAGGCACCAGCAGTCAATTGTTACCTTATACTGTTCTGTGGGCTGGGACTCCAAAAGTATGGCCATGTAGAGTTCATATTCATCCTATAGAAATAAAAAAAAAGGGAAAAGAAAGAAAGAAAGAAAATCCACTGGAAATGTGTTATGAGATAACACTACAATGTAAGTTGTTTTTGGTGTGTAAATAATATAGAATAAGGATGTCAGGTCAGATCATTTCAAAAAACATAAACAATGTGCACAATAAAATGTATATAATCTCACCATGTTTGAAGCAAACTCAAGGATAAACTATCAGTAGCCTCAGAAAAGCATCGTAAAAGCCCTGGGCACACATACCCTCCTGCCCTACAGAAGCTCCGTGGACTTGGGCTCTGCTGCCCCGCTGGAGATGGGCTCTCCAGGGACATCTTCTGGGAAGCAGCCACCAAGCTGCTTTCAGATACTCCTTCTCTTTGAGCCTTGACAGCGGCAGGATCTGCCAGCAGCCTAATTGCAGCCCAGCGTCAACAGGAAGGTCATTTTCATCATGAAATCATAGAAAACTTCTAATTCCATAAGAATTCATGTAAAATTCCATATGCACAATAATATAAGTTTATATGTTACATAGGTATATATAAAATATTCATATAATTGGGAAGTATTAGTGGGAAAATATGGGCTTAAGGAGCAAGGTGGCCGGGTGTCAAGCCACACGGCCCATTTACGGTTCATGTAGCCGCAGGCGGGCACACTCCTTTGTGTCTCCGTGCATGATTTTCCTCATCGGTAGAAAGGAGGCTGTGACACTTGGCCAAACTTCCGAGAACTGAGATCATGTGTGCAGAAACTTAGGTATGGCTCTCATTTGTCATGTGGGAAATATGAGCTTGTTATTACCTTAATTTCTTTCAGTATATCACCAAATGTCAGAGAACTATTGCAGATATCTTCAAAGACTTCTCCCAAGACCTGCAGTCTGTTGAAGTGCTGAGGGGTACATACGCATACTTTCTGGAGCTCCTGGAGGACAAACAGAGACAGCCCGTTGCAGAATGTCTTCATTTTCCTCCTCCAGGAGCTGCTCAGTTTGAGGGATGGAATCCCCTGGGACTTTCTTCCCAAGGGTCTGGCTCCCAATGCCCAAGAGCTGGGTCTGCACAGCGCTGAGCGGCAGAGCAGATGCACCCAGTCCCCCCAACCCTTGCTGAGAGCCTCTGGTCACCTGGCCACCTGCGGTGTCTTCTGCCCTTCCTCAGCTGCCCCTTTGCACCCTGTGCCTGTGGATTTGCTCTCTGTTTCCACTAGCCCCCAAGCTCCTTCTCTTGCCATCGGCCCTCTCAGCCAGAGCCCTCGCCAAACTGTGGTTACGTCCCACAAAGGCCCCTATTTTCCTCTCTTCCCCCATCTCACCCCTCACGTGGCCTCCTATTCCCTGTGCAGACTCACCACCCTCAGGAGCCCACCACGGCCCTTCCTGTCTCACTGACATCACCTACGTGTGACCCAGGCCACGTGCCCTACATCACCTAACTCCCTCCTCAAGCTCCCTTCCTGGGCTTTCGAGGTGAGCTAGGCAAACCTTTTCTCAGATGCTCTGCTCTCCCTCGAACATTTTATTTACTAGCTGCCATGCGGCATCTAACGCTGTCTACTATGAAATCACCTCCAACTGGCCGTGACCAAACTCAGCCTTCCTCTAAACCCACATCATCACCTGCATTGTATCGGATGTTTTCAGCACCTGGTAGCTTTGTTATAGTCTACCTGGAAATGCAAATGAGGTGGCAGAGGGCACGTCTGGCCCACACTGTGCAGGCCCCGGAACCCCAGCACGGAGGGATGGGGTGCAGCTTGCCCTCTGTACCTGTTCCAACTTCTCTTCATGGCGTTTCGCTGACTTGCTCCCAGTGAAGTCATTCTTCAGGAGATCTTGCTTTGCAAGAACTTGTTTTTCGAAGCACAAGAACTTCCTGTACTTGTCTGCCTTCGTTATGCCAGCCACATAGGAGCTGAGGACCTGGTACTCGTCCTGGCCGGGCGGACGTGCTGCACACTGGCGGCTGGATGCTGCTGGCTGGTACTTTAACACTTTTATCTCAGGCATCCTCAACTCTTCTCTTCTTTGCCATTCAGGAGAGCCCTCTTCTCCTGGAGCCTTCCTTGCAAAGAGGTCCTCTTCCAAAGTGTGGGAAATGTGTTCCGGGGGACTCAGGTACCTGAAGAGTGGGGTGTCCTGGGCATCGTTTGGACCCAGAGCTGTATTGATGGTAAAATAAGCCAAAGCATCTTTCATCTTTGCAATTTTCCTCTCCGATGGCTTTTCCACTTGGAAGATCTTCTCCTGCTTGGGCCTGTTGGCATTGGGCCAGTGACACAGGATCACCTTGGGAGGCCTGTAGAGCTTGCTGGGATTCAGGTGTCCAGAGGTGTAAAGAGAGACATCCTCTCTGTGCTCTTTCTGGACTTTATTCAGAAGTTTTGTTAAGTTGCATAAAGTCTTAACGCTGGCCACCTCACAATGTTTCCACCTCAGATAAACTGGTCAAAAAAAATAATAAGACTATTAAATATCACTGTTAGTGCCACCATAAGACAGTAAGATAGCAGTGTGCATTTGGGGAGCTGGCATATCCTGTTCCCAGAGGAGGAGCTGCAGACAGAGAGAAATCCCGCTGCTCGTGGGGGGCAGGGTGTGACCAGAACCTGGGACCTGCCCAGCCAGGAGGAAGGAAAAGGGAGCTTCAATTCAACAAGGTTTTCTCACATAATTAGCAAAGTTTCTAGAACAGAAGTGTAAATACAATTCCTAATGATAATGTTTAGAGACATCTATGCTAGGGAGTGACTAAAGGTGTTTTTCTTTTTCCTTTAATACTGACGTATCTCAGGCATCCCTGACCAAAGCCCAGGGACAGAAGAGTCATTCACCCCTTCCCCTTCAGTCCCTGCTTGTGGAGGATAAGGAGCCACAGAGTGAACCCGTAGGTGTGAGGACACTGCACGCAGCCCCCTCCACAAAGGGCCCTGCTTTGCACTCGTCCCAGCAGCGGAGGGAGGCAGGGAGGACCTCCTGGCACGCCCAGGACATATCCCTGACCAGCCCGTGTCTAAAGGCAATGGCCACAAACCGAGGCACACTGTCTGCCCCGTTGCCACCTAAGGAGAGGAGGGAGGCTCCAAGCTCACGAGGAACAGGGCAGCTCCCACTGCTGTGCGGCACCCTCAGACGCAGGGCCAGCTCGCAGCTCTGTGGGGCAGAGCACAGCGGGAGGGGCTGGCTCTCTGCTCGGGGGTCTGATGCAGACACCAGCAGGGGGCTTGTTGGAGTTCCGGGAACCTCTGGGGGAGAAGCTGCTTCCAGGCTCCTTTCTGCTGCTGACAGAATTCAGCTCCTTGCAGTTTAGGACTGAGGTCCCCACTTCCGTGTCAGCTGTTGGTGGGGGTCACTCTCAGCTCCCCAGAGTCACCCACATTCCTGGACACATGGCCCCCTCCATCTCTGGGTCCACAAGCGCACTTCACACATGTCCTGTGACCCTGACCCCTGACTCCTCCTCTGTGACCAGCCTCGTGATTGTCTCAGGCCCAGCAGACACTCTCCCTGTCTGGATCACTGTGCCATGGAACATAGCACAGTCATGGAGAGCTTCCTCCTCATCCTCTGCTCTGGGGGACTATGCCCAGTGTGAACCTCAGGAAAAGGGAAGGGAGAGTCAGGGCCAGTCTGGAGCTCTGCCCCCTCTCAGGGATGTCGCCCACAGCCCAGGCCCCCTTGCACTGACCCGTGCAGACGCCAATCATCCTTTCCCTCCTGTGGTCAGACACGGGAGAAAATTTCCCCAGCAGTGGGGTCCTGGAGAATTTCCCCCTATTGAGCAGCTTCTTACTTCAGAGAAACCACTTTTGAAATGTTAAAATAGCAATAGGACAATTTTTCAAGACATAAATTATCATAATTCACCAAAGGCATAACACTTAAAGAAAGTACTAAGAACACATTTATTTGTTGAACTTCTCCAGATGACTGAACCAAAAGGATGTGTGTGTGTGTGTGTGTGTGTATATATATATATATATATATATATATATATATACACTTGATTATGCACAAGTCCAAAATCCACCAGGTAGACCGCCGGGCTGGAGACCCTGTTCACAGCCGAAGACCTGCTGAAGAATTCCCCTGTGCTTTGCGGAGATCAGTCTTTGTTCTCTTAAGGCTGATTAGATGAGGCTCACCGACATAACAGAGAGCAAAAATATCTGCTTTACTCAAAGTGCACTGATTTAAATATTAATCTCATCCAACAAACAGCCTCAACAGAAACATCCAGAATGATATTTCACCAACTGTCTGGGCACCATGGCCCAACTAAGCTGACATACAAAATTCACCATAACGGTATGCCCACTCTTGTCAGGTGACCTAATCATTATGTTACCCTTTATTTCCAAAAGGATTTTAAACCACCAGCAAATTAGCAAAATCGTTTTCCTACATAGAATACTTTTTGCTTAGATTGCAACAGGATTTGCTTCATTAGACTTGGAGAATCCAAATTCCATTTCTCTCTGCCAAGTCCTTAGAATATGTACCAGGGATCCATCCCATCCTGGCAATATTTTAATTATTTTCCTTATTGAAAATATTGTTATTTGCATAATCTGTCACCTCAACCTGACAGAAAAGAAAAAAAAAGATTGAAATAGTTCATCAGAAAATGTGGTTCTTTATAAAGTGATCAGGAAACAATTTGCTTTAAGTAAAACCAAACCAATTTTGAATAGACATTGATAAGACAGCAGTAGGTGTTTTAGACTAGGTTTGAATTCAACATTTCAAATACTGCTAGAATTTGACATTTTTAAGCACATCGTGTCGTTTTTTTTTTTGGTAATTCACCTCTTTTAGGATAGAAACAACAGGTCTTTAATGTCAAAATTATTACAAATCACTGCCCTGGGTTATCGGCTCTTTGGGAAACCTGGAATCCTGTAGAAATCTCGGTCTGTCTCCCCCACTTCCACAGGAAAGTCCGCAAACATCCTGGGAAACATGCTGGGGAGAAGAAGTCAAGAGAAAGGAGCAGGGGGATCCTTGACCCCACAGCCCACTGCCCGGGGACAGCTGCGGCCAGAGGCCAGCCTGAGAGTGTCCGGGACCAGACTGGGCCAGGCGGCGTGCCAGCCCAGGATTGCAGTCTTTCTGTCCTGAACCTCAAGACGGCTTTGGTACTGCCACACGTTGCCCTCACCTGTAACACTCTAATGTGTGGGTTTTTACTTTCCCTGAGGCAAAGAACTGTGTTTTATTCATAGTAAGTAGCATCTTCTAAGGTTGACTGTTTTGTTTAATGAATATATGTGAAGAAGTAACATTTTTAGAATTTTAAGTAATACTGTGACATTTTACTCTGTACCACACAGTGTGCTCTCTCCCTCAGGGGGTGAAGCCAAGGACCCCCAGGAGTCTCAGGGTCCAGCAGGGGATGAGACGTGAGCGCCTGGGGCTGGGAGACCATAGAAGCTGTGGGAGAAGCCCACAGATGCCGCCTCTTTACCCCACATCTGAGCAAGGAGACTTTGCTGGTTTAATTACAGGCACAACTCCCCATGAAGAGATGGTCCTGAATTCCCTGGGGGACCCAATCTAATCACATGAGGCCCTTAAAGCAGACAGTTTTCTCTGGCTGGAGTCAGAAGGGAGATGCGGCAGAGGGCAGTCAGAGAGATTCTAGGCAGGAGGAGGATCCCCCGGCCACTGGGGTCTCTGGGATGGGGGCCCCTGGGCAGGGACTGGAGAAAGGCCTCTGGGAGCTGAGGGAGGCCCTGGCTTGGGCAAGCAGTGGAATGGGAGCTCAGTCCTACAGCCGCAAGGAACTGGGTTCTGCCAATACCCTGAATGATCCTGGCAGGGGAATCCGTCCCAGAGCCTCCAGAAAGAAAGGCAGCCAGCCAGCACCTTGGTTTCATTCAGCCCAGCGAAACCCCAGCAGGACCAGCTGGGCTGTCCAGGCCTCTGCCCTACCGAACCGAGGCAACAGATTTGTGCTGCTTTACATCACTAAATCCACGGCGATCTGTTAAAGCAGAAGAAAGCTACTTCACTGGGACAGTATGTGGAATGTGGTTCAGCGGTATCCATGACTGGAGGCACGGGTGTTGCTGAAGGCACTGGGGAAGCTGGTGGCCAGGAGAAGGGGCAGTACAGTCACTCGTGGGATGATTCAAGGGGAGCCAGCATTGCACGCGAGGGACGGTGGGTCCCAGAGGCACCATCATTCTCCCTGAGGGACCCCAAGGAAAGCAGCGATGCCTCCCAACACCGCAGGGTAGAGACGCTTCGGTTTCTCTGCATGCGTCTGAAGAGAAAGGGACCCCAAGGGCTGGAAGACGCAAAGAGCTGCAGCTGCTGAGGGCTGGTAGCAAGGGAGCACCTCGGCCCTGCTCCCTCACAACGCTGCCTTCTGCACTTCCCCCCATTTACTCAGACAGATTTTCAGAGATATCTCTGGCAAAGTTTGCCTCCTGCTTTTTAAATTTACAGAATACATACTTAGTTCAGGATACCAGAATAAGAGGAGACGCCTTTCCTATTTCCAACCACTAGGTTGCAGTTTTTGCATACGAAATGCAGTCACTTCATGATTTAAATCCTGTAGGGCAGTTCTTGAAAACTGAGCACTATTAAATTAACACAAATACAAGGCAAAAAATGGGCCCAGATGTTCTGTCTAAATGTCACGACCATTCCTCTTGGCACCCACCTTTGCAAACCGCAACCCAAAGGGACGACATGAACACCCCACAGTACCTGAAGGAACCCGTGTGCGGTGCAAACTGGTCTGAGTACCAATACACAAGGATATTTAAGCATTGATGTGGGAGAGGAAAAGTTTTGTTTCTGACCTTCAGTTAATTACAAACTAGGGTCAAATGTATGGCAATACTGGTTTTTATATTTCCAACTATCAGAGATGAAACAATGAACCTTTCTGCTCAGAACTGCTTAGTGATTCAGTAAACGGCCGAGTATTTCTAGCTATGGTCGCAGCGTTGCCCTCCCCACCGTGGGAAGCCAGCACGTCTGGAAGCGGCAAGGAACTCTGAAGGTACCAAAATAGCGCGATTAGAAATTCTTCCACTCCTAGTGCTGAGGACGGGACTGACATTACCATTTACATTCTCCATAAGGAAGAGCTTTTTATTAACACAACTGGTGCACCGAGAGCTGCGTGAGGAAAGAAGAAATGGCCAAAGAACCCACAGGAGACAGGAGCCGTTACTACTCTCACTTTACAGGTGAAGAAACTGAGTCACAGACGGTCGCGGTTGGGTGTGTGTGGTCAGACGGCGGGCTTCTCCGGGGTGCACGCTCTCACCGGCCCACTAACCAAAGCACACGGAACAGAGCAACAAAATAATATAAGTAAATAATAAAATTTCTTCCAAAATAGTTTATAATTCAGACTATTTTGCTTAATCCAACAAGCTTTCACCCAACCCAAAATGCATCATAATCACCAGTCCCATTTTCCTATTTTCCTGCACACTGAGCGGTGGGAAAGCCATGGCTTCAGATTCGGCAGAACTGGGTGAGGTGCCCTCGCCTCCAATTTGTAAAATCACACAATGATCCCAGCTTTCAGGGACAGGAAACTAAACTGAAACTAAATAAGGAGATGGTGAAGCCCTCCTACGCCATGGTCTGGGCATTCCTGGGTTTGTGGGTGTTCAGCGAGGCCTGCAGAGTGGCAACGTGCCAGGTGCCGAAGGACGGCTTTTTAGAAAACACTGAACAGCGTCTACAAATCTCCCTCTCAGCTGCCCTCCTCCTGGAGGAGACACACACACACACACACACACACACACACACACACACACGCAACCTCTTTCCTTTGAATGTTATTATTGGATTTTCTGAGGAGCTCACACATCCCCGAATCCAATCCTAAACCCTGGTGAGCTGAGTTGCAGCCCCCAGAAAGGTTTTCCTTTTTACACCAGTTTCAGAGAAGCTGGGTTCCTCGGCAATCAAACATCAAGCAAACAGCAAACAGAACACTCAGCGTCCACTTACATTCAGGCTCTGAACCCGCAGCCATCGCCTCCCTGCCACAGCTCCGGCTGAGGCTGTGAGTTACCGCGGAGACAGAAACATTCCAGCCCCTCCCCACGTGGCTCCTCTGCTGCCGGGCAACGGGGGGTTCAGCCTGCGCTGCGGGATCCCTCCCCCCATGCCCCTCACCTCCACCAACAGGCAGTACTGGCCCCTTACTTGTTTTACTCTTTAAAATAAAACACCTTCTGTGTCGAAAAACATCAAACTATGCTTGCATTCTCTAATTCCTTTCCAGAGCCCAGGGAGGAAAAAAATCTGTGGTTGGGCATCTTTGGAGAGATGTGCAGGTTTGCGGTGCACAACCCGTCCAGATGTGCCTGGAATTCTAGCACGTGGTGGGTGCCAGTCACCAAATTATCCTTTAGTCATTCTGCTGTTAGCATCCACACATTTCCTAGTAGGAAACTGGGGGCATGTGAGGTAGAGTACCTCGCCCAAGATCAGCTGGCAAACAGGAGGATGTAAATGCACATCTGTTTAACAGAAAAGCGTTTCTCTCTCCCCAGGCTAGCCCACACGTTCAGGGAGGAAAAGCTAGAAACCTCTACGCTGCATGTCTTTGACAACTGTGATTACAGTTAAACTTCTTCCCGCCCAAGAGAACTCTGGTGCGGCACCTGCTGACCCTCCTGCTCCAGGAGCCGCAGCTCTGCGCTGCCTTCATGACTTAAAGCAACAGTGGTGACAATACTGACCTCAGAGTTGTGAGGACGAAGTCAGTGCCTGAGAAAGACTTGGGCCACATAAACGTCTCTTTTAATTCCATTGATGCTGATCAGACCCTTTCAATGTGAACATTTTGGAAGCCATGAAGCTCCCATTACCCTTGGTGTTCAAACGGATTCATATTCAGGTGTTCCTGCTGTTTAACCTGGAAAAAGCTAACAAACGTGGGTACCGATTTTCTGTCCCCAGGTCCACAGTATTATGCATCTGACCATAGCTAGAAATGTAATATTAATATGCCCACAATACACAAGGATATTTAAGCATTGATGTGGGAGAGGAAAAGTTTTGTTTCTGACCTTCAGTTAATTACAAACTAGGGTCAAATGTATGGCAATACTGGTTTTTATATTTCCAACTATCAGAGATGAAACAATGAACCTTTCTGCTCAGAACTGCTTAGTGATTCAGTAAACGGCCGAGTATTTCACCAGCTGGAACATCCCATGGTCTCCACCCTGTGCCGGTGGGTGACAGGTGGCACAGGGCTTTGCCCCTCTCCTTCCACAGATGGGCGAAAGGGACGGCACTCCCTGGTCTTGGCAGAGACGAGTCCAAGAGGTTGGCACTCCGGCATGTGGCCTCTGCCACCCGCACACTGCCCACTGGGGTGAGAAAGGACTCGGCTCACTCTCCGTGGAACTGAGGAGTCTTGGTTTAGATCAGAAAGAAAACAATGTGTCTGTTCCCAAGACCCACGTTCATCCCAAGCCTCCCTTGTGGTAGGATGTATGGACAGTTAAACTAAGCCACCCTTGTACACTAAAGATCAGGAGTTCGATGGTCAAACACCTTAAAACCACCTGCAGCTCTCTGATTGCTAGGTATTTCAGCAAAGTGTTTGAGGCAGAAACAGATGTGAACATTACATCACAAGTGGAATCAACTGTTCTGCCAAAAACACTTGAGATCTTGCCTACGTGGGCATCACCGAGAGCCGCTCACCCCGCAGACTGGGCACCACTTCCCCGCGCATCCTGCTGTCTTGTTTGCAGCTCTAGATGGCGCTGGGACACATCCGAAGATTCTGGCGGAGCATCTGCCAGAGGATGAGGCTGACTCCATCCCAGGCAATTCATTTCCCACACGCTCTCCCGTCCATCCCCTCATTCAGAAAGAATGAAGAGGAATTGCCTGCTTTCGTCACATTGTGCTCCTGCTCTGGTGGTGCCACGGAGACGCCCTGGAGGCTGAGCCAGCCGGCCCAGATGAGGGGTGGCCAGGCCTGAGGACCCAGAGCAGGAGAGCCGGGTCCACAGCCTCCTGTGCAGTCGCAGGGGTAGAAAGCTGATTGGCAAAAAAAAAAAAAAAAAAATTTCCGTGACTGCTCTTTTGGCTATTCAAATTTTTTGTGCAAAAACAGGCAAAGTGGGAATGACACTTTAAACATCTTTCTAGGCTCTGGAGGTGGGAACCAGTGATGTGTTTAAGTGATTTCAGGCAGACAAACTATATACACACCCTGGCCTGACAGGAGGACACGGGCAGTGTGGGGACAGCGGGAACTGCGGTGGGCGTGGGCAGAATGGGGGCGTTTCAGCTGCTCCTGCAGACCAGAAGGCAGAGGGAGAGAGGATGGATTCCCGGCAAGAGAGATGGCTGCCGCTACATACTGTCTACACACCGTGGCTGGCGAGCGCAGTGTGAGAGCGAAGGAGGGCTTCCATGCTGTAACGCCGGCGGCTGCCACCCCCCACCCCCGGCGGCCCCATCCGGCCGCCTGCAGGCAGAGAGGTCCCTCGGCCCTCCCCCAGTGCCGTCTGCCTGCCCACCTCCTGGGTAACCTACTCCACCCCCTCCAACCCCTTCTCGCCTTCTCTCCAACTGATAGAACATTTCCATAGAAACAAGTGCACTCTGGGTTTTCTAATTTTAAAAATAGATAAAACAAAACCTTTGCTTTGCCTCTAATTTCTGGAAGGCGCGGCACACTCACATTTACTTGACACAACAGATTCTCATTTGGAGCCCGTCACAGGGCGGGCAGGTGGCCCGTGTGCCCAGGTGGGTGCCGGCGCTGCTCAGTCTGGCTCCGGGGGGCTGAGGGGAGGGCGCTCCCGCGACAGCTGTCTGCCCCCCACCAGGTGCGCTGTCTGCTTGTCTCAAACCTTTGCCTGTGTAGTCTTGATTTTTTCCTAAAGGCGCTTTCTTGCAATATAACTTTATTTTTCAGCGGTATTTGAGAGCAAAATAGCTACATGACCCAAAAAGGTTGAGAAAGGGATGAAGAAGATGCTACAGGATGAGCGCACTTTCCCCGGGACTCCCACGTGCCCCCACCACCTCTCCAGAGTGAAATGAACCCTCATTACATTTGTGCATAGAGATACCATTCCTGTACTTTCAAACTGTTGCTTACCCTTATCTAATATTTTGCTTCCAATATCCCACTGAAAGGCTTCTTACAACCGTTCAAGTCATGGGTCAGGATGGCAGATGTTATGATGAACTCCGAGGAACATGGCCTCGATGTGGGGGCCTTTCGCCCAACAGCTTGGTCTCCCAGAAGTTAAGCCACGACATAGGGGAAGCTGGTGACAAAAGCCCCCCCGCCGACACCCCAGAGCCTCTGGTCACTCTCCTCGGGACAATCCACACCACGTGTCTCCATGGCCTCCAATGAGCAGGCCGCCCCAACAGATGCCTCCACACAGGAACGGCCCATCCGTCCCCCACAGAGATGACGGCGCACTGCTCACCTGTTCCACCACCTGCATGTTTTCTCTTAAGAAAAACCATCCAGAGATCCTGGCATTGCACTTGTGGGTGGCACCGAGCCGGCCACCACTGCCCTGGAGCCCATGGCCGGGGCACCACTTCCGGGGCCACGACAGAAAATGGCCTTGCTGACTACCTCCAGGTCCTCCCCCCACTTGGCAGCACTTCTGTTTCACTGGGAAGTAAGAGTTGCTCACATAAAAAAATATCGATAATAACAATGGGGCCTATTAGAACCTGAATACACCAATAGACAAGGTGACCACTGGACCCACTGGCAGCTGACAAGTGTTACAAAGAAGGCCAAGTTTCTTCAGGCTCCTGAGGGCGGATGCTTCCCTGTGAAGGCAGATTGGGTAGCAACTGAGGTGTAGATGTGAAGAAAAGGACAGGTTTTCGTTTTGTCTTTCGGGTGGGTAGTTTTCTGGCACTGTGGCAGAGAAAGGATTTTCCTCAGGAGGTGGAGCTAACACTTACTCTTGTGGGGAATCAAGCCAGAGGTCAAGTCAGTGTAAGAAAAGACGCGTCTAAGCGGATTGTTGACGTCATGGTCAAGTATGTTGTGCCAGCTGTCTGCAGACAGGGTTGGGGCTGTGAGCACAGAGGGCCTCGCTGCAGGCCCCTGGGGCACCGGCTGGTGCCCCGGGCCTCTCAGCGCACAGGGTGAGGTGCCTCTGCTCACGGCACATGCAGCACCAGGAGCAACCTGAGAATATTTGGTTCTTTCTTTCCGGCAGCCCCAAACTTACATAATCACAAAACACTCTTTTTTTCAAGGTGCAGCTCTGGGCGTGACCACGCCTTGAGATGTGCTGAGCTGTTTTACTGCCTCTGCAAAGCATCCTTGTCCTTCATTGAAGTGGCACCAACATCTGTTTCCCGTGGGGGCTGGCAGGACAGTGTAAAGCCTGTCCTTTTGCTTTGTCTCCAGAGTCCCCTTCCCCGTCCCCAGCCTCCACAGGCTTGGGATGCAGGCAGAGGGCAGTTATTTGGGATGACTCCCCTTTCTTCTTCTTGGAATTTGTTTGGAAACCTGATTTCACTAATGGAAGTAAGCTCAGCAGAGAAAAAAGGAGCCTTTGAGGGGGAAGCAGAACAGGAGGAGGTGACAGATGGGTCCTCCCATTCCACCCCTGCCACCAACACGCCTGGAGACGTGCAGGATAGCACAGTGGACCCCGATGTCCAGAGGGACCCCTCTCTCGGAAGGCCCGTGCACTGACTGTGCTCTCAGACGGGCCTGGATGAGAGGCGCGTCATCAGGGACCAGCATGCAGCAGAGCAAGTTGCCAACCCCGGGGATTTCATGTGACCTTGAGGAGGTTCCCAGTGATAAATGAGAGGAAGTTTTCCATCCACTAGCAGGAAGGGAATTATAATCAGATCCGGCTTTTGAAAATTAATGAAACTGTGTATTGTAGACTAAAACTCATGCCCACTAAATGTACTGTGTTCTGTTTTCTCAGTAACAGAGCAGTGGAATTAACATACTCACCACCCATTTTGACTATTCATATTTGACATGGGTTTGACCTACCTCTCTGTCCACCTTCTTGCTGAGATTTTTGAGGTGATAGAGGACTTCATGAGTCTTTAGCCCTCAATACTCATGCATGTATCTCCTGAAATAAACCACCTTAGGAAAAGCCAGTCCATCCTTACTGTCTGCTGACAATGAGCCCAGCATTCAGGTTTCCCTAATCATCCCCGAAATATTACAGCTGCATTTTCAAACAAAAATCCAGACACTCCTTTTTCACAACAGTTTCATTGACTTAATTCATACACTATGCAATTTTCCTGATTGCAGCCCACACTCCAGAGGTGTTTAGTATCGTCACAGAATCATGCTCTTTTCACCAAAAGCAGCCCATATTTTCACTGGAGACCAGGCCAGTTGTCTCTTAGATGGTCCACGTTGGGGGTTTGTCTGGCTGTTTCCCTCTGTGATGTGGTTGACTTGCCCACCTGGCCTGCATCGTACAAGGTGGAGGCAAGGTCCAAGGCTTGATTATATTTAGATCGAACAGCGTTTGGTGAGATTACTGGTGGGGATCCATATGTCCCACTGTCAGTGATGTAAAATTCCATCATTTCATTAAGGCGGTGACCACATACCTTGTTCTTGAGACGACAGGGTTTTCCCTTTGTGATTAGCAGGTACCCTGCAGGTGACACTTTGATGTTTTGCAGCTGTCCAGGCCCCAAGGACCTCTTTCCTCCGCTGATACTCCTTGCTGAACCAATTAGACTTGGGGGCTGCAAATGGTTATTTTCATTACCATGTCTTCTACATTAATGCGATGGTGCTCTGCAGAAAAAAGCTTTCCCTCACCAGCTTGGGACCCAGTCTCCCAAAGAGGGAAACACTTTATTCTTTTCCTGTAATTGCCGCTCTTTAAGGAACGAGTTGGTGTTGGTAGTCACCCCAGAACTGCCAAATGAACTGATTTGTACTTTGAGTGTCATTATGGATTACGAATCAGTGACACTCACTCTTCTTCATAAGTTTTACTGAAACATATTTAACATGCCATAAAATTCACTCTTTTAAATGGATATTCAGTGGTTTATATTCAAGAACATTCTCATCCTCTCAGAAAGAAACTCCTCTCTCAGCAGTGACTCTGCCTCTTCACTTCCTCTTCACCAGCGTCTGGCCGTACTAATCAACTCTACTTTCCTACCCTTACAAATTTGACTATTGTGAACATTTCATATAAATGGATTTGTATAATACGTGGTGTTTTGTGACTGGCTGCTTTCACTTAACGTAATGTTTTCAAACTTTTATCCATGCTGTTGTGTGTATGAGGACGTCATTCCTTGCTATGACTGGGTGATATTCCACCGGACGAAGGACCACCTTTGAGCATCCATTCAGCAGTTGATGGGTGTTTCCACAGTTTATGTATTGTGAATAATGCTGCTCTGAACATTTGTGCACAAGTTTTTGGATGAACGCTTGTTTTCATTTCTCTTGGATATATAACTAGGGTTAGAATCACTGGGCTATATGGAAACTTTGTTTCACATTTTGTGGAGCTGCCAAACTTTTCCAACGGGTGGGTCCTGTGCATCATTTTACAATCTCACCAGAAATGTGTGATGGTCCCAATTACTCCACATCCTCACCAACACTTGCTATTGTCCGTCTTTTTCTTTTAGCCATTGCAGTGGGTGTGAGGTGGTTATGCCACCGAGTTTTATTTGCATTTCATTTGTAACTAATGACGTCAAATACCTTTTCATGTGCTTATTGGCCATTTGTATATCATCTTTGGAGAAATGTCTGTTCAAATTCCTTGTCCATTTTTAAACAGGGTTGTCTTATTACTGTTGAGTTTTAAGAGTTCTTTATGTGTTCTGAATACAAGTTCCTTAGCACATACATGATTAGCAAATATTTGCTTCCATTTTGTGGACTGTCTTTTCACTCTTTGATGGTCCTTGAAGCACAAAGACTTTTCATTTTAGGGAAGTGAGATTTATCTGTTTTTTTCTTTTGTCACTTGTGTTTTTGGTGACATATGTTAAGAGCCTGTTGCCCACCCCGAGGTTCCTTTGGTCAGGTGTCTACTAAAAGGCCACCTTGCTCAAGATGCTCATCCTTCTCGGTCCCTCACCTGTCCTGTTTTTCTTCACTGCTGCTTCTCCACCTGACATATTATGTATTTTTTGGCTTGCTTTATACCATCCGTCTTTCCACACTAGATGTAAACTCCTTGAAAGCAATGTTTCTCTGGCTTTTATCCATGGCCGGATGCCCAGTGTCTGGAACAGAGCCAGGCTCACATGGGATCCAGCACAGCTGAGGGAACAGCGGCCTGGTGGCTGGCCCTGCACCAGAGCCACAGAGCACAGAGACAGACCCAAGGAGCAGGGCCCTGGGCCGCCGGGCTTTTGCGACGCGCATCAGACGAACACCAAAGAACCAAACCCAAGCCAGAGGCAGCACAAAGGTGAAGGAGCAGGTGTCCAAGGAGGACTTGTGAGCTGGAGAGTGATTTAAAGATAACAGGAAGAACGCTGACAGGGGAAGGGGACACGTTGGTGTGCTGGTTAACTTATGTGTCAGCTGGACTGAGACATGGGGGCCAAGTAGTTGGTTAAACACTAGTCTGGGTGTGTCTACGAGGGTACTGCTGGGTGAGGTGAGCATGTGGACTGAGTGACACAGGTGCCCTCCCAGGGCCGGGTGGGTCCCGGGTCCCGGGCTCTGTCAGCCCTGTGGAAGCTGGGGAGAATGCTCTCTCTCTGCCTGGACAGCTGCACCGGGACACTGGTCTTCTCCTGCCCTTGAACGGGGACTCACACTGTCACTGTTCATTGCTCTGAGGACACAGGACTCCAACTAGAACTTATATCATCGGCTCCCTTGTCCTCAGGCCTTCAGACTTGGACTGGAACCTAAACCAGCAGTTTTCTTGGGTCTCCAGCTTACACATGGCAGATCACGGGACTTTCAGCTTCTTTAGTTGTGTGAGCCAATCCCTTATAATAAATGCCTTCATATATGGGTATGCATGCATATGTGTGTGTGTATTGGAGTTCTCCAGAGAACAACCAATGGGAGATTAGACACACACACACACACACACACACACACACACACAGATGGACTGTGAATGCTAACAGAGCATTGAGCGGGAGTGGTATTCTGAAAGGATTTCAACAATTCCCTTAGTCAGGAAACTTGGCCATTGAGAAGAGTACCTCACTTAACTTCATTAGTAATGTGACATATATCAGTGGGCCTACACATCAACCCCAGTAAATTCCGTGTCACTCCCGTGCTGTGCAAAGTGCAAGTTACAGAAATCAAACTATGGGAACAAACAGTGTGAGATGGAATATGCTACCTCCCTACAGCAAATATACATTCACTGGCCCGAAATCCGGAAAAAATGTAACGGTTTTTCTAGAACTGTATTTAATTTGCCTTGAATTCCTAATTAAGCCAATGTAGGAAATTTAATTCAGTCATGTTCAGGTAAATACCACTAAACTTCCTGCATCCTGAATCCCCTGGGGTTCCAAGTGGGTCCAGTTAGAAGCCTTTCTCCCGGGCTCTTTTCCCACCTGCGCTCTGGGTGTGCTGGGGGCCAGTGGGGAGGATTGGGTGGGCACTGGGGCACGGGCTGAGGAGCAAGGGCCTTTGTGTGCCGCACCACCCGGTTGGGCTCCTGAGTCCCCTCTAGTTCCTGCCATGACCACCTGTCTTCCAGGGCGTCCCCTGAGCCAGCCAGTGTTTCTGTGGTCCGGTGTTCACGGAGGTGGCAGGACCTCCTTTGTTCCCCAACATAGCACATGTTGCCATCCAAAGTTGCATCCCCAGGTCACAACCAAAGTTCCCTTCGGGATGCTGCCTGCTGAGCCCTGCTGGGGGCTATCACCCCACAGGTGAGGGGTCCACTCCCCTGGTCACCTCAGGCAGCTGTGGTTCATTTTGTAACCATTGCCAAGTCTGATGGGATTTATGACTGCCACTGTCTCCAAGCTCTAGAAAAAACAGGCACAAGGATCCTCTGGGCAGATTCCCAAAGCTGAGCGTGGGGTTTAACGCCTGCCCACTGGACCCCAACGGTCCTCAGCTAAGGAGAGTACGGCTGGGCCCTCTGGGAGACCACAGATTGACCCCTTCCAATGCTTTTCTTTCCACGTTCCTCCTTCCTTCCCCGGTCCAGGCCCTCTCAGAACTAGGGCAAAAAATTCTGAAAACACCTTGTTTCAGCTAGATTATCAGCTTATAAATACCCAAACAAGCTTTTCCCTCAAAATCTCATCTGTGAATTTCTGAATCTTATTTTGAAACTAATATAAGATTTTTATCTGTTTCTTCCCCTTGAGCTCCTACTACTACGATGTTCCTCTTTTTCGTCGAGGCAAGGACTGCCAAGGAGGATCACTTATAAGGACAGACGCTTCGGGGCAGGGACCCTGGCTGATGTCTCCGAGTTGGACGTGCCTACACTGATCAAGATGCATCCGTTACAAGCAGATACCAAAGCAGGCTCGCGTCCGGGCAGCATGATGTGCAAGCACGAGTCTCTAGGGCTGGACTGGCCCTCTTCCTTATTTACTACCTAAGCAGCTTCTTTGAGTTTCAGAGTCCTCGTCTTAAAGTGTGGGAGTAACATTCATAATTCACAGAAGCATAGTAAGGATTGAATTGAAACAAGCAGAGTGTCAGGCAAACAGCGCTCCATATACATTAACACTCACACAATGTGCTAACTCACTAGATGTTTTGTGATACATGTGCGTGTGCATGTGGTACTGCATTATAGCCCTATGCCCGTGACATGGGGGATTAGAGGGAGTGATTCAGGACAAAGCCTGTCCCTGACGGGAAGGAGCAGAGCTTCTCAAGCAGAGGAGGTGATGTGTGAGCTTCAAGGATGAGCTGACAGAATGAGGTTATTCTGGCAGAAAGAATATTGTGTCATATTCACGAAAAGATGTGGGATGCTCACAGAGCAGAGGACTCCATGCGACTGACTGTGGGGACAGGGGTACAGGAGATGCACCCAGAGTGCCTGCTGATGGACCTCAATAATTTCTTCTGTGCTAAGTAAGGGCCCAGCAGAAGGTCACTGGCAAATTTCTAAGGAGAGAATGTCAAGAATTCTGAGCTTCTGAAGCCAAGTTGTATATATTTTTTTCAGAGTATAAATTTTTTTTGCTATTATTAATATACAATTACATGAGCAACATTATGGTTACTAGACTCCCCCTATTATCAAGTCCCCACCATATACCCCATTGCAGTCACTGTCCATCAGTGTAGTAGGATGTTATAGAATCACTACTTATCTTCTCTGTGTTATACTGCCTTCCCCGTATCCCCATACCCCACCCCCACACCTGCTAATTATAATAGCCCTTTTTCCCCCTTATCCCTCCCTTCCCACCCATCTTCCCCAGTCCCTTTCCCCTTGGTAACTGTTAGTCCATTCTTGGGTTCTGTGAGTCTGCTGCTGTTTTGTTCCTTCAGTTTTTCTTTGTTCTTATACTCCACATATGAGTGAAATCGTTTGGCGTGTCTTTCTCCACCTGGCTTATTTCACTGAGCATAATAACCTCTAGCTCCATCCATGTTGTTGCAAATGGTAGGATTTGTTTTCTTCTTATGGCTGAATAATATTCCATTGTGTATATATACCACGTCTTCTTTATCCATTCATCTACTGATGGACACTTAGGTTGCTTCCATTTCTTGGCTATTGTAAATAGTGCTGCAATAAACATAGGGGTGCATCTGTCTTTTTCAAACTGGACTGCTGCATTCTTAGGGTAAATTCCTAGGAGTGGAATTCCTGGGTCAAATGGTATTTCTATTTTGAGTTTTTTGAGGAACCTCCATACTGCTTTCCACAATGGTTGTACTAATTTACATTCCCACCAGCAGTGTAGGAGGGTTCCCTTTTCTCCACATCCTCGCCAACATTTGTTGTTGTTTGTCTTTAGGATGGCGGCCATTGTCACTGGTGTGAGGTGATATCTCATAGTGGTTTTAATTTGCATTTCTCTGATGACTAGTGATGTGGAGCATCTTTTTATGTGCCTGTTGGCGATTAGGATTTCTTCTATGGAGAAGTGTCTGTTCAGCTCCTCTGCCCATTTTTTAATTGGCTTACTTGCTTTTTGTTTGTTGAGGTACATGAGCTCTTTATATAATTTGGATGTCAACCCCTTGTCGGATATGTCATTTATGAATACATTCTCTCATACTGTAGGAAATCTTTTTGTTGTGCTGATGGTATCCCTTGCTCTACAGAACCTTTTTAGTTTGATATAGTCCATTCGTTCATTTTTGCTTTTATTTCTCTTGCCCGGAGAGACATGTTCATGAAGAAGTTGCTCATGTTTATGTCCAAGGCATTTTTGCCTATATTTTTTTCTAAGAGTTTTATGGTTTCATGACTTACATTCAGGTCTTTGATCCATTTTGAGTTTACTTTGGTGTATGGGGTTAGACAGTAATCCAGTTTCATTCTCTTTCATGTAGCTGTCCAGTTTTGCCAACACCAGCTGTTGAAGAGGCTGTCATTTCCTTTATCGTATATTAATTGACCATATAAGCTTGGATTTATATCTGGGCTCTCTATTCAGTTCCACTGGTCTATGGGTCTGTTCTTGTGCCAGTACCAAATTGTCTCGATTACTATAGCTTTGTAGTAGAGCTTGAAATCAGGGAGCATAATCCCCCCTGCTTTATTCTTCCTTCTCAGGATTGCTTTGGCTGTTTGGGGTCTTTTGTAGTTCCATATGAATTTTAGAACCATTTGCTCTAGTTCATTGAAGAATGCTGTTGGTAATTTGATAGGGATTGCACTGAATCTATAGATTGCTTTAGGCAGGATGGCCATTTTGACAATATTAATTCTTCCTAGCCAAGAGCATGGGATGAATTTCCATTTATTAGTGTCCTCTTTAATTTCTCTTAAGAGTGTCTTGTAGTTTTCAGGGTATAGGGCTTTCACATCCTTGGTTGGGTTTATTCCTGGGTATTTTATTCTTTTTGATGTGATTGTGAATGGAATTGTTTTCCTGATTTCTCTTTCTGCTACTTCATCATTAGTGTATAGGAATGCAACAGATTTCTGTGTATTAATTTTTTATCCCACAACTTTGCTGAATTCAGATATTAGATCTAGTAGTTTTGGCGTAGATTCTTTAGGGTTTTTTTATGTACAATATCATGTCCTCTGCAAACAGGGACAGTTTGAGTTCTTCCTTGCCAGTCTGGATGCCTTTTATTTCTTTGTGTTGTCTGACTTCTGTGGCTAGGACCTCCAGTACTATGTTGAATAAGAGTGGGGAGAGTGGGCATCCCTGTCTTGTTCCTGATCTTAAAGGATAAGCTTTCAGCTTCTCGCTGTTAAGTATAATGTTGGCTGTGGATTTGTCATATATGGCCTCTATTATGCTGAGCTACTTGGCCTCAATACCCATTTTGTTGAGAGTTTTTATCATGAATGGATGTTGAATTTTGTCAAATGTTTTTTCAGCATTTATGATGATCATGTGGTTTTTGTTCTTCTTTTTGTTATGTAGTGGATGATGTTGATGGATTTTCGAATGTTGTACCATCCTTGCATCCTTGGGATGAATCCCACTTGATCATGATGGATGATCTTTTTGATGCACTTTTTTAATTCGGTTTGCTATTATTTTGTTGAGTATTTTTGCATCTATGTTCATCAGGGATATTGGTCTGAATTTTCATTTTTTGTGGTGTCTTTGCCTGGTTTTGGTATTAGAGTGATGTTGGCCTCGTAGAATGAGTTTGGGAGCATTCCCTCCTCTTCTACTTTTTGGAAAACCTTAAGGAGGATGGGTATTAGGTCTTCACTAAATGTTTGATAAAATTCAGCAATGAAACCATCTGGTCCAGGGATTTTTTCTTAGGTACTTTTTTGATTACCAATTCAATTTCTTTGCTGGTAATTGGTCTATTCAGATTTTGTTTCTTCCTGGGTCAGCCTTGGAATGTTGTATTTTTCTAGAAAGTTGTCCATTTATTCTAGGTTATCCAGTCTGTTAGCATATAATTTTTCATAGTATTCTCCCATAATTCTTTGTATTTCTGTGGTATCCATAGTGATTTTTCCTTTCTCATTTCTGATTCTGTTTATGTGTGTAGACTCTCTTTTTTCTTGATAAGTCTGGCTATGGGTTTATCTATTTTGTTTATTTTCTCAAAGAACAAGCTCCAGCTTTCATTGATTCTTTCTATTGTTTTATTCTTCTCAATTTTATTTATTTCTGCTTTAATCTTTATTATGTCCCTCCTTCTATTGACTTTGGGCCACATCTGTTCTTCCTTTTCTAGTTTCATTAATTGTGTGTTTAGACTGTTCATTTGGGATTGTTCTTCTTTCCTGAGGTAGGCCTGTATTGCAATATATTTCTCTCTTAGCACGGCCTTCACTGCGTCCCACAGATTTTGTGGTGTTGAATTATTGTTGTCATTTGTCTCCATATATTGCTAGATCTCTGTTTTTATTTGGCCATTGATCTATTGGTTATTTAGGAGCATATTATTAAGCCTCAATGTGTTTGTGGGCTTTTTCGTTTTCTTTGTGTAATTTATTTCTAGTTTCATACCTTTGTGATCTGAGAAGCTGGTTGGTACAATTTCAATGTTTTTGAATTTACTAAGGTTCTTTTGTGGCCTAGTATATGATCTATTCTTGAAAATGTTCCATGGGCACTTGAGAAGAATATGTATCCTCTTGCTTTTGGATGGAGTGTTCTGTAGATGTCCGTTAGGTCTCTCTGTTCTAATATGTTGTTCAGTGCCTCTGTCTCTTTACTTATTTTCTGTGTGGTTGATCTGTCCTTTGGAGTGAGTGGTGTGTTGAAGTCTCCTAAAATGAATGCATTGCATTCTATTTCCCCCTTTAATTCTGTTAGTATTTGTTTCACATATGTAGGTGATCCTGTGTTGGGTGCATAGATATTTATAATAGTTATATCCTCTTGTTGGACTGACCCTTTCATCATTATATAATGCCCTTCTTTGTCTCTTGTGACTTTCTTTGTTTTGAAGTCTATTTTGTCTCATACAAGTACTGCAACTCCTGCTTAGTTTTCACTATTAGTTGCATGAAATATCTTTTTCCATCCCTTTACTTTCAGTCTCTGTATGTCTCTGGGTTTGAAGTGAGTCTCTTGTAGGCAGCATATAGGTCGGTCTTGTTTTTTTATCCATTCAGTAACTCTATGTCTTTGATTGGTGCATTCAAACCATTTATATTTAGGGTGATTATCGATAGGTATGTACTTATTGCCTTTGCAGGCTTAAACTTGTGGTTACCAAAGGTTCAAGGGCAATTCCCTTACTATCTAACAGTCTAATTTAACTTATTTTGTATACTATTACAAACTCAACCTAAAGGTTCTTTTTTTTCCCTCCTTTTTCTTCCTCCTCCATTCTTTGTATATTATGAATCATATTCTTTACTCTTTGTCTTCCCTTGAATGACATCTGTTTAGCCTTAGGAATACTTCCATCTATAGCAGTCCCTCCAAAATGCACTGTAGAGGTGGTTTGTGGGAGGTCAATTCTCTCAGCTTCTGCTTACCTGAAAATTGTTTAATCCCTCCTCCAAATTTAAATGATAACCTTGCCAGGTAGAGTATTCTTGGTTCAAGGCCCTTCTGTTTCATTGCATTAAATACATCATTCTACTCTCTTCTGGCCTGTAAAGTTTCTGTTGAGAAGTCTGAGGATAGCCTGATAGGTTTTCCTTTGTATGTGATCTTTTTTTTCTCTCTAGCTGCTTTTAAAAGTCTGTCTTTATCCTTGATCTTTGCCATTTTAATTATTATATGCCTTGATGTTGTCTTCCTTGGGTCCCTTGTGTTGGGAGATCTGTGTACCTCTATGGCCTGAGAGACTATCTCTTTCCCCAGATTGGGGAAGTTTTCAGCAATTACCTCTTCAATGACACTTTCTATCCCTTTTTCTCTCTCTTCTTCTTCTGGTACCCCTATAATGTGAATATTGTTTCATTTGGATTGGTCACACAGTTCTTTCAATATTCTTTTATTCTTAGAGATACTTTTTTCTCTCTGTGCCTCAGCTTCTTTGTATTCCTCTTCTCTAATTTCTATTCCATTTACTGTCTCTTCTACTACATCTAATATGCTTTAAATCCCTCCATTGTATGTTTCATTTCAGATATGGTATTTCTTAATGATTGAATCTCCATCTTAAATTCGTTCCTGAGGTCTTGAGTATTTTTATGTACCTCCATAAGCATGTTTATAATTTTTATTTTGAACTCTCTTTCTAGAATATTTGTGAGTTCGGTTTCATGTGACGCTCTTTCTGGGGTTTGTGAGATTTTGGTCTGAACCATGTTCTTTTGACGTTTCATATTTCTGTGTGGTGCCCACTAGTGTGCAGAAACTCCAGTCTCTAGAGCTGCTCAGCCCCTAGAGTGAGGTTGGGGGACGTAGGGGAGCAGAGCTGGTGCCTGGGGGGAGGAAAGATCTCTTTACTGCCTCCCGTCTGTGGTGCCTGTCTCCAGTTTCAGAGCCAGTGGGCCAAGCACACACGTGTAAACCTCTGTGCTTTGCGTTTCTAGCTGTTGTAGGCGGGGCCTCCCTCTGGCTGGCCTGATGCCAGTGCAGTAACTGCGGGTTTGTGAGTGGGTGCTTGCAGGCCAGTAGGATGGCTCGGCAGGCTGTGTGTCACAGTGGGGGGCCTTGGAGCTGAGTAGGCAGTCAGGGGGATGGAGCACCTAAGCTCCTCAAAGTTCCCAACCAGCTGGGAAACCCCGCCCCTGCAGCAGCCCTCTCGCTGCTAGGAAGCCTCCCAGACCGCCTGCCTTTCCTCTGACACGGAGCGGCCGGGTGTCAATCCCCTCCTCCACAAACAGCCAGAATGTCAATTTTGCAAGCACTCGCCTGTCCGAGCTCCCCAACGCCCAGGGCACCACACACTATAGGATTCTGCTCACAAAGCAGATCTCCAGGGCTAGGTGTCCGGCAGTCCCAGGCTTCCACCCCCTGCCTGCTCCTTTTCTCTTCCTCCTGCCGGTGAGCTGGGGTGGGGGAAGGGCTTGGGTCCCGCCGGATTAAGGCTTTCCTATGTTACCCTGTTTCGTGAGGTTGTGAGGTCTGTATGCAGTCTGGTTCAGACTTCTCTTGTTGCTGTCTGAAGGTTAGTTGTATTTATTAACTATATTTTTATACTGTTTATGGTTTTGGGAGGAGCTCTCTGTCTCACTTCTCACACTGCCATCTTGAATCTCCTCAAGTTATATTTTTTAAAAATTAAAAAAAACTAGGTTGAGCACAAATAGGCAAAACAGCTTTTTTAAAATAATTGAAAAGTCAGATGAAAGAGAAAGTGGACTTGCAGCTTCAAGCACAGAACTACCATTTTGGATGGATACCATAAAACTGCACATTCAGGATGACTCTCCATAGAACTTCCTGGTGACTGGAGCTGTCAGCAATGGTCGGGTTTGCACCACATGCATCCTCTGCCCTGGGGGATGAAGCCAGATGGGCATCCATCAAAATGGCAAGGAAGGGACCTTCCAGGGCTGGGGGTTGGTTGAACCAATGACCCCTCCCAGCCACCCCACCCAGCGTCCGTGAGTCCACAAAGACAAACACAGTGACCCAGAAGCCTCAGGAAATAGCGTTTCCATGCATGGCCATTTTAGTTAATACAAGGTTAAGAAGGAAAATGTTATTTTCTTAATGTACAGTATTCATGTGTAGTCATTCTGTATGTTAAGATGTTTGAGTCTCCTTTCTTTCTAATGACTGAGCATCTACCATGCTCTAAGAGCATGATTCTGAGCAAGAGTTCTGCCTGATGAGTGACAAGAACCTCAGAAGGGCTAGACATATCTGACTGTGTTATCCAGGAATATAGCATGAATATGTGCAGTGTCGATTATCAAGACAAAATTTGGAAGTTCATGTTTCAAATAAATTCCTGATATTTTTTCCAGTCACTCTCCTCTCATCAGGAAATTTCTGTGTCCTGCATGGTGGCTAGAAGGCCTCTTCTCATTTTTGATGGCAGGAAAGGGCTCACGAAGAGGAGGGAAAGAGACCCGAGAACAGCACTTTGGTTTGGCTTTGGTTTCATCCAACTTAGTTTGCTCTTAGGAGAACAGCATCAATTGTGCATTATTTGGGAAAACATGTTAATTGTCTTGTTCAGTAAGAGTTTGGGGTCTGGGAATGTGTGCTTTCCCCTTCGTATCTTCTGGCACTCTGCCTCTGCCCACAGCGATTACAGAAAGGGACAAGCGTGTAAGGAGTCACAGCAGTGTGACAAAAGGCCTCAGCCACATAAAGAGGCCACGTGGAGCTTGGGGAGACACTGTGTCCTGCCTTCTGCTCCTCACCTCTCTTCTCTGCATCCTGCAACAGATTCAGTGCCCAATCAGTATTTGTTGAATAAATGTTAGTTTGGTAAGTGTTGCCTTTTAGGGTTCCTTCGTATTAGGACGGAGACATGATGGAGAAACGTTTCTCTCCTCAAAGCTCTTGAGCCGCAGCAAGGTTGGTGGGAAAATCAGACATGTGCATAATTTGCAAGGATTCAAATGCACATTAGCCTTATGGTGTACCAATCTGGAAGTTGAATTACAGGATAAGTTTATGGATATATTAGCTCATTAAATTCATTTCTGACACAGTAAAAATTTTATTCCGTTTTATAGGAAATGAATTATTTAACAGAAGTCCTGCCTACAGCCATACAGTACTATGCAGGCAGAGGGCACTGCATTAGTAAGGGTTCCATGGCACAGAAGTCCATGCTAAGGGCTTTCTACACGTTAGTCCACTGAACAAGGCTGTGGACACTCGGAAATAAAAATGTAACAGGTCTTTATTCCAGTAAACATTTATTTTGTTTACTCCCCAACTTCAGTTTATCTGTTTGTGGTTAGGGAGGGTCTGGAGATACAGTTGAACTTTTAACTTTTCGGTCTTAAATATCTAGTTCGCCTGCCCACCAGATGGCAAGCAGAGATAGCCAAGTAAACACAATTTCTTTAAGCAGAATTGTAAAGATAAGGCCATGAGTATACTTATCATGTATACAGATTATGTAAGGGTTAGCCCAGAACATCTTCTTTACTACAGCAGGAAGAACCCCAATGCGGACACCGACCACGCATGCGCCATGGAATCCTCCGCACACTCAGCCACCTGAGTTTAGACTGTTACTGGGGCCCTGGCAGCCACGGAAGCTACTCAGGAGTCTTAGGTCGGCACCCAGAGTCATTAGCTTTGTAATCTGAAGCACTTGGTCTGAAAAACCAGTTTGTCCAAATAGTCTTTACCCTTTTAAAATGATATAGTGGAGTTAATAAATGATCTCCTAAAATTTATGTTGTCTCATGCTTTCTGCTAGAAAAATGGCTGAAAGAAACATACCACGTCATCTCACTGTGAACTTGGTGTCTTCTATGCAAACAAAGCCTGGGGTGTTTGCTAATGACCTTTTACTAAGCTGTGGCTCCAACTCAACATACAGAATGTCTCTTACCTTCCCCACAAATGAGTGAATGATAAACGTGAAAGGTGGTATTTTAAAAACTCTGTATTCAGTTATTCACACCAAAGGATATCCATTAAAATTATGAACATCTCTAAATATATTTCATGTATCATACATATATATACTTTTATATGTATAATTACATATCAACAAAAGGTTTCTTGCTGCTGTAAGCATGTAAGTAAAACAAAGATAGATTTTGCAATGTAATACCCATATATGCATATATACTGGCTGTTTGAATTATGAATTTATTTACAACTTGCCTAGGTTTTAATAAATGATTACTGTTCTATTATACAAACATAACAGTAAAGTTTTCTTTTAAATACAAAGACTGCAAATGAATACATGAAAAAATTACACACATGTACAATATTTATAAGTTAAATGCAAAGTTAAGATCTCTTTAAATTATTGCACTTGTGCATTTTACAAAGATTTTTATGTCACACATATAAAATAAGTTTTTTAAATTTACTAACTCATCAACTATAATGAAGTTGGATATTGTTAACTTGAATTTCTTTGTCCTTCCAAAAGAGAGCCTATTAAAATTTTGGGTAGAGATCCAGTGACTCTATGAATCAGTTTATTAAGAACATGTTCTCCAGCTCTTTTGGCCAGCAAGGAAATTATCAACAGCTCACTCCAGATGCCTAAGCTAGGTAGGGATATAGAATCTCTTTTGTTCATACAGACTTGTAAAGAAAGTCACCTTCTTTTCAAAAAGATTCAAGATGCTACCTTCCTACAAATTTAGGAACTGTTTCAGTGTCTTGGACAAGCACATTATTTCAAATGAGTCAGTGGGTTGGGTCTGGTGACTAGGTAGGGGCATTGTATAGAAATACCTTCTACAGGTTAAATCTATTGTCCTTTCGATGTGCACATTAAATGAATACATAGAATATACATCATACAGCAGATCATATGCAAAATAATATTTCCGTATGTCACATACATAGGCAATGTGAGATACGGCGTAGGACTGGGAGTGAAGGTGACTGAAGAGAAAACAAAGGCCACAATGTGCGCCATCTGGTGGCGCTCCGGGAGCACTAGGGAAGCAGGTCACGCACTTGAAAACTTGACTTACAACAGCAACAAACACCTTCCACTTAAACTTCTGCAAAGATAACTGTACCTCAAAAATATAAGCGGACACCTGACATGTGTAAAGAAAACTCCTCTACTTGACAAACTTGATTGGGCTGTAAGTGTCCTTCGGGTCTTCGGGGAACACTGATCTGTGGCCCAGCAGCAGCGCGCTGGTCTGCGTGCTTCATTAGCATTCCCTCACACTGACTTAGAGAGCTGTCAACCCCATGGAAGGTGAACGGCACCACTGACCATCGGGGGCGAGAAGCGAAAGCTTAGAGTTTCAATGAAGAGAATGACGCCCCTTTGGAGTGTGCAATGTTTGTTGGGAAACATTAATGTCTTTCTCTTTGTCCCAACTTTTTAACTTGGAACCAGAACACCACTGAAACTTTCTCTTTCTTTTTTGCTATTTTCATCAACACATACATGGATCTAATGCTTCAGACAACCAAATTATCCAGTAAAAAAAAAAAAAAGACAAAACCAAAAAATGCACGTTCTGCCTTGGGTATCACTAAACTTAAGTGTTTAAAGAAATCGGCAAAATGTGCATCTGGATGAACACTTACGCCAAGGTAAATGTAACTACCATGAGCTACTGACAAGCATGGGAAAACAATACCTGACAGTATATAATTGGCTGATTTACATTTTATAGTGATTTTAAAATCAGACTACTTGCAAGAGAAGGGATCTGCTAATGTGACTAAATATGTTTTTAAAGAATTAAGCCCTAAATAAAATCAGCAAAGCTTAGAAAGCAAACATGTTTGAAATATACAGAAGTGCTTTTCAAAATCTAAATCATGCATATGTACCTGAACCCCGACAAAAATCACGTGATAGTCAGTGACACAGTTTCTGAAAGTTCTTGCAAAAAAGACTGAATCTGAACAGTTTATTGGTCACAGTCACGAGGGTATATGTGAATGAAACCCAAGGATGGAAATCTGATGGAGAGAATGGTCCTAATAACTCAACTTGATACAATTAACTATGGATGTGGCCCTTTAAGTATTTTTAATTATAGTTAAGCAAGAGAAGCAAAATCATGAATATATGAAGAAGAAAATTACAGTATCTAAAATAAAGGCACAGGCCAAGGCATGGAGAATATTTAGTCCTATTAAAGCTCAAACCTTAATTTTGAGTTAAAAAACAAGAACATACTACTCAAAACTAAAGCTATTTAAAAATTCAGGTAGCAAAGGATTTATGCAGCCACAAGTATCATGTGCAAACATATTGAGTGTGAACACACCTGCAAAGCAAAGTTCAGAGACTGATTGCACAAAGTAACAAAAAAAAGCAAAACTATCTAAATTGCATGCTAAAAAGGGGAAACCTACGCTGAACAATATCTAGTGTCAAATTAGCTCTGTGTTTGTTGCTGTGAGAACAAGTCATTTCCAGCAGAATGGAGACCATCTGCATGGAAGTTTTCCACTGAGAGGGGAGCAGAGAGCAAGGAAAATTGTATCTCAATGACGGAGCTCGGTCTCTCTCTTCCGAGACTGGCTTCTCGTGTGCTTCATCAAAATAACCAAAGCTGGGAAATGGATCACAGTTCCTGCCCTAATCAAAGGGCCATTTTGGAGAATTACTTTCCACATTCACTGTATTTAAGTTTTTCTAATTAAATCAGTCAACTATTAGTTACTAATATTCTTGCATTTTTGGAATTTTATTCCACTGCCCAAGTACAGTATTTCAAGTTGGCATGCATTTCCAAGAAAATTTCTCATTAAAAATATATTCACTATCTCTGGAAAGATAATGGAATAATTGCATTTGATGAAAACTGTGTCTATTAGAAATCAGAACAAGTGATAAAAATGTCTGCAAATCAAACATTCGACATATACTCAGAGCTGGTTACCAAACTTATACTGAATAGGGAAAAATTGGCCCAATATAAAATACCACCCTAATGAGAAACTCATCAAAAGTTTTGGTAATAAAAACCATCTGCCCTTTTAAGAAAAGATCTGGGAAAAAGATGTGAATAGAACCCAAGTTTGTCTGCTAAATATATCTGCCCAAATACAAAAATACTCTTAACTGCATTTTTTCCAAAACAGATTTCTAAATATCACTTCATCCTAGTACCTTTTGTTTTTAGGTAAATCTATGATTCCTAAGTAAATCTTACACATGGTAAAAGCAGTATTAGCAGTTTACATGAGAATATAGTCCTTTGTTCAAACTTGGCTTCTGTTATGACACTATCTCACAAGAAATCAGTCAACCAATAAATCCATATAGATTTCTTTCAGAAACCGTTCAAAGTGCAGGTCACATACTATAATACACCTGGCTATATCAAAAGAAAATTTTCTGTAATCATCTTATTTGAACAGCAACCTTAAAATGCAAGAATAGCCATAGGATTCCCTCCTCCCACTGTTTGCTATATCAAGAAGCAGAATTCACACATTTTTTCAAAATCCTTTTAATTAAACAACAACCTTAAATGGTACTTCTTCCACTCTTGCAATTCAGGCTCCAAGCTAAAACAGATGACTAAATTAACTTGTGTGATTGAAGGTGAATTTGGTGCATCCATGTTCATAAATTTGGCTGCAGAAAATATGCAACTTTCAGAATTCAATTCTATGAACACACTAATTTTAAAAGCAACATTTTCTAGTCAATTCTTTATCATACAATGTGTGTTTTCCAACATGAAAAATCAGTGTTTTTCAAGAATGGGGCTGATTTTTATCTTTTGTAGGTGTGTTTGCATCTGTCATACACACGTGTATATCTACATACATACATATGTAGGTACAGCCATAGGTGTGTGTGTGTGTGTGTGTGTGTCTAGCCACAGTGGTGTTTCTCCCTCTTTAGTTATTTCATTTACTTCATATTGTATAATTACAATAGTAAATGAGGCTCCATGGAGGGAAGATGGCAGTTCTCAGAAGCCCATAAGGAAATTGAACACATAGTGTTAATTTTAAAATAAGAACCATGTTTATGTATAGTTAACTCTGTTACAACATAAAATAAACCATGTTGTAGAAACATCTGATTTCATTTTTTGTTTTGCGAAAACCAAGCTCATGTGAGCAACAACGTGTATGGTACCGAATACAAAGACTATTTCGCACTTATTGTATTAAACATGACAGTCCAGTCTCCTGCCGCGCCAGATGAGTGGTGGATGGACTGCTGCTGTGGACTGGCCTATTGCCTCGTGAACTTTCCTTCCTTCAGGTCAACACCAATCCCATCTTCAGAGGACACCGTGTCCTGGTGCCAAAAATCTGTAAAGCGTTGACAGGCACCATAGGTGACTGACTTATCATCTGTGTAGGAAGGGTTTCAGACTATTACTTTTAAGTTCAGACTTAAATTTTTTCAACATTTACATTGTGGAGCACTGTTAGTCTACAATACCAAAAATTATACAGAAGAAACTCTCCAAGACAGGTTTCCAGGTAGGTATCTGACCTTGAGCAGAGCAGAGAGAACAGAAATCAGCTATGATGCAGCTGAACTGTATTCTACTTTCCTGTCATGGGATGAAAATTTCTGAGACATGACTGAGTAACACAAAGAAAGGGGTAATGGAAGATGAATGCAGCAGGTCAAAGCAAAAATTAAAGAAGACCTAAACTTATGGTTTAATTTGATATTCAGAGAAATAAATGTATGGTATTTTAATTAAATAACTTGTAGACCAAATCTTTAATTGTGAATGTGAGTCTAAAATTCTGCAATGACATCCAGGGAAAATATAAAGGAACCATTATTAAAAATTTACATCTTTACATCCATAAGTCTCATTTGAAAAAAAAAAAGTCCACATGCTTTGCTTTTATTTTCTTCTTTATGCAAAGAGTTGAGTAAGTTTGCCAAGACTATAATGAAGAAAAAATTTTTTTTAATATTCTTTGACATCTTTTGAATTGATACTTGGAGTTCTGAGATTTACTTTGATATATATTTGCACCTCTTCTCAAAAGGCTACAAAGTCTACTTCCTTTAGTGGTAAATTTATTCATCTAAACCCTTTAGTATAAACTTCAAGAATACACATTAGTCCACCTAACTTCTCATTCATGAAGCTCTCAAACAAGAATCTATTTTCTGTCACTGACTGCTGAAAGATGCTTGTTACTCTGTAACCCCGATGACATTTATCCTGAGGCTGTCTAATACAGTTCACACTAACCACATAGGTCACACAGACATTCACAATAGTGATGTGGAAAAGTTCCTATTTATAACCAATAAAGTCAAAGCAACACTGGTGCTAACAATATCATAATAGTACCATTTTAAACCCTCACTAGAAAGACACAGTGGAAAAGTACCCCTTTCTGAACAATTTGTGTCCATTTCCATTAAGGCCTCAGCAATGTCAGCTGTTAGAAAAGGCCAGTTCGCAAGTCAAATGGAGTGGCTGGGCAGCTGGCTTCCGGCCCTGGGGTGGCCCTCTGTCTCCACGAGCCGCAGATGAGTCTGGGGGAGGCGCCTGCTCAGCACATTCACTTGACGTCACCTTCCCGAAGAGCTCTGCGTCCCAGGTGCCAGGTGTAGGTCTCCCCCCACAAAAATAAAAGGACGAACAGTCAAAGCAAGACGAGCATCTTCGGGGGGGCAGCTCGCGGCAGCGTCAGTCATCCATCTTCACCGGCAGCTTCTCGGAGGCCCCCGGGACCGCCGGCTGGGATGATATCCACACGGCGCTCTCCTCCCCTCGGATCACCTTCTCCCACTGGCTGAGGTTATTCCTGGGGAAAGACGCAGTGACAGGAGAGGCTTAAGAAGGGCTCTCGGGACTCCCAACAGTGAGCACACTGTCCTGGGGCATCAGCGAGCAGTGTGGCTCTGGGCCCTGCTGACTCTGGGAACAACTCGCCTGCTGCACCTGGTGGCTCCCGGAGTGGCTCCTGACGTGGCCCTGCAGCTCAGTGTCCTCAGAAGAGTCTCAGACCGCCACAGCCCGGAGGGCACATTGTCCCACCAGCTCCAGATGGCAAAGGCAAAAAGGAAAGCTAGGCTTGGGACACGTCATTTCCTTTTCAGTCAGAAGGGCTAACTTGAAAAGGGGAATAAGCTGTAGGGTGTACTGTCGAGGAACACGCAGGGACATGCAGGCCCTGAGCCTGGGGACATCGGCACAGACCCAAGGCCAGGGCTTCACACGGAGGCGTGGAAACGGCGAGCCTCCCAGGGGACATACGTCCCACGGCATCCCATTTGAAAGTGGGAAGCAGCCTCATGCTGAACAGTGCCATATGTAAGAGGTCACCATAAGCTACATGTAGTGCAAACTTCTGAGATGTCCTTTCTACAGAAACATGTCCTGGTCTGTGTTGTGTTCTGATGACCTCTGGTCACGTGCGGCCTTGTTTCTGCCCCACTCCTCTGGCCTTTCTCTCTCAAAATCTGCAGATAGGAGCTGCCACCATCTCACCTTCTTCAGTGGCATGAGTAACACCTCCCATGTCCAGCAACTGGCCCTACATGGCTAACCAGACATCAGCATTTCCCACCTTGCATCTCGCATTCTTACGTACAAAGTCAAAATCAGAAAGGAACCTCGGCATTGGCAAACACAAAATGCACGCACGGCACAAACATCCTATGGCTCCTTTGGGCAAAAAAAAAAAATCCCTAAAATGCAACCTGAAACATAACACTTGTAACTCATGTACCGTATCTTCAGGTGTCATTTTCCTGGAACCTAAAGAGATTTTTTGACATTGGAAAAAAGACATACACCAACACTGCTGCTGTGTTTCCTTGGATACCAATGACACAGGATGAACTTCTTCAGTGTCAGTAAGATTAACAAGGCCTTTACAAGATTATGCAAGTGCTCTGAAGCAAGGCAGCTGAACACCTGTCCCAGCGCAGTCACAGCAGGCCTCACTCTGCGGAAAGCAGAGACTTTCTGGATAGGGAAGGGTGTCTGGCTGTTCCTAGGAGTCTTCTTTGTGACACGCTGGGTTTCCGTTAACAGTCCCATTTCTCTTTGGTGGGGTGCTGACTCCATCCAGGGGTCCCAGCTCACACTCCACACTGTCCATATGGCTCACCCTTACTTAAGTTATTTAAATAGGTACATAAAAATTATGTATTTTTTTTTCTATATAAACTAATAATATCTTAGTGAACTGATTGCGGCCATGATGGGCTCAACAAAATGGTTGGTGTCATGCTCACCTCCATGGGAGCAGAAAGGAAAGAGAAGCCATCATTAAACAGGAAAAACAGGCTCACTTATTTTTATCTTCTTGCTTATTGGTTTTGTTTGTTCATTTGTTTTCCTTTAAAAATTAGTTCATAAAGTAAGTTTCAATAGTAGAGGGTGGGAATACATTAAAGGCTTTTGATTTTGCTTAGAACTAGTAAAACGTCCCGTAGAGTGTCTGTCTTCCACCTTCCCCTGCCAGGGCACCCACCTCACCCCCCAACTGTGGTTCCGGCCGCATAATTAGAGGAATTGCCTTGACACCAATTCACCTACAGAAAATCAACACACACGGCTGCTCTGCTCATCACCCTTTGCTTTCCCCAGAAGGAACTTCCTTTCAAGTACAATGAAAATCTGAAAAAAAATTCCAATGTTCTTAGCTGAGCTCAGCCCTCACACAAGATGCTAGAAAAGCCACAGAAGCTTGAAGCTAGAAGAGATAACAGAGGCTTCCATTTCTTTTGGGAAGAAAATAAAACTTAAAGAGAAAAGAAGATCCCACTTGAGCTTCTCCCCTTCTATTTAAACAATAAATAATGTGGTTTAAACTGAGCGCCTTTCCAAACAAGCTGCCCTGAACAGACATTATGGTCCTGTCTTGTTAAAAGCAGCCCTGAGCGGGGATCTGTGTATCACAAAAACAGACAAACAAGCCTTCTTACTCCTTTTTGGTGACCGAATGAATTTATGAATAAATGCTCTTGATATATACTTGTTACCTAGGCAAACACATAGCCCATAAAATTACATTTATTGTAAACTGAGAATAAGACACATAAACACATGACGACGGAGAGAAATCCCATAGAGTCTCAGCCCTTTCTTTCATACCACCACAGCTGCCCGCTGTACGTACCTGCACGCTTCAAGGAGAGGCTCTGTGGGTGGGAAGATCTGGGTGAGGGTGGTGTAGCAGGGGATGGCCACAGCATTGTAGAATCCCAGCTGCCTCAGTGCAAAAACCATGGACAAGAAACAGAGCCGCACATTAGCAGGGCGAGGAGGACACCACTTCTCAAGTTAATCTATTTCTCAAGCATAAGTGTAGAATTAAATGTTTTAGTTGTGCTCTGTGATACTTGGGCTTACTGGATACTACCGTAGAGTGCTTTTAAAAATGAATTAAATACATTCTCGAAATAAAACACATATAATTTAAAACATAAAAAGTTAATCTAAAATCCAAGTAAAATATTCAATAAGATTCTACTTAAAAGTCAGTCAAGTTATAATTCAAGTCCTGTTCTTATCTCTGGTTGAGTTTGACATTCTACTGTAGACACTTCAGAGCAGAACCTGCTCTTCTCCTACGTGGATGCCGCTTCTCCAGCCTGACCCTCAGGGTCCCTGCAGAAGTTCTGATGGGCTGTTACCCTGGGCTTTTGCTACCTCCTTCCTCTCCTGAGATTTTCTCTTTTTGGCCCAGAAATCTTACCAAGCTTATCTTAGTTCCCTCAGGTTACAGTTCTCTCAATACATGAGATTTCACAGTTTTTAATCTTGGTACTTTAAAAAATATAAGAAAGAACATTTTATTCGGAATTCTGGATCACTGTGCAAGTAAATGATGCCAGCTCAGACTGGCCAGCTGAAGGCCAGCTGTGAGGGGCCTGCCAGGCGATCAGCCAGAGAGCACGGTCTAGCTGTCAATAGCTGCCCAAGCAGGCAAAAGCACGGCCAGGACAAAGTTGGCTCCGTGGATGAGGTGTCCCTCAAACCGGAGCTCACCGGTTTCTTTAAAAACATGAACTTCAAGGAGAATGCACAAAGGATATGAAAGAATCAAATCGACTTGGTTCCTTTCTGCTTTCTCTGCTGTGAAGTCTATCACCATGGTGCTGTTATCAGAATAATGTCTGTGCACTTCCAGCTGCAACTTGACAGCCCATGCAGGGACTTTCTTATTTTAATATTTAGCAGATGTCATAGAGCAGAAGATCTCAAGAAAAAAATATTAATTATTGGAAAGTAAGAGTATTTACCATTATGGCAAATAAAAATTTCATAGTGATCACAATTCAGAAGCAATATTGTTATGAAAAGATCAGCTGCTCAGAAATATTTTATTCAAAACTCTCATTCTGTAAATGGATCTGGAATTTTGGCAAAAAACTATTCTTTTAATTAAATAACACTAGGACAGAGCCCATTCTCTGAGGATCTCTGCAGCTGTCCCGGGCATTCTGTTGGGAGGACAGCATATCGATCTAGAAGGAAAAAACATCACTAGATTCCCATCTTAAACTATAGAACAAGTCCCAAATGAATTAGCAAGTCAAATGTGGTGATGAAATAAAAAAGGTAAGTAAATATAGGAAAATGTTCGTATCATCTCAAGGAGGGATAGGACTTGTGCAGTACGGCATGAAGAGCAGATACCAGACAGGGAAGACTGGTCACCGAGACTGCATAAATGGGGACATTCCCAAAATAGGGTTAAAAAGAATCTAATCTGAAAACTGTGCAGGCCACGAGCATGCCAGGCATGCCAGGTGCACACTTAGGGAGCAAGGGGCGACAGGAACCCCTTCCGACCACCAGCCAGGGTCTGTGGAAGGCGCCACGATGAGAAAACCTGCAGACTCCTGTGCTGCCATGCCTGTCAAGAACAGGGACTTGCCTACACCTTCATATTAATAGTTAATAAATTAAAGTAGGAAAATTTGAGAACTTATCCCAAACCATCATCCTGTGAATTTTCTGAAATGTTTCCTAAGCTGAATTATGTATTATTTGTCCATAACTAACTTCCTTATGACATTTAAACACCACAGTTCTAAAAGGCCATAATCTAAGAAATACATCACACCACATATAAAACTAACAAGGCACAAAAGCACCCGAGACATCAAAGAATTAATATAAATTGTGTACTAAGACCTGGAAAGAGGATAATTAATGTCATTTTATGGTAAGACAAAAGTCAAAATGTACTAAAATACTATGCATTATTGTTAGAAAGAGTGGACTTAATCAAAATCTATGTTACTCTTCAAAAAAATCTTTGTACGTTCAATGACAAAATATTTTCTGCTTGTTACAACTATTACCAATTCAGATTTATCTATCCCCTCTATTTCAAATCAGAAAAGCTGTTTTTCTGCAATTCCATCTTTATAACAAAGTGAGGACAAGGGTGGTCGTGAATTCCTTAAATCCACTGGGATTTCCTAATCCTGGTCTTCCCATCTCCAAACTGCATCTAAATGAAGAAGATTTCAAGTGGTTCCTGGTTCTATGAGAGGGCGTATGCTTTTCATTCCTTCACAATTCTATAACCACCTTAAATTATTTGACTTGACAACACCGTTCATACCTGACCCTGTGGGACTTCATCCCTCTTGTCTCTGTCCATCATAGGAATGGGCTGTATTCCCAACTTCTTCATTTCATCCCCCTAAGATACAAGGAGAAAAATCATGCCTTCCCAACTTATAAACAGCTGTAAAATTTTGGTATTAATGAGTTGTTCCCTTTATTCACTAATTTTATCCCAAATGAATAATGTTTCTGGCTACCAACCCAAATAAATGTCAAAACAATGAACAATTTAATATACCATAGTTTGGTTTTTACCCAGATGTTCTTCTGCACAGAATTACCAGAAACCCCAGCATCACTCCTGGTTCCGGTGCACAGGAGTTCATAAAAGTCAGAACAAGAGGAGATGCAGTAACAGGGAGAGAAGCGACCAGGCAAAGCCTGGGTGACCTCAAAGCCTTTCGTTTCTTTCTCAAGTGATTTTTCACAGGTTGAGGTGGCTGCAGCTGGGCTTTGGGGGGGGGATACTGTAGACCGCGAACAAACAGCAGTCGGCTAACACAGGTTAGCAAGGCCTCCGTCACCATAATGGTTATAATCACACATGTTTATTAAAGATTTACCATGTTGCAGGCTCTGGGCTAAGTAACTAGTAATTATTATTTCATTTAATCTTCATGAAATGCATTAGATATTATTACCCTATTTTATAGATTTTTCAAAGTTACCTTTTTATTTATTTGTTAAAAATTGTTAGAAATCTTCTTCCTTAACATTTCCTGTTTGGTCACTAATGCTCCACTCTTCCCTCACATTTCTTAATTATTCTATTATTTTGATTATGCTTGTTTTCAGAAATCAGAAGTACAGGCCTTAAAGCATCCTAGATTTGCTAAGATAGGGTCGAGAGACAAATTGCTAGAACCCTCATTTAGGTTGATGTGAAGGACAAAGACACTTGCCCAACTACATATAGCACTCGAAGCATGCCTTCCGCTCTAGTATCATCACTTTAAATATGTAAATCAGTGGTTCTCAAACTTTTTCTTTTTGCCCTGAGTGGAACTAACCAGGCCCCTTGCTTGAGGATTTCATGTCCAGTATGCAAAAAAGTTTTGATTCACAGTGCTTTGAGTATGTACTCCTGCATAAGGATAAATGCTAAAAAGGGCACCAGCTGAGTCTTGTGGCAGTTGCACAGTGGGGAGGCTGGAAGAGGCCAGGGTTGCAGAGGGTGGGGGAGTGTGCCTGGGGCAGATGCCACTGCATGGGACAAAGACCTGGATGACAACGGGAGAGCCCTGATGGAGAATCCAGAGGGGCTGAGACAGGGACTAGGAGAGGTAGCAGGCTCTGTAGTTCAAGTTCACTATTTTGGTCTTTATCACAACAGCGGAGAGACAGGATTGGAAGCAGGCAACTCATGTCATCAGAATTGAAGTCAACCCTAACTTGCAAATGTGGCAACGGAAGCTCAGAGACATGTCAGAAAAGCAGCCTGAGGTTTCACCCTAAATGCTAACACATGATTTTAAGCTCAAGCAGCATGATACCAGAGCCCACTCTCTTAATTACTGTCACAGTGATTCTCAAGGTAAAGACAAGGAATCCAGGTAGTAAGCGGCACAAATCGAGGCATGATCTGGTGGAGGCCTGGGCAGGGGAGAGAGAGCAGATGGGGAGCCGAGTGGACTTTATGAATACCTGGAGATAAAATGGCAACACTTGGTGACTATATTTGTTTCCTCCCATGGACCATGTGATCCTTGAAGACGGCATCTATGAGCATATGGGGGGCTTACCCATCTTTGTGGACTAAAAAAACACTACCTAATGTAACGTTTCTGTCACATTGTGGTTCATATTTTAGAATACAAATATAGTTGTTAAAGTAGGAAATACATCACAGTTAAATAAAATTGTTTGCAAGACAAAGAGCTAGCTTCAGACTCATCTTCTCCTGTCATATTTGGAGAATGTAATCAAGGTTATATTTAGAGAATGTACTTTCAGACACACACGTGCCATGACATTGACTGTGATAACAAAGCCGGCATGTGCATTGAAACAGCCCTTCTAATCGAGGCTGACGGCACTAGATTCTGACACACACACAACAACGCAAAGAACAAAACCCACGCGAGAGGGTGCGCGGTGCACGAGACATCCTGGAGAGCGACCCCGTGAGTGTGATCAGCTCAGGCCTGTGCTCCTCATGCAATGAACATTCTTTGGCTTTACCACTATGAGACAATGCAACATTTAAGCTGCTTCGACTAAAGTTTTAACTGAATGATTTGCTAGTTTTTATTTTTTGTGTTTATGGTTTGAATCTACTGAACTCTTGGTCCTCCAAATTTATTTTTACTTCTTCAAATGAGGTGGCACACAAAGGTTTTATATTTTTTCATAAAGTGATCTTTGAATATGCAGGGACCTAGGTATTCGTGAATTCATTTATATAAGAAAATAACATTCTCCTTACTCATGGACAATTGAGATAGCAAACTGAGCAGTAAAATACTAATTTCTGATAAGTTAGATAATTCAGTCGAGAAAAGGTATTAATGAAAGTTAAGTTACATGGTTGCTTCACATGTCAGGGGTATCATGAATTAACACCCCACATGTTCTACAGAACTTATCATTTGCACTTGATTTGACTATTCGGTATATTTACATATGCTCATATGTCTATCGTACAAAATTATTATTCTCTAGAATTTCTAACTGCAGGCATATATAACCCATGATACTGTGGCCCCTCTTAATACTCTTTCCAACAATTATTATGAGGTAATGACCAGTAACGTTTATGGAATGAATGACAAAAGATTGGCTATTGACTAAGGGAAATTTTTGTACTATTGTTCAGTAAGTTCCTGAACTGTTTCAGCTGAGATAAGAACTCAGGTAGGATGTAACAGAATGACTGACTTCACTTTATAGCTGAATAAATAAATGCTAAGTCCTTTATTGTATGTGATCAACAAGTTTTCTGAAGTAACTAGCAACATGAGCAACTAAGACATTGTTACTAAATTATCAGTATATTTAATTGGTCCCCTGATTTTTTTCTCATCTCTTGATATTATCTTTGTTCATATAAAAACCAAGAACATACCTCAGCCCAGAATTCTGCATATATATCATTTGCCGTCAATTTTGTAACTGGCCACAGTTTCGTCACAGAACAAAGATCACAGGCAGTCATCATCAAACCAATGACACGGTCTCTGGAACACAATAATATGAAACTGGTCAGTGAGGCATTTGCACATTTATAATAAGGACTAGAAAGACTTCTGTGTTTTCAGAAGTGAGGCTTACAGTAGACATTACTTTCCGATGGAAAAGAGAGCATTAAAGAGCAGATGAAAGGAGCAGACAGGAAAACTAGTGGGATTAATGAGCATGTTGCTTTAACTGTAAGATCAGCCCCCTTGCCCAGTGGCCCCATGAAGAGGACACTATACCTTCCCCTCTCACCTCAGCGTCACCACTGAAATCAAGTATGATGTGGGCACAGCTCTGTAGCCACTTCAATCTCGTGGAATACGTTTGCAACCATGGACCCGATTTTCATTTACTGGGAATTTTGGACATTTTTAGAGTGGGAAGAAATCTACCCCAATCTTTTCATTTTGTGTAAGGAAAATTTGAAGTACAAAGAAACAGAACAACTTCCAAGGTGGAAGGACAGAAGACAGGCCTGAACAGAGGTGGGCTTTGGTGCCCCTTCCCATCCACACGCCCTCACGGAGTGGCGAAGTGGAGCGGCAGGTGCAGACTCCACCCTCCACGCTGAAATGAGTTTTCCTTTCTGTGGCTTTCCATTTACAACTGCATGTTCCACGTACGACTTTGTTTTCTAAATATGGTTTGGTTTAATCTTTCCTATTGAAGGAAAATAAAAATTGCTTAAAGAATTCAGACAGACATATCCCCGGTGATTTTAATGGATTTATGTAGAGACATGTCATGACCCTAAATGAAGTCTACACTTGATGGCAGCACTTACCACTGGTTTTTAAGGAATTTTAATGTATGCACTTCAACTTTTCTGAAGCGAATTACAGAACTTTAAGAGGTAAATCATCCAGAAAGATACAAAACCGTCTAACGGGTGAGATGTTATCACTTCCAGCTCATATCTAAACTCCAACGAGCCATGGGAATCCACGGCTGCCACAGGCTGCCTCACTTCTTGTGGTCCACAGACACCCCACTCCGTGGCAGCCCTGCCCTGGGTGCACAGCCCGTTGCGACCAGGGCAGGCAGCCCATTAAGAACATTTATCCGCCGCTTTGGCTGGGGGTCTGACTGACTGGTGCTCCCTGGGACACCCTGCTTCGTCTGTTGTCCGAGTCTTCGGTGCTAATCACTTGCAAGGCTCCTTCCTGTACTTTCCATCAGCCTATTTCCTTCAGCCCACGTGCCTCAACGATCTTTCCTACAACCTTACTTTTCATAAGGACTCACATCTAAAGGACATCATGTCTCTAACAGAGCAGACTCGGTAACTTTAAAACCATTGATGAGACTTAGTACCTTCTCTGTGACCCAAAACAGATGCTATGTGAAGATTCCTTAAAGTGACCAGAAATTCCCTGTTTCTGGATGAGGTACTTTTCCTAACACCTTGCGGCTTAAAGAAAGAATATTTATTTCTGGAATTGGGCTTCTAAAGAAACGAGCATATTACTTGTTTGCTCAAAAGGTAGATCAAGAGGAAAAAACGTGAAGATTGCTGAGACAGTTGAGGAGATAGGTGCAAATGGTGCCGGGCGTCGAGGAATGGCAGGGAGCCAGCCTGGCTGAAGTGCAGAGGCGGGGTGGGCCAGAGGCTGGGCTGCGTCTGGAGCCGAGCTTGCATCACAGGCCTGACGGTAAGACACTGGCAGCTGTAAGCAGGGCAGTGACATGGTGTACGTTGTAGAGATGCTCGAGGCTGCTTGGGGAGAGTGAACTGCAGGATTGTGGGGGCAAGGAAGGTTCTGGAGAGGCTGTTTGGAGAACAGCACGTTAGTACCTGCAGCTGGTGGCTGGTGACTGTGGTGGGACAGGGGAAGTAGGAGGTCACAGCTGTCAGGGTGAAATTGATAACATCTACAGTGGCTTTATGACAAGGCAGCCCTCTCCCTCCCTGTCTTCTTCCCCTTCCCTCTCCCTTCTCCCTGATACCACCCCTCACACTACCCCACACCGGGTGCGGTAGCTTAAGAACATGCTATCTATCACTAGTATGCACCCGGAATGACCTCAAAGTGAGCACCTCTCTTCAGTGTGCATGTGTGCTGCCCAGGGCCACCCCATTTTACAGTTATCCTCCCACATCAAAAGATCACAGAGCCACCAAACATCACAGAGGGAAAAGAAACCACACAACGTGCAGGGTTTCAGGTGGGTTAAGCGATGGGCAGAGGCAGCCCCAGGTCTGCACACTGCCTGCCCGCCGCTCCCACCCTGTTCCACACACTCTGTATGGGCAACTTGCCCAGAATACAACATCCTCTTGGAAGAGAAGCAGGAGCAGATGGAGGAGCGAGTGAAGGGACCCCTTACAAAAGATTTCAGGCAGACTATGAAGATTAATATTAAGAATGAATTCTCATGTAATATTACAATTCCTCGTTTGTGTGCGTATCTGGAATTCAAGAGACTGAATGGCTGGCTCAATTTCCACAAGGAGCCAGGGATGTAAGGTTCAGTCCCTGAAATCTCTACCCTGCTGTTCACCTCACTCCAGCCTCCCACATGCCTATGAACTCTTTTAAGTGAGAGAAAAATGAAGAAATGGAGCCCCATAAAACACAGTAACTGCACCTACTTTAATACAAGGTGTATCAGCTAGGGTCCTGCCATGAGACAGGTGACACAACCAAGGGCCTTGGAGGAGCGACTGAAGAGACTCCTCACCCAGGCGCGGGGAAGGCAGACTCGGGGAGCCCGAGGGGTAGTGAGGCCCTGGGCAGGAGACGGGTGCAGCCCGCCGGGGCTGCCGGGCAAGGTCGCCCAGCCTGGGCTGGATTTGTCAGGCGGCCTCCCCCAGGAGCCCCATTAGACGGGACACAAGGGGATGGAGTCAGGGGACAAACACACAGCTCTTCTTTCCTCCCACCCGGATCTGTGAGTGCCCCCAGACGCTGAATCAAGACGGGACTGGAGAGAGAGCAAGCCAGTTGGCGTCTCAGCACCCGGAGGCCAAGGCCGAAGACATGGTCAGTGGGTCTGGAGGCCGAACAGAGGCTGTCCTGCCCACGGAGCCTTATCTCACCCTGGAGGGGAAACCTAAGAAGCTGTTCACACTGAAAAACACATTTGAAACTTGAACCATTAAATACTGAATTGCACCTCTTGATTCATGTATCATTATGGCACAGAAATAGCAAAATGGTTTTAAAGTCAAAATTCCTACCAGTCGGAGAAAATCTATGCCATTAATGTTTGGGGACCCAGTGTCTGGATAGGCCAGAAGGAAACTGTCATAAGAAAACAGAGAAACAAGAGAGAAAAGAAAGCAAACGCATCCTGTCTGTCTGAGAGCGTGCATGTATGACTCTGGGCAAAGGCCAGCTCACTGTTCTGAGGCGGCCGGCACCCTGACTCCTGTGGCCATGACTGACGTGGTGTCAGTGGTTACAGGAAAGTCAAGCATGTGGGAGATGTATACGTGAACGTTTTGTTTAGAAACTGCCAGCTGGCCTCATTTTAATTCCTTTGTTTTATTTTAAAATCAGGTCATACCTAAAGTTTGAAATAATTCAAATGATCATTTTAATGATTTTTTTCTTATTCTTAAACTTATTTTGGAGGAATTTTAAATCACTGTACTGAGCACTTAACACACGTCTACAACAACTACGGTACTTCTCGCATAACATGACCTATCGCAGCTGATTTATTCAACATTAAATGAGACTAAAGATGCTACAGGACCAAGTCACAGGCCCAAAAGAAGAATGTTTCCAATGACACAAATAATAATTCTCTGCTATAAGGATCAGCATGATATGGTAGTGATCTTATTAAAATAAACCAATTCCTCAACTCTTGATTTTATAGAACCTTAACTGTATTGCTTCTTTTAAAAATATCATTAAGAGAGAAAAGGGTCAGTGGAGAATCAATCTTGAACAGATGTGTATCACAGAAGGATTTACTGTTATTAGAATGTACTCCAACTTAAAATCCATTTGCCTAGTAAAATCCTTGTGCTACACAGGTGAAGACCGATAGACATTGTCAGGTCAAGAAAATGCTGGAGAACCCTGCGCACGGTCCAAGGACAAAATGCAGAGACGTGTGCTGAAGCAGCAGCAGCCGTACAAGAGCACACCCCTTCCTGTTCTGCTTCTGGATCGTTTAAAGAACTGTTCAAGCGTTTCACATCATACGCCTTGTTTAAGTGCCCTTAAATCTGAATTGAGGAAAGATTTCAGAAGAAGGGTGGCAAAGGAATGTCTTTGAAGGATATAAATATTCTCTGGGACTAAGATGAGAATAAACATTTTCATTTCTGCATTTCCTAATGCTAATTTTAGAGATAAAATTTTGCAATTATTTTTAAACACATTTGAGGAAGGCAGTTCCAACATGAAAGGCATATAAATAAAAGTTATAAAACCTAACAACTCATATATTTGCCATTTTAATATTTAAAGGATACATTAACTTGATTTCATAGCTGAAAACACATTTGGTCTTTTTGCTGCTTGCTGAAGTGGTCCTTAGAGAAGATTATGTATGTTCCTCTCTGTTCAGAAAGATGCTGTAATTCAGGAATCATATTCTGATTTCTGTGGATGTTCTGGTTAGTTTCAAAAGGGGAAAATGAACACTAGTTTCAGTGGAAAACTTAATCAAGCCGTCACTGCCAACCCTTGGTTTGAGTACAGAGCTGGTTTCCAAAGGTGAATCATTTTAGTCATGGTGAATTGTAGTTAAGGAAAGAGATCTGAAGGAAAATGTCAGTGAAGAACTCAATTTTTCACAATTGCCATTTGTTTCCCTGGCGCCCTGGGCTTCCTCCTATCCATCTTTCATATCATTATAAGGTAGATTTAAACTGCCCTAATGATTCATTTCTAGGGCAAATAAATCATTTGTCAGGTTCTACTATTTATAAAGTTTAATACTTATTATCAAATGTACAATCTTGATAAAAATGAAACTGCACGTATGTCTAATATAAAAGTGAGTTATTCATCTGCATTTGAAAAACACATGGACATGACTTTCATACATAATTGGCCTCTGGTTGTCTCATTTTCAAAATAAAAAATAATAAAATCACCTTGTATCATTAAGCAGAGTTATGGCCACAATGTCAAGTTCATATAAGTTATGATAGTAAAAGTCAAAGGTAGGTGGCAAGGACCATCGGACAAAGGGAAGGGAGGGCGAGTCAGAATGCTGGGACTTCCAGCAATGATAAGACGATATAAGTGATGTTCGGCTCCAGGATGAGTGGAACAAGCAGTGAGAGAACTCAGATGAGAGACTGACCTGGCTAAAGTCCACTGACCCAAGACTAAGCAATTCAAGGGCAACATGCCCAGGGTGATGGAGCAGAAACAAAGAAAAAGTCTGGTTTCTTGACAGCACCACTGGGCAGCTGAACTTTTTTTAGCCAGAAATGACCTATCTTCCAACTTTCCAATATGATAAAAAAGAAAACCCTGTGTTTTAGGCCATGGTTGTTAGGATTTATCTTTCATAGACTATATGCTTTCCTAACTGATGAACCACTAAAGTACTGAGGCCATCAGCCTTTATCTAGGATGCCTCATATCTTCCAATATAAAATAATCACCTGTCATGCTCTAGAGAACATTTGTGAAAAAAAAAGAACCCTAGGCTTTAACAGTTGATACATCTGAGATGATACTGTCCATTTCTAGACAGACTGCGTACCACAGAGGCAGATTCCAGCTGCATCAGTGCAAGCAAAACATTGTCAATTTACAGGACACAAAATGCCAATAATCACGGATTTACTATGAGTATAAAAATCACATTGTAAAAGCCACACTTGCTATTATTGTCATTCTGGATTATTTGTTTACTTGACAAATACTTACAGAACAGCTATGTGCAAGGTATTTTATGTTATAACCCTGGACCCCAAAGTGGACTAAAGTCTAGAATGTTATTACTCCCACTATATGACGTCCTGTTCTCTGTTTACACATCACAGAGATATGGAACCATAAAATTTACATCCAGGTCAACAGAGCTTTGGGAGTGAAAGGGGGCACTGATGTTAATTAATTACATCAGGGCAAAAGGTATTCATTGAGATGATTCTGGCCAGGAGGGAGTGTCGTCACCCTGCTTTTAACACAAAATATTCACAATACAAAGAGAATATCAGTAGTTTGAGAATTGTTCTAAAAATATTAACCTTTTAAGTACTGATTTTTCACCAACTGATAGTGAAGAAAAGATACACATTTTAAGATTTGAAATAGGTATGTACATATAACTAATAAAATGATTTTATAGGTACTACTTTAATCTCTCTTGCCTCGTGGTTTAAAAATACAGTGGTTTTCAGTTTAAATAAGGGGTTCATTTCTCTACATATTAGGTAACTTCATTGTTGACCAAAGTCTGCCATTGATTTCCTCAGACAAATCCTATCATCTTTCCATGCTTTAGTATTAAATCTAGGTATAAAGGGAGAGGCTGCTGTCTGTCACTTATCAACTATCCAATGGAAGAAGTAAATTAGTGTCTCCAAAAAATTATCACATAATAAATATTATTAATTATTTAACTATAAACACTTCAACAATGTCAGACAGGTTAACTTCTTAAAGGCACAAAACAAGCTAAACCAAATTGGGTATTTACATTAGAGGAGAAAAAATTACTGAGCTGAAGTAAATACCCACCAGAAACAGCAGATGAAACCAAGAAAGGTTTCACGTTGATAGGCAAAGGTAAACAGTAAAGTGATAGAAACAGAATAAACTTTACTTAAAAATCTATTTGTAGCTTACAGATCTCACATAAACTAATAAAGAAACAACAGCATTGGAGAAGCATCCTTTTTAAATGGAGTGCAGAGAAGTGCTGGCTACCCTGACTATAGACCAGGATGGGAGGCACCTGCCCGTGAATGACATCAATACTCAAGGCCAGTGGGCTTAGCCAATGTTCACGTTTCTCTGGAAAAGGAATTGCTCGAACAAGAATATAAAGAGGAAGGTGTCAAAATAGCATGATTTGGGGATGCTATCTGTCTAATCTGTACAGTGCCCATGTGAGCTATTTCTACTGTCGTCATAAAATATGTCCACAAACCGCAGCCCCTTCTGGAGAAATAGCCGTCTGGATACAGGTGACACCATGTATGGAACGTGTGGGACAAACCCACATCTATGACAAGGACAGGTGGTAGAATATACATCCTAGTCACAGGGGAAAGGACATCCGTGTTAACTCAAGTGTCATAAGGGGCTCTAGCATGGAGAGGAGAAGAAAAGAAGGGTTTCCAACAGCCACGAGGGCCATTCTGAAGCTGTGTGAGAAGCTTCCTGTGACTGAACTCTGTGCCTCAGCTCTCCTAGAACAACAAAGAATGGCTAGAATCTGGCAGTTTCTTACACACATTGTGACAGAAGCCTCATAAAGAAACCCATGCCAGGCTACCAGCCATGTTAACTGTGTGAATACAGCACTCATTCGTAATTTTAACTTGGATGAAGAGCTTACTCATTTACTCACTACTGTGCAGAATTCCAGGGACTGCTTCTATGAGCTTAACTCCTAATCACCTCACTGAGATTCGTTCTCACTTGGTGAATTAAGGACCATTCTGTTTGTTAATGATTTCACTTAGAGACATACTGATGTAATTGATATACTCTACCTTGTTTAAGAACAAAACACTGGAAAAATGTTTCACATTTTAACATATATTTCTAGGTGGTATCCTTTTGTTTCTCATGCTCTAATTTAGGTATGAAATGAATAAATTTGAAGGAGGTAGTTCAATGAGTATGTAAATGTATACAGTCCAAAACCATCACGTCAGTGAAGACGAGAGCATTTTCTTCACCCAAAAACCACTCTGCCCTTTCCAGTTCTATGTCCCTCATTAGCTGCAACAATGGCTGGTTTGAGTTCTGTCACAGTCATTAACACTACTGATTCGTTTGGCCTATTCATAAAAATGTTTCCATATGTCACACATGGTTTTGCTCAACATGATGTCTGTGTGATTCACCCACATGATGCCATGAATGGGAAGTTCCCATTATTTGTATTGCTGAAGAGTACAGCATTCCATTGTATGAATGTCAGAAACTATCCGTTCACCTATTGTTGGACATTCATGTCACTTCTATTTTGGACGTTTTATGAATAATGCTGCTTTGAACACTGTGTCCAAGTCTTTGTGTGAACATATGTTTTCATTTCTCTTGACTAACCTAAGAGTGGAATTATGGAGAAAGAATATGTCCTGATTTATAAGAAAATTCTTAAGTATTTTCTGAAGCAGTTTTGTATTCCATACCCCTACCAGGGATGTAACAGCATTTCTGTAGCTCCACATTCTTGCAAACATTTGGTATGGTAGGTCTTTTTAGTTTTGGCCATTCTAGTGAATATATAGTGGTATATCACTGGTGTTTTGATTTGTTTTTTCCTTAGGGCTAAAGATGTTGAGCAAAATTTCATGTTCTTATTTGCTTTAGGTTCTGAAAAAAATCTTTCATTCCAAGGCAACTACTAAAAAAGTTAAAACAAAAAAAGTATAGCTAATGCTAAGAAAGAAGAGAAAATAGAATCATATAAAATCATCAGTTAAAACCACAAAGGGCAGAAAAAGAGTGGAAGACAAAAATAGCAACACAGAGCAAGTGCAAAGAATAGAAAACAGTAGCAAGTATGGCATGTATTAAGGTATCAATAATCACTTCAACATCAATGGTATAAATATATCAATTAAAAGACCAAGATCAGAGTGAATCAAAAAACAAGACCCAAATACATGTTGTCTACAAGAAATCCACGTTAAATATAGACATATATAGAGTAAAAGTAAATGGATAAGGAAAGAAATGCCATGCTAACATTATTCACAAGACAATGGGAGTAGTTACATTAATATTAGACAGAGTGGACTTCAGAGCAAGGAAAGTTATCAACAATAAAGAGGAGCATTTCATAATAATGAAGGGTCAACTCTCTAAGAAGATATAACAGTCCTCAACTTTATGTGCCTAACAACAGAGCATCAAAATATGTTAGGTAAAAACTGATAAAACTTCAAGGAGAAATAGATGAATCCACAATTACAGTTGGAGCCTTCAACACCCATCTATCAGAAATGGACAAGTCCAGCAGGAAGAAAGGCAGTAAGGACATACTTAAATTCACTGACTTTATCAACCAACTGGATATAATTGACATCTATAGAATAGTTCATCCAACAATAGCAGAAAACACATTTTTTCAAACTCACATGGAATATTCACCAAAACAGGCTGTTCTGGGCTATAAAATACACCTTAACAAATTAAAAGAAGACAAATCATACAATGTATGCTCTCAGACAACAATGGAATTAACTGGATAGCAATTGCAGAAAAACAGCTAGAAAATTCCCAAACACATTAATCAACATGGATATCAACGCACTTTTAAATAACACTTAGGTCATAGAAGAAATCAAGAGAAATAAAAAAATATAACTAAGTGAAAATGAAAACACAAAATTTGTGGGATGTAGTAAAAGCAGTGTTTAAGGGGAAATTTACAGGATTAAATGTATATAATAGGTAAGAAGAAAGAGGTAAATACAAAAGTCTGAGCTTCCACTTCAGGCAACTAGAAAAAGAAAAGCAAATAAAATCCAAAGTAGGCAGAAGAAATAATATGAATTAGAGCAGAAATGAATGAAAATGAAAACAGGAAATCAATAGAAAAAAATCAACCAAACCAAAAGCCGGTTCCTTAGAAAGAATGGTAAAACCATTATGCCCTTAGCAAGCCTAATTAAGAAGAAAAAAAAAGTCAAATTACTAGTATCAGAAGTGAAAAAAAGGGACATCACTACAGAGCCATAGACATTAAAAGGATAATCAAGGAATACAATGAACAACTTCATGCTCACAAATTTGATAAACTAGAGGAAATGGACCAATTTCTGGAGGAATACAATCTGCCAAAACTCACACAAAAAATGGGTAATCCAAATAGGCTTATTTCTATTCAGGAAATTGAATCAATAAATAATAACCTTCTAAACAGGAACCACCAGGTTCCAGTGGGTTCAGATGGTGAATCCTACCAAACATTTAAGGAACAAATTATACCAATTATCTATTATAATCCTTTTCAGAGAACAGAAGCAGAGGAAACTCTTCCTAACTCATTCCATGAAGCTAGAATTAATACCCAATCTGGACGAAGATGCTACAAGAAAAGGAAGCTATAAACTAACAGCTTTCCTGAGCAGAGATGTAAAAATCCTCAACAGAGTATTAAAGATGGCGGCATGAGAGGTGAGATGGAGAACTCCTCCAAAAACCACAAATAGTACAAAAATATAGTTAATTAATACAACTACCCCTAAAACAGCAACAAGAAGGCTGAACCAGACTGCATACAGACCTCATGAACAGAGAAGACCTATCGAAACAGGGTAAAGTACAAAAGCCTTAATCCAGTGGGATCCAAGCCCTTCCCCCACCCCAGCTCACCGGCAGGAGGAAGAGAAACGGAACGGGGAGGGGGTAGAAGCTTGGGACTGCTGAACACCTAGCCCTAGAGATCTGCTTTGTGAGCAGAAACCTATATGGTGTGGGGCTCTGGACGTTGGAAAGCTCAGACAGGTGGAGTGCTTGAGAGACTGACATTCTGGCCATTTGTAGAGGAGGGGATCCACATCTGGCTGCTCTGTGTCAGAGGAAAGGCAGGGAGTCTGAGAGGCTTCCTAGCAGCGAGAGGGGTGCTGAAGGGGAGGGGTTTTCACGGAGCTTGCTGTGCAGGAGAAGGGAGAGCTGGACAAGGTTCTCTGGGTGCGATTTGCCCAGCTGGTTGGGAACTTTGAGTAGCTTCTGGTGCTCCATCCCCCTGGATGCCTACTCAGCTCCGAGGCCCCCCACTGTGACAAGCAGTCCGCAGCACTTTCGACCTAGCCTGCTGGCACCGGTTCACAAACTGGCAGTCACTGTGCTAGCGCCAGGCCAGCCAGAGGGAGGCCCTGCGTACAACAGCTAGAGATGCAAAGCACAGAGGCTTACACTTGAGTGCTTGGCCCACTGGCTCTGACACTCTAGACAGGCACTGCAAACAAGAATCAGGAAACACATCTTTCCTCCCTGCCCCAGGCACCAGCTCTGCTCCCCTACAACTGCCAATGTCACTCTAGGGACTGAGCAGCTCCAGAGACTAGAGCTTCTGCACACTAGTGGGCACCACACAGAAACATGAAACATCAAAAGAACATGGTTCAGACCAAAATCTCACAAACCCCAGAAAAAGGGTCAAATGAAACCGAACTCACCAATCTTCCTGAATGAGAGTTCAAAACAAAAATTATAAACATGCTTATGGAGGTACAGAAAAATATTCAAGAACTCAGGAACGAATTTAAGTCAGAGATTCAATCATTAAGAAATTCCATATCTGAAATGAAACATACAATGGAGGGATTTAAAAGCAGATTAGATGTAGTAGAAGAGATGGTAAATGGAATAGAAATTAGAGAAGAGGAATATAAAGAAGCTGAAGCACAGAGAGAATAAAGGATCTCTAAGAATGAAAGAATATTGAGAGAACTGCGTGACCTATCCAAGCGGAAAAATATTCACATCATAGAGGTACAAGAAGAAGAAGAGAGAGAAAAAGGGATAGAAAGAGTCACTGAGGAGGTAATTGCTGAAAATTTCCCCAATCTGGGGAAAGAGATAGTCTCTCAGGCCATAGGGGTGCACAGATCTCCCAACACAAGGGACCCAAGGAAGACAAAATCAAGATATATAATAATTAAAATGGCAAAGCTCAAGGATACAGAGACACTTTTAAAAGCAGCTAGAAAGAAAAAAAAGATCACATACAAAGGACAACCCATCAGGCTATCATCAGACTTCTCAAAAGAAACCTTACAGGCCAGAAGAGAGTAGCATGATATATTTAATGCAATGAAGCAGAAAGGCCACAAACTAAGAATATTCTACCTGGCAAGGTTATCATTTAAATTTGAAGGGGGCATTAAACAATTTTCAGATAAGCAAAAGCTGAATTTAGCTCCGACAAACCACCTCTACAGTGCATTCTGGAGGGACTTCTATAGGTGGAAGTATTCCTAAGGCTAAATAGATGTCACCCAAGGGATAGACAAAGAGTACACAATATAATTCATAACATACAAAGAATGGAGGAGGAAGAAAAAGGAGGAAAAAAAAAGAACCTTTAGGTTGTGTCTGTAATAGCATACAAAGTGAGTTAAATTAGACTGTCAGATAGTAAGAGAATAACCCTGGACCCTTTGGTAGCCAAAAATCTAAAGACTGCAATGGCAATAAGTACATACCTATCGATAATCACCCTAAATGTAAATGGTCTGAATATATCAATCAAAAGATATAGAGTTACTGAATGGCTAAAAAAACAAGACCTACCTACATGCTGCCTACAAGAGACTCACTTCAAACCCAAAGACATACACAGACTGAAAGTAAAAGGATGGAAAAAGATATTTCATGCAACTAATGGAAAAAAGCAGGAGTTGCCGTACTTGTATCAGACAAAATAGACTTCAAAACAAAGAAAGTCACAAGAGACAAAGAAAGACATTATATAATGATAAAAGGGTCCGTCTAAAAAGAAGATATAACTATTATAAATATCTATGCACCCAACAAAGGATCACCTACATATGTGAAACAAATAGTAACAGAATTAAAAAAGGAAATAGACTGCAATGCATTCGTTTTAGGAGACTTCAACACACCACTCACTCCAAAGGACAGATCAACCAGGCAGAAAATAAATAGAGACAGAAACAATGGACAATGTATTAGAACACATGGACCTAACGGATATCTACAGAACACTCCATACAAAAGCAACAGGATACACATTCTTCTCAAGTGCACATGGAACATTTTCAAAAATAGAACATATACTAGGCCACAAAAAGAACCTGAATAAATTCAAAAAGATTGAAATTGTACCAACCAGCTTCTCAGATCACAAAGGTATGAAACTAGAAATAAATTACACAAAGAAAATGAAAAGGCCCAGAAACACATGGAGGCTCAATAACATGCTCCTAAATAACCAATGGATCAATGACCAAATAAAAACAGAGATCTAGCAATATATGGAGACAAATGACAACAATAATTCAACACCACAAAATCTGTGGGACGCAGTGAAGGCCGTGCTAAGAGAGAAATATATTGCAATACAGGCCTACCTCAGGAAAGAAGAACAATCCCAAATGAACAGTCTAAACACACAATTAATGAAACTAGAAAAGGAAGAACAGATGTGGCCCAAAGTCAATAGAAGGAGGGACATAATAAAGATTAAAGCAGAAATAAATAAAATTGAGAAGAATAAAACAATAGAAAGAATCAATGAAAGCTGGAGCTTGTTCTTTGAGAAAATAAACAAAATAGATAAACCCCTAGCCAGACTTATCAAGAAAAAAAGAGAGTCTACACACATAAACAGAATCAGAAATGAAAAAGGAGAAATCACTATGGACACCACAGAAATACAAAGAATTATGAGAGAGTACTATGAAAAATTATATGCTAACAAACTGGATAACCTAGAAGAAATGGACAACTTTCTAGAAAAATACAACCTTCCAAGACTGACCCAGGAAGAAAGAGAAAATCTGAATAGACCAATTACCAGCAATTAAATTGAATCAGTAATCAAAAAACTACCTATGAACAAAACTCCTGAACCAGGTAGTTTCACTGCAGAATTTTATCAAACATTTAGTGAAGACCTAATACCCATCCTTATTAAAGTTTTCCAAAAAGTAGAGGAGGAGGGAATGCTCCCATACTCATTCTACGAGGCCAACATCACTCTAATACCAAAACCAGGCAAAGACACCACAAAAAAAGAAAATTACAGACCAATATCCCTGATGAGCATAGATGCAAAAATACTCAACAAAGTATTAGCAAACCGAATTCAAAAATACATAAAAAAGATCATCTATCATAATCAAGTGGGATTCATCCCAGGGATGCAAGGATGGTACAACATTTGAAAATCCATCAACATCATCCATTACATCAACAAAAAGGACAAAAACCACATGATCATCTCCACAGATGCTGAAAAAGCATTGGACTAAATTCAACATTCATTTATGATAAAAACACTCAACAGAATAGGTATAGAGGGCATGTACCTGAACATAATAGAGGCCATATATGACAAACCCACAGCCAACATTATACTTAACAGTGAGAATCTGAAAGCTTATCCTTTAAGATAGGGAACAAGCAAGGATGCCTACTCTCCCCACTTTTATTCAACATAGTTCTGGAGGTCCTAGCCATGGCAATCAGACAACACAAAGAAATAAAAGGCATCCAGATTGGCAAGGAAGAACTCAAACTGTCCTTGTTTGCAGATGACAGGGTATTGTACATAAAAATCCCTAAAGAATCTACTCTGAAACTACTAGATCTAATATCTGAATACAGCAAAGTTGCAGAATACAAAATTAATATACAGAAATCTGTTGCATTCCTATATACTAACGATGAAGTAGCAGAACGAGAAATCAGGAAAACAATTCCATTCTTAATCGCTTGAAAAAGAATAAAATACCTAGGAATAAACCTAACCAAGGAAGTGAAAGACCTATACCCTGAAAAGTACAAGACACCCTTAAGAGAAATTAAAGAGGACACTAATAAATGGAAATTCATCCCATGCTCTTGGCTAGGAAGAATTAATATTGTCAAAATGGCAATCCTACCTAAAGCAATCTACAGATTCAATGCAATCCCTATCAAAATACCTACAGCATTCTTCAATGAACTACAGCAAATAGTTCTAAAATTCATATGGAACCACAGAAGACCCAGAATACCCAAAGCAATCCTGAGAAGGAAGAATAAAGTGGGGGGAATTACGCTCCCTGATTTCAAGCTCTACTACAAAGCCACCGTATTCAAGGCAATTTGGTACTGTCACAAGAATAGACCCATAGATCAATGGAACAGAATAGAGAGCCCTGATATAAATCCAAGCATATATGGTCAATTAATATATGATAAAGGAGCCATGGACATACAATGGGGAAATGACAGCCTCTTCAACAGCTGGTGGTGGCAAAACTGGACAGCTACATGTAAGAGAATGAAACTGGATTACTGTCTAACCCCATACACAAAAGTAAACTCAAAATGGATCAAAGAGCTGAATGTAAGTCATGAAACCATAAAACTCTTAGAAAAAAACAGGCAAAAATCCCTTGGACATAAACATGACCGACTTCTTCATGAACATATCTCCCCGGGCAAGGGAAACAAAAGCCAAAATGAACAAGTGGGACTATATCAAACTAAAAAGCTCTGTACAGCAAAGGATACCATCAGTAGAACAAAAAGACTTCCTACAGTATGGGAGAATATATTCATAAATGACATATCCGATAAGGGGTTAACATCCAAATTATATAAAGAGCTCACGCACCTTAACAAACAAAAAGCAAATAATCCAAATAAGAAATGGGCAGAGGAGCTGAACAGACACTTTTCCAAAGAAGAAATTCAGATGGCCAGCAGGCACATGAGAGGATGCTCCACATCGCTAATCATCAGAGAAATGCAGATTAAAACCACAATGAGATATCATCTCACATCAGTTAGGATGGCCAACATCCAAAACACAAACAACAACAAATGTTGGCGAGGATGTGGAGAAAAGGGAACCCTCCTACACTGCTGGTGGAATGCAAATTAGTTCAACCATTGTGGAAAGCAGTATGGAGGTTCCTCAAAAAACTCAAAGTAGAAATACCATTTGACCCAGGAATTCCACTCCTAGGAATTTACCCTAAGAATGCAGCGCCAAGTTTGTAAAAGACAGATGCACCCCTATGTTTATCGCAGCACTATTTACAATAGCCAAGAAATGGAAGCAACCTAAGTGTCCACCAGTAGATGAATGGATAAAGAAGATGTGGTATATATACACAATGGACTATTATTCAGCCATAAGAAGAAAACAAATCCTACCATTTGCAACAGCATGGATGGAGCTAGAGGGTATTATGCTCAGTGAAATAAGCCAGGCGGAGAAAGACAATTATCATATAATTTCACTCATCTGTGGAGTATAAGAACAAACAAAAAACTGAAGGAACAGAACAGCAGCAGACTTACAGAACCCAAGAATGGACTAACAGTTACCAAAGGAAAAGGGGCTGGGGAGGATGCGTGGGAAGGGAAGGATAAGGGGGAAAAAGGGGCATTACGATTAGCACACATAATGTAGCGGGGGGTGGGGGGGACACGGGAAAGGCAGTATTTACAGAGAAGACAAGTAATGATTCTATAGCATCTTACCATGCTGACGGACAGTGACTGTAATGGGGTGTATGGGAGGGACTTGATTATAGCGGGTCTAGTAACCATAATGTTGTTCAAGTAATTGTACATTACTGATACCAAAATAATAAAAAAAATCCTCAACAAATATTAAAAGATATAATGTAAGAATTATATATCATAATTAAGTTTGCTTTGTCTCAGGTATGCAAAATTAGTTCAACAGTCAAAAATCAAAGTATTCCATTCATATCATTTAGCTCCAACTGGCTAAAGAACTAAATCACATTATCCTAGGATAGATGCAGAAAAAGCATTTGACAAAATCTAACCTTCATTCATGATAAAAGCTTTCAGTAAACTAGGCCTGGGAAGAATTTTCTCATAAAAATCCCATAGTTAGCATCATGCTTAATGGTGAGAGACTAAAGCTTTCCCACTAAGGTCAGGTATAAGGCCAAGATGTCCTCCCTCGTTATTCCTTTTCAACATCACACTGGAAGTCCTTGCTAATGCAGTAAGACAAGAAAAGGAAATAGTGTACTGTTTGGGAAAGAAGAGATAAAACTGTCTTTCTTCACAGATGACATGAGGTCTGTTTAGAAAATGCGAACAATCTACAAAAACACTCCTGGAACTACCGAGTGATTATAGTAAGGTTGCCGGGTATAACGATAACTTATAAAGCCAATCATTTTCTATACTCCAGCAATGAACAAACAGAATTTAAAATTAAGAATACATTACAGTTTATATTAGCAACACTCAAAAGAAATACTTGCTCACACGGGGAGGCAAAAGACGGAGAACAGACAACACAATATCAAAGGAGAAGAACAAAAGTTGGAGGAATGACTCTGTCTGACTTTAAGACTTACTGTAAAGCTACAGTGATCAAGACAGCACAGTATGGATGAAAGAACAGACGAAAAGATCAATGCAACAGAACAGAGTGCAAATATGCACCCATGTAAATAGTCAATGATCTTTGACAAAGAGGCAATGGCAATACAACAGAGATAGTCTCTTCATCAAAGGAACAAATGCACATCCACATGCAAAGAAATTAACCCAGGCACAGACCTTACACCCTTCACTAAAAATAAAGTCAAACAGCTCATAAAGCTGAATGGAAAATACAAACCTCTACAACACCTAAACAGGGATATCAAAGAATAATCTGCTATTTTGAAGCTTTCCCTTTGCTGCTGGCATTACTTTGTAAACACTTGGTACTCAACTAATGCCAGCAGACAGAGGAAAAGGCTGATGTCACCCACCTGACCTGAACGAACTGAATACCCAGAGCAGAGCACTGGCTGCTGAAGAGTTCTCCCAGCTTCTGGCTCTTGATGTTGCGTAAGCCCCTGACTAAGCCCCAACCCCTCACTTAGCATCAGTTTCCTGTCCTCTCTGACAGGCTTGTTTCTTCTTGCTGCCCCCTACACTACTCCCCACTCTCTAGGGTTTCCTCAGGGCTGTCTGCCCAAGTGTTTCTGCTGCTCGAAGTGTTTTCTCAGGCCCAGAGACACTGGGAATGGGAAACTATTCATCTGTAGGCATGGCTACAAATTCTTCACCTTCCCAACAGCCCAGGGTTTCTTCCTCCCAGGACAAGAGACTCACTCTCAGAATCTCTGAAGTCTGGCCTGCCGAAGGGCCCTGCTCTTCTTACTGGCACAGGCCAGCTCTGATGGCATCCTTAGCCAGGAGGCAGACAACCACGTGGTTTCAAGGGCTCGGAGGAATAGGAATGGAACATAAGGGGGAGGGCCTCTTCTGGTGAAGCTCGAAGGCTCTTGCTGGGGATACAGGCCCATGTGCCCACGTGGCCCTGATCCGAACCAGGACATTGAGCTCATCCTGCCTGTTGGCTTGGGTGTTAGTTCACAGCAGCTGTGGTGGCAAACAAGATCAAATCATGTGGGGTTTTTTTTACTGTGTGTAATGCTGCCATGAAAATGGACTTAAATTTTCAGTATGGTCCTTACGATTCTCTTAACTTCCTGTCTCCATGAAATCTTGCGTGAGTCAAGGCTGGAGAATCTCATTCCACCCCACTGGCCCACGAAACATAAAGGTGGGGTTCCTGGGGTCTTCCTGGCAATGAACCCAGTCTTCCCCATTATACCTGATCCAAGGCTAGAACATCAGAGAGGCCGCTCCCTGGCAGGGGTGCGGGTGGGTTCTCCTTACCCACTGGCCATGAAACCAAGAGGAAAGCTGGGTGCTAGTGTGAATCTGCCAGGAAGTCCCCAGGCCTAGCCAGGAGATTGCCTTTCCAGACTCAAAGCCCATTTGGGCTTTTTTGACTGCAGAAGACAAAAATCACTTAGGCCCTCATATTAGTCCGTTAGGGCAGCCATAACAAAGCACCTTCACCTGGGTGGCTTAAACAGCGCTAATTGATTGTCTCAGTTCTGGAGGCTGGAAGCCCCAAGACCATGGTGTTGGCAGGGTTGGGTGCTTCTCAGGGCCATGGGAGGAAGGTCTGGGCTGGCCTCCCTCTTTGGCTCACAGAAGCCATATTCCCCATGTCCTCACACAGCCTTCCCTCTGTCATGTCTGTGTCCAAATTTCTTCTATAGATATCAGTCCTATTGAATTAGGGTTCATCCATATGGCCTCAATTTACCTTAATTACCTCTTTAAAGGACTTCTCTCCAAATATTGTGCCATTCCAGGAATCAGGACCTCAATATATGAATTTTGTTGGGGACACAATTCAGCCCCTAACAGTTCCTAAGAACAGAAGTTTATTTTAAAGATATTCATGGCCTGGAGCTGAGCTGGGCCAAGGTGGGTGGCAGCTCAAGAGAGCTGTTCCTTTCTCTCTTTCCCTCCATGGCCTTCCCATTCCCCCAGAAGGGGTCTACTACCCCTTTGCCTCCCTTATAGAATTTGCCACCACTCTAAGTACATAACGTAAAGTTATCTAGTTGACTCGGCCATCTCCCTATAAGACCAGAAGCCCCAGGGCAGCAGGGCCAGAGGTGTATTGGTGTTTGCTGTATATCCAGCAGTTGGCCCAGACTTGGTCCTGTGAAGGACCTTAACACACCTGCAGTTGTGAAACTGAAGGTCCCTTTCTCTCTCTCTCTCTCTCTCTCGGTGTTTCTGTTCCCTTCTCTCACTCCTTACTGGCCCACACATCAGCAGGCTCTTATCCAACATGCTCACGTTTCAGACAGTCACATTCCATATACTATATTTTACTTTATGTCATCTGTACTACCTTTTATTTCATCTCTAAAGTAATTGACATTTTTACTTAAATTTTAAGAGAAAAATCTTTCATGTTATTTTGCTATGGCTGTCTTATTATTGAGTTGTAAGGATTATAAAAGACCTTTATTAAATACAATATTTAGAGTATTTTCTCATATTCTGTCGCTTTTCATTTCTTTAAAGGTGGTTTTAAAGTTCATTAGCTTTTAATATAATAAAGTCCAATCTATCATGTTTGTTTGAAGATTACTTTTTTTTACAGCTTTAGTGAGGTATGATCAACAAATCAAAGTTGTATATATTTAGGTTGTACAGTGTGATAATTTGATATATGTGTGCACTGTGAAATGATTACCACAGTCAATTAGCATTCCATCACCTCACATAGTTATCTTTTATCCTGTGATGAGAACACTGAAGATCTACTCTTAGCAATTTTCAAGCACACAGTACAATATTATCAGCTGTACACTAGATCTCCAGAACTTAATTCATTTTAAAAGTGGAAGTTGGTATCCTTTGACCAACATCAATGAAGACTGGTGCTTTTTATATGATAAGGAATCTTTGCCTATACAAGGTCATGAAAACTCCTATATTTTGTTCTATAAGTTTAACAATATTTTGGTTTTTCTCATTTGGTCTTTCATCCAACTGAAACAGCAATAATTGAAGAGCCATTTGTTGAACAGACTATCCATTCCCCATTGAATTATCTTGACATTTTGGTTGAAAATCAGTAGGCTACACAGTGTGAGTGCTCTGTGACCTGTCACGATTTGTCTACCCTAACATGAACATACACTGTCTTGATTACTGTTACTTCAGAGTAAGCCCTGAGATCAGCTTGTCAGTCCTTCAATGTGGCTTCTGTTTTGTCAAAATTGTTTTGATTGTCCTAGTATTTTGTATTCTATATAAATCTGAGGTCAGCTTGTCAATGTCTATTAAAAAAAACCTGCTGGGATTTTGATTAGGACTGCATTTTTTAGAGGACTATTTGCAGAAAATTGATAGCATACTTTGTTATGAATTTTGCATCCATGTCCATGAGGAATATTGATCTTTACTGTTTTTTTAATATGTGTGTCAGATTTTGCTATCAGGATTATGCAGGCCTCATAAAATAAGGTGGTAAGTGGTTCCTACTCCAATTTTCAGAAAGATTTGTTACTGACATTTTTTCTTCCATAAATGTTTAACAGAGTTCACAAGTGGAACCACGAGGTCCTGGAAGTCTTTTTGGTTTAAGAATTAAGAATAAAATTTCTTTAGTGGGATACTCAGATTCTTCTTTTTGATGTATCGTTAAGTTGTAATTTTCAAGGAATTAGTCCATTTCATCTAAATTTCAAATTTATTAAAATTATTTATAATAATCTCATTACCCCTTTAATGTCTGTAACCTGTGCTGATAACCTCTATTTTACTGTTAATATTGGTGAAAAGCATTTTCTTATGTAGTCTTGCTAGAGGTTTACACATTTTAATAATTTTTTACGGCACCAACCCTTGGCATCATTAGCTTCCTGTTTGCTGCTCTCTGTCTTACCTGCTTCCAGATGGGCTTTGATTTACTCTCCTTTTTGTAGCTGCTCAATGTGTTATCTTAAAACACTAATATAGGCATTTAAAGTTACAGATTTTCCTCCTCTCAGCACTCTTTCATCTGCATCTTACAAATTTTGATATAGTTTTTTTCATTATCATTCAGTTTGATACATTCTCTGTTTCCCTTTGTAATTTCTCCTTTGATTCATGAGTTATTTAGAAGTGTGCTGTTTAAATACTTGGGGATTTTCTACATAGATTATTGTTTTTATTTCCATTGCAGTAAAAAATACTCTATGATTTCAATCTTTTGTAAATTATTGAGATCTATTTAATGCACCAGCACACAGTCTATCTCATAAATGTTCCATGTGCAGCTGGGAAGAATGTGTATCTACAGTTTTTGTATTGTTCTGTAAATATAAATTAGGTTACACTGATAGTGTCTTTTATTTTCCTCAGCCTTACCAACTTTTAATGCACCTGTTGTACACACTACTTGAGGAAGAATGTACGACTGTCCCACTATGGTTTCAGATTTGTCCCTTTTCCTTTTTAGATCTCTTTTTTCTTCATGTGTTCTGAAGGCTTGTTATTAGGTACATGCACATTTTGAAGTGTTAGGTCTTCCAATGCATTGATCCTTTAGTTATGGTAAACTATCCCTCTTTACATTTCACAATATTATGTCTTCAAAACCATTTTGATTTTAATATAGTCACACAGCTTTTTATGCTGTTTTTATGGTATATATTTCTTCCATCACTTTATTTTCAACCTGAGTCTTTCTATTTAAAGTATATATTTCGTACACAACATAGAAGTATACCTTGCTATTTTATCAAGTCTGACCATTTCTTGCTTTCAATTAAATTAGTTTAGTCCATTTACATTTAACTGTTAGTTTTATTATGTTCAAGTCTACCTTCCTCATATGTTTCCATTTGTTTTATCTGTTCTTGTTCCTCTTGCCCTGCCTCATTGTAGGCTAGTCAAATTTACTTTTTACTATTCAATTTTTTCCCCCTTTTTAAAAAAGCTATACTTACTGTATTTTTTATAGTTCATGGATTACAATATGCATATTTAAAGCATAAATGTAAAATTTGTATTGGTCCACTTAACACATCACTACTCTTCAGTGTTTGTATCTGTAAAACCTTGTAACAGTAATTCTATATTCATTGTAACTCAATTCTTTGTGCTATTGCTTTCATATATTTAAACTTTATATAACATAAACCTCATCTAACTATATTTTTGTTTTAATCACTCATTTATCTTATTATGAAATTAGAAAGAATATGTGACCATTTACAAGTCATAATCTCTTAAAGATAATCCAAAGTAGCATCTTCAGAAAACAAAAAACACACAAATACCCAAGGTCTTTAAAAATTAAATTCTTTTTAAATACCTCCACATCAATGAGAAAGTAGAAGCAGAAGTGACAGATAATCTAAAAACCAAGGAAAAGGAGAGCATTTCATCAAAAACTTGCAGGGTACAGTTCAACTAGTACTCAGATGACAGACAGTACATACATATATTTTTTGTAACCCAATTTGAGAAGAAAAGGAAAAGTATAAAGAAAACAAAGTTAAAAGGAGAGAAACAGCAACTACACAAGAAAGAAATGATAAATTTTACAAAAGGAAGATTATAGAACAGGAAAAATTAAAAGGTCTGATTAAGCAACAAAGAAATAAAAATATAAAATATTAAGGATTAGGTAATTAAAAATACAGATAATATATAAGTATAGTAAGGTGATTATAAATATAATTACAAATATATATTATATAAATATAAATTTTAAGTGATAATAATTTGTGTAACTCTTTTTTTAATGTATTTGAAATAAGATGTCTAAAGGAAAAATGATTTTCTACTAGAAAAATTTGACCAAGAGGTGGAAAATGGAAAAACAAAAGCCTCAAACCATACGAACATTAGAAAGTTTATTAAATATCTTTTATTTTAAAATGTGCTATACTATAGTGATTTCACAAATGAATATTATTTAGCTTTCTCAAAATGGATAACTTTAGTTATTAAACTCTTTCAGATCAGAGAGGAAGCTCAAGAGCTTTCCAGTTTAATTTCATAAAACTAGCATTATATTAATAGAAAATTATGATAGCATACAAAAAAGAAAACTGTATCAATTAGTGGATCAGATACAAAATTGCTTAAAAAAGAGAAAACATTATTTCCTTAGTATACTAAAGGAGTAACATGGGAAAGTAGTGTTTAAGGAATTCAGGGATAGCATAAAATGAGGAAACTAAAATATCTATTAATAATATAAGAAATCATTACACTAAGAAATGAGGAAAACCATTTATCAATGGAACACATATGATTTGATAAAAATTCCTAATAAAAAGTGATATAAAGAAAAAAATACATGATAAAAATGGCTGATCATTCCATGATCCAAAGAAAAAAGTCAGCAAATCAAATTTAGCAAAAAAATAAAATCACATAAAAAATTAAAAATCTAAAATCATTGCAATTAAAATCAAGCACATATTAGATGTACTTGCTTTTTCCACCATAATCTAGTATTGTTTTGTAGGTTTAGTTCTATAGTAAGATCAGAAAGAAAAATAAGTATCAATATCAGAGAAGTGGAACAAGTAATATTTATTTGTAGATAACATAATGCATTCCTAAAAATGCAAGATACTAATCTTTTCAACTGATATAGAGAACATAACAAAATGGCTAGATGGAAAACAAATTTTTAGGATTCTGGTAATGGTAGAATAAATAGACTTGAACAAATTTTAAAAAGAACTCCTTGTGGGCACTGCTGAAAAAGGCAGAAACCTTTGGATCTGATCCACATTTATACAGCCTTTCTGCAAAAAGCATGGCTCAGTCGTTTAGCACCCAAAAGAAGTCACATGGTATAGAGGTTAGAGTTTGGGGCTGCCAGAGAATGGAAGGTGAGAAGAAAAATCCTGGAGATTTAGAATAAAAGTCGATTATCTTCAAGGAAAGATAACAGAATCCAGAAAGCAGTCATGTTATCCACAAAGTAGTATATATATTAAATATTGCTGGACAAATAAAGAAATAGGACAAAGTATTCCATGGTCCAAAGAAAAAATGTCAGCAAATCAGACCCATAGAGGACTTAGATGGTGGACACATAGACGAGGAGTTTTAGATAGCTACTGTGTTAAGGACCCTTCAGGAAAATATATATTTGGTTACAATGGGTGAAGAGATACAGAATTTTACGAGAGACACAGAAACTATAAAAATGAACCAAAAGAAATCTTAGAACTGAAAAATACAATAGGTAAAAAATATAATCACTGGACGGAATTAACAACAGATTGGACTGTTAGAAAAGATCAGTAAAATTAAGGACAGATCACATCAAGTCATCCAAACTGAGGCGCAGAGAGGGAAAAAGACTGAAAACATCCTAATGACCTGTAAGACCATGTTAAGTGATCTGTCATATGTGTAATTACAGTTTCATAAGAAAACTGACAAATGGGGCAGAAAAAATATTTGGAAAAATTAAAGGTCAAAACTTTCTTACATTTCTCTGAAACCAGCAGCCCACAGACTCAGAAACCTCAGAGGACCCCAGGCATGATAAACAGAAAGATGGCTGCACACAGGCACATTATAGATGATGTGCTGAGAACATCAATACGGAGAAAGTCTTACAGGCAGCCGGAATAAAAAGACATATTATACAGAGTAACAGTGAGAATGACCACCGATTTCTCAACAGGAAAAAAAAAATGGAGGTCAGTGGACACCTGAATAACATTTTTTAAATGCTAAAAGAAAACCTGCCAACTTAGAATCCTAAATGCAGCAAAAATATCTTTGAAAAGTGAAGCCAAAATAAAGGTATCTGCCGATAAACAAAGGGAAAGAAACTCTTGGTCAACATATTTTAAGAAACAAAAGAAGTTCTTTGGTAAACGATAACCAGATGAAAATCTGGATTTACTCAAGTGAATGCAAAGCATTGGAAATAGAATATATGTGGGAAAATATGACAGATTATTTTTCTTTCTTGTCAAAAATTCCTCAGTAATCAATTGAATTTTTGATTAAAAATAATGTGGGGTATAGAACATATACCAATATGTAATGATGGCATAAAAGACAAAAAGTATGAATGGATTCTGGTTTCTTAAGGTTTTTACCTTGTACAGAGATGGAATAATATTAATTCAATGTGTACTGATAGAAATGCAGACTGCAAACTCAAGGGCAACCACTTGAAAATATAGAGTTGTAGCAATAAAAGTCAACAGAAGATACGGAACAGAACACGGAAGGAAACATCATCAATGAACTCGAATAAAGACAAGAAAAGGAGAGACAAAGAACAAAGGGGTTAAGGAGAAAAACAAGGTAAGAAAACAACCACAAATACAGTTACATGAAATGCAAATGGACTGGACAGTCCATTAAAAAGGCTTAACTATTGCCGGTTACAAGACACACTTTAAATATAAAGCTGCAGATAGGCTGCCAATAAAGGACTAGAAAAGAATATGATATACCACTAGTAAGCATAACAGAGCCTGGTGTGATTATTAGACCCAGAAAACTTTAAGGCACGAAGTATTACCAGAAAGAATGGAGAATATTGGTAAAAGGGTAAATCACTGAGTAGACACAACAAACGAAATGTGTAAGCACTGAACAGCAAAGTTTCTAAACACATAAAGCAACAATGAGAAATATATAATAATTCGTAAATTTACTTACACTGGAAATTGTATTTCCAGTTAAAAATGGGAAAAATACATTCATAGGTGATAAAATCTATAGAACAATCCATGCAACTGAACCAAGAAAGCAACAGGACCCGTATGAACAACTCAAGAGTAAGGGTCAAGCCAGTGCTTTTTGGATAAGACAACATGCTTTCATTTCTAAGGGAAGAAATAAGCATAATATAACTGCAATCAAAATGCCAATATGATATTCTTAACTGCAAATAAACCTGACAACATAACATTCTTTGTGTTTTTAAGTATTCATGATGAAGGTGATCAAGGGTCATGATGATGCTTATAATTTGCATGGGCATGGCACAGTGAAAAAACAAAACACAAAGAAAATGGGGTAAAACGTTAACATTTTTGAATGTAGGTAATGGGTATGAGTGTACATTTGAGTATTTCAAAACACAGAAATAACTTTTCTGTAAGTTTGAAAATTTTCTTATAAAAAATAATTTACTAAGTAAAAATTTCCATGAAATTTTTGGAAAGTCAATGAAAGGTGAAGATTGTCTTATCATGTATGTATAATAAACTTCAATACAGTTACAGTAACCAAAACAGTTATGATCAGAGCTGAAGATTATATAATCAGCATTTAAATAGCTTAAGGAGTATAAAGAATAAATCCAGTTTATATGAAAACTTAAATTCAATTCCATGGAAAAATGGATTATTAATAAAATGGCATTGATTCAACCCAACAGGAAGAAATAATGTTATGTTCATAAAAAATTTAACTCCAGAAGAATTAAGATCTAACTATAAAAATTAAAACTATTAAAAACACAAAGAGAAATTTAAGTACTATATGTGTTTCTGTCAGGATAGGGAGGCCTCTTTTAAGAAAGCAAGGAAGCAGATTTGATAGAAACACATGACAGATTTGGCCTCATGAAATTAAATTTCTTGTGGTTAAAAGAAAATCTGAATAAAATTTTTGGAAATCACCTAAAGAATATATTTGGAACATATAATGGAGAAAATTTTAATATCCTTACCAAAAATATAGAATGCAAGTTCATTTACAAAAAAGTGTTCAACAAAAAATATGCAGAAGTTATGATCAAATACATAGAAGTAGAAACAATAAATAAACATGCAAAGATCTTTAATGCAGTGAGCTCAGAGAATAGCATATTTAATTGGAAACAGTTTTCACCATATGTTAGGAGGAGTGTGAATTTCTACAGTTAAGAAAATTTAGTATGTGTATAACTTTCTAGAACCATATGGTGTATGATACATATTTTTAAAGGATCAGTAGGTAAGACTATATAAGCAAGAGTTTATTTCAACATTATTTATAATGCAAAATTCTAGAAATATCTGACCATCAATATGGGAAAGGTTTAATAAACTTTTACACAATACTCATACTATACCATACTATTTAATTCTTAAGAGGAATGCATCTGATGTAATTTCATTTTTGTTTTAAAAAAAGGAGAAAGTAGAAATTATATCTGTGTATATGTACTGTGTACAGATACATATATACACGTTCATGCTTCAAAAAAACCCAGAAAATTGCATGGGATGATACTGTACCACATAGGTTATTGGTACTGGACTACAGAAGACCACAGTATTATCCTTTCCTTGCATATACCTTTGCAATCTTTGAATTGTTAAAACAAACATGCATTACCTTTAAAATTAACTGTCAAAAACGACTTAATCATACATAACTATACAGTATACACCACTAATACAGATGTATATGCATTAAGCACCAAATCTAATTTGCAACTCAATTTTTAAGTTTCCTACCCTATAGAAAGTTAGCATTACTATAATCATTTTGCTAAAAACATATGTGAGAAACTTGATACTAGATATGAGACTCTTATCCAAAAAAAAAAAAAAAGGAAATGTATGCACCTGGGTTTTGGCAAGCCAAAGGATACTTTACTCTGGGGTGTATATCCCCAGTCTTATAACTGCTGTAAGAAAAAGAACTGTGAACAGCTGTTACTTCAAGTCTTAGTTCAAACATTTCATTCAAAACCTGTTGTGAGCAGAGAGACATGGAGATTCTAAGTCATGCTCACCCCTGTGGACCGCAGGCAGAGGAAGGTGTGATGGGAAGGACCTTCCTGGTCCTCATGACACCCCTTCCATGATCATGGAGGGCTCTGGCCATGTGTTCAGACTGCCCTATGTGAAAATAAATTATCTTTGTTTTCCTTAAAGAAGGTACCCAAAACTGTGTAAATTTCAAGCTCTGCAAATCTGGATATTCCCCTGTCTGAAGGTAAAGTGAATCACAAATAACAAAGGCATGGATATCATTAAGTCATATAGATACCATATTCATAAAGAGCAAGCCTTATCTATAGTCATTTGGAAAACCAGTGTTTTGCATTTGTGGTACGTGAGTGAATTGCTTCTAAGATCTTGAAAACAGACTTCTCTAGAAAGAAATGTTATGATCAGTACTTAACGGATCACAGAAGAGGTATGCAAAGCATCTGAACAAAGAGAAGAGACCCATGGTCAGCAAGACTAAAATAGAGCCAGTAAGCAAATTGTTCCCAAATCTGAAGCTAAAGATGCCATCACTTAAGATGGACTTGGTAAGACATGGAAATGGCAAAAGGAAAAGTCCTAGTAATGCAGCCAGTGGCAACAACCCACAAACTGAGAGGAGGAAGAGGTGGCTTAGCCAGTGGACTGAGATCTAATGTACAGAAGAGTGGACAGGTTCACAATGAACGCACTTGACGTATTTCTGAATCCATTAGGCAAGACAAGCCTTCTCAGAAAAAAGGAATACAACTAATGTAACTTGAAGCCATTTGAACATTTAAGTTATCTACTCTCTTTGCTCTGACTCCATGTTCATGAAACAAACCTTTGATTGCCACTTGGCTTCCTAAATGATTCTGACCACATCAATGTCAATATTCTGATGCTTGTAACTGGACTGTGTGTGTGTAGATCATAAAATGGAATTTAGTTTTACACATCAATTACATTAGCTTGGTTAGTAGGATTTGGATTCTGAAGAATAAAACCATTTTAATCTGCTTTTGAGAGTCTGTGAGGCCAAGAACCAAATACAGGACTCAGAACTTCAAGGAGAGGCCTATTGGGAAATAACTTCCCTTTAAAAGCGCCCATTCTTGGTGACCAATTCAAATTCCAATCCATATTGTTTTAATCATCCTCACAACACACTGTCAGCAATTTTGTTGAATAATTAAATATCCAAAGTAAATATAAAGTGCACATAAAACAAAAAAACACATAACTTGTTTTTACATTTCTTCTCTCAAGTATCAATTTATGCCAAATTGCATTTCTGTTTTTAAATATAAATTTATTCCAGATAACACTCCCTGGGCTTCTAAACTTTGAAAAAATATTTTTACCTATGAGATTGATTATTAAGGTTTAGCGATCCGGTCTGGTACATCTCTTCCAACTGTTTCCTGTTTCCAAAGTATAAAGCAAGGTCTGTGGCAATGATGGCTTTGCGGATGATCTCAAGCACCTGTTCATATTCACTGGAGCTCAGGGTGGAGAAGATATTGTGCCCTTCCAACTATGGAAAAAATACAAATAAACACCACCAATAACAAGCACAAGCTCTAATCTTATGACATTTTCAGTTACTTGAAACAATACAGTCAGTCAATGGCATTTGGCATACAAATGACAGGTTTTGGGGGAACAAAATAATAAGTTTGGAATGACCAGAGAATTTAATATTTCGGTTTCTCTTTAAGCTACAAGGAAGCTACCACTTAAATGAACTATTTAAACTACAGTCACATCACTTACTATCACAATACCCCAGTGATCTAAACATAACTGGTTTTTGGACATTTCAAGTAAGTAATTAAAAGGACTGGAAAATGTAAAATATAAAAGAGACTTATCCTCTTAAATTAATTACAAACTTTAATAATTTTTACATTATACTGGAAATTAATGAGCTTCAGAAGTCATCCATAGCCTGTCTACTCCGGCAAGCCTAATGAGTGATAACCTCCTTTTTGGTATCCTAGAAGAACAGTTCCCACACCTCAAAATAAAGTTTATTTAAGCATATTAAAAATCTCCCTATAGGCAAGAACACTTTACATAAAACACAAATCACTGAGGTGCACAACTCTAGGGCCCATCTTCTCTCCTCTGCTCGTGGGAGACAGGACATGGTAGGTCATCTCCCTCAATAAGACCAAAACGTTGATCATTTGGATTCTGTTATCTCAGAATTATTCTTCTGTATATGAGTCTTTTTCAAACTTTTACAGTAATTTCTTTCCCTGAGAATGTTTTTTTGTTTGTGTTGAGATAAAAATGAGCCACTTTTGTCCAAACAAAAAGGATTCAGCAAATTGAGATGCATTCAATTTGTGGGTTCATCAATTATTTTTTAATAATTAGGATACTAATCAATATTGTCTTACTAAAATTGACTTTTGTTTCACTTGTCCTAAGCTATATTTGCTGATAAAATACATTAAAAACTTAAAATTATTAAAGTATATTTTTTTACAAAATTAGGCATCTCACTAAGACACTGTCTGCTTCCTATTACTGTGAAATAAGGCTGTATGCATACCATTTGTTTTCACTAATCAGAACCTTTCTGTATTGTTTACTTTTAAGGTTTTAATGAATATTTAAAATATCCTATGGTAAATGCAGCAAATGGAGTTAGTTCTAGTTGGTTATTTTCTTGATGGAAGTATTAGTAAAACATTTGTAGAATGCTGTAAGATTATAAAAGTACTCTCACACAGATAATTTCACTGTCAAATTATAAAATTTAAATAAACCTTTGATATCTGGTTGAAATGAATTATTTTCTGAAACATTAAAAATATTTTTCTTCGACTGAAAGGAAACTGCAGTGCTTATATGAACTGGTCATTTCAGTGATTTTTATACTCCAGTCTCATCCGAGGCAGCTGTCGTGAATACAATACAACAGGGTCACAGAGGTGGATGTGATAAGGATGGACTTCAGCTCAATATAGGGAAACAAAGTGTTCAGAGTTACTACATGAGATGCTGTGTGTGCAGTTCAATCAGAGGCCAGTTAGTGACTGAGGGGGACAAGAGGAGGGGCTACAAGCACCGGACAGCAGTTGAACTCGGTAACCTTTCAAGCCCCTTCCGACCTCAACTGTACAACTAGAAAGTTATAAGAAAGAAATGTTTACTTTGAGTCATGCTCTGAAATCTACTTTTCTTTCATTTGATCATAACACAATGAAGCAGCTGGCCTCTGCCTCAACACCATGGTCCTAAGCCCTGGGCCCCACCCACCACCAACAAGCTTCCAGCTGGTGTGTGTTTGCTTGGTACTCACAGGCACATCTGCCATCAGCCGGCCCTCTAAAGAGGAATGACATTCGATTATTTAAATGCTTTATTCTATCACCAGCAAACTGCTAAATTAGCGTATATAAAAATATCCTAGCATGATGTTGAAAAAAAATTTAATCTGTTTAAAATAAGGACATCATAGCCTGGGATAGTTCTCTCGGGGCCACAGAGTTATGAACTTGCTGCGACTCCATGTCATTTGTTGGGTGTCACCCATGACACAGTTCTTCACCAGGTTCTCAAAAGTATCCAGGATCTAAGACAAATTAAGACCCATTTTAAAGGATCTATATATTCTGCTGGCTACTTCATATGATTTTTTTAGTCACTTCTCAATATTAAAGGAAACTAGGTTAAAAGGTTCAGTAGAGGATTTTTATAACAAAAGTTATAACCAGGACACTTCTACTGCCTCCTTCTTTATCTTACAAGGGTTAAGGGAATGAATATGCAAACAACAACAAATGACCCCTTCCTTTCAAAAGAACCTGGCATATATTTATCAGCATTCTGTTCCTACCAAAACTAAATACAGGGGATACAGCAAGCAAACACAGCAGATAAACAGCTTAAAATCTTCTGAAAGCACTAAGTTCATATTTAGTAACAATAAAACCTCATAAAATGGTATAATACTTTTATATACCCATTTATAAGTTTATTATAGTTAATATCCCAGGTTATATTCTTTGAAGTTTATGTTACTTCAGGGTAGTTGATCTCATTGTGCATCAATCAAGCATTAAATAACAAGCACTTTATACCCAGAAATGTTTCTAAAGCCCCAAATTGGCAGAGCAGCATATAATTTTTAAATGAAAGCATACAAGTGGGCTCTGTCTGTAGATGTTCCAAGTAGCTGGGATCTGGGAGATTAATTAGAGAATGTAGACAGTTCAGCCCTGATGCTGACAGACTCCTCAGGGACACACTCTGAGTGGACGATGTCTATGGTCCCTTCCAGCTCTCGAACACCATTTCAGGATTCTCAGCATTCTAATTCATGCTGTATCTTTCCCATTACAAATGAAGAACATGTCTTACTTGTCTAGCAGGTACTTAGTGTGCATGTGTCACTCTGCATAAGGGAATTAGTGGTTTAGTACGTACTATATCCAAGGCCCTAAGCAATGTAGGTTCATTTTTTGAGGAGTTGACAGCTCAGTGGGGAGACAAGCACAGAGGCGCTCAGTAAAACAGAGTGGAGCGTGGGGTGGTCTCTGCAGACGTGTTAGCTGAGGGAGTCCGCGAGGACGTGGGGGGCCCTGCCCAGGTGGGGACATGGACTCAGGAGGACGAGGAGGACAAGCAGGAGGCACAGTCAAGAGCACACGTGTCGGTGGGACCACAGCAATCCCAGGGGGGCTTGAGTGGATTGTGAGAGCAGAGAAATGGTGAGAACCAAAGCAAAAAAGTCAAAAAGAAAAGGCCTGTGACTGCACAGAAACACCACCTGGAAGGTTATAGGAGGTACTGGTGATGTTAAGTGAGATTGGGCCATGGGAAGGTCTGTGTTTTAGAACAATCGCTCTGGCAACCACGCTGACTGCAGGGAGGTTAGAATGGAGGCAGGCGGACAGATTGGGCAATCATCCTCAGCAAGCTTTTGAAATATTATTACTCATAAATAATTCTCCCAAAAGCCCTATGCTGCTCAGCTCTATGGAAGAGATTTACATGGAAGGGCCTTGTGGCTCAGATGTCGTACCTACATGCCAAGCACTTCAGGCCTCACTCCCAGCCATCCTGGCCTCCCTGGTTTGGGCTGTAAATCATGACACAGGAAGCCACAGGCACAGGCTGGACCATTCAGGGGCTATGGGATGAAAAACGTCAACGATGCAACTAACTGCATCAAGATTCACAACTGCAGTGCCTTGAGAAGGCAACGAGAATTCACTGATATTTAATCAACCTGCTGCACCCACCCACATATTAGGAAGCATGTTGGTGTCATAATTAACAACACAGGTCTTGTAGTCAAACAATTCTAGTCTCTAATCCCATTCTGCTGCTTACTAGCTACGTGACCAGTGGACTAGCAGTTAGACCTCTTTGATGTGCATGGAATGAATACCAGCTGTGTCACAGGATATTACAAAAACCAAATGTGTCAATCTGTGTGAGATTCTTAAGTTTCTGGCTTATAGTAAGTACCTAATAAATGATGCAGTGATTACTATGATGACGACAAAGTTGATAAAAACCCACCAGTGTAACTCCTACAGTCGGAGGCAAGGGAGAGGAGGAGCAGAAACAGACAGACAGACATGCCCAGAAATAAACTTGATGGCCAAAGACCATTCTGTCTATTCGGAAGACATCTATAGAGAAAGAAAGATTCAGCTAGCCTCCGTGTGATACACTTAAGTCTATTCCCAAAAGCGGTGCTGAAAGTAAACGCAACAATTTTGCTATGAATCCAATAGGCAATACCTTCTATCGAGTGCAGACGAATTGCAAGAACATGTTAGCCATGTCACAGAAATGTTATTGCTATAAAAAGTAATGAAAATGTCATGGGATCCCAGAATGTTGGGTATAAAGATAACTTTGTTAAAATCTGAACATATTTCAAAAGCACTAGAAAATTCAAAATTAATATAGAATATAGAGAAAACTTTAATAATGAGAATAATTATTCCTAACTGGTCTGTTATCTGAAATTTTTACTTTTCAGCACTTAGCAGGTGATATTTACAAAGACAAAGGCAGAAAAAGGGTAGCTTCAATATTCAAAATAATCATTAACATCCCATTAGGAAAGATAATAAATGGATTTAATATTCCAACACTAATGGTTTTACCAGTTAGTAAACATACGTGGGTAAGTTTTAGGTAAGAAACCAGAGCTTACCTACTTTCTTGGATGTCAGCATCCACACAAAATAATCTCTATACTTGAAGGAGATTCCACTACTGAACCACCAAACCTTCTGTCCTACAGAGACATCTCTACTTACTTTCCCCTAAACAAAATGGCACAGGCATTGTTTTTCTACCCTGAATTCTCTCCTATCCACATATCTCCCTGTAGGTGACTGCCACCTCCCACATGTGCAGACCCACTGAGGCAGAATGAGGTGCATGACCATCCTCACTGGGCTTGTAATTCCGAGTAAGGGAAGCTAAGTTCGCAAACCCAGAATTTCGGTAAGTTCGAAAAACACGGATATGTGTTATGTTCGAGGGCTCAGGGGCCATGTAAGTGGGGCACATGGCTGTGCCCCAGCTCTGTGGGGATGTCATGAAATAATTTCACTGGAGGAAGTAATGCCTGGGCTGAGCTTGAAGATAAGGAGAAGCTGGCCATGGAAGGGCAGGGGGAGAATTACAAGTAGGGAACCTAGACCGGGGCATGGAGTTAGAAAATAGCAGGGCAGATACAATAGCCCTGGGACAGAGGCCATTCAAAAAGGACTTGCTATCAACTAAGAAAAAGAATTTATTCTTGAGGTTATGGTGACTTTAAACAGAAGAACAGCATGTTCACACATATATTTGGAAGATGGATTTGAGAGAAACAAACTTAGAGAAATGATGATCAATGGGGAAAGAAGGAGTTAAACAGACAAAACGTGATGAAGGCCAAGTGTGGGATGCCAAGTAAGAAAGCTCCCTGGCAGACAAGGAGGCGGCCCCAGTGGTCAGAGGGGCCAGACTGGCATTCACTGCAGATGCCCCGCCCCCGGGAGCTCTCCCTCTCTCGCCCAGCACAGCCTACACACTGCTCTGGGGCACAGTCCCCAGGAAACCAGTCCTGAGGCTCTGCACTTAGAAACGGTGGCTCAGCGAAAGCCCAGCACGTGGGACTGTCTTTTCCTAGATGCTCTTGTGCTTTCCCAATTCCTTCCTGACTAACCTCATCGCTGCCCACCCAACAAGGGCCTATCCTGTGCTTTCTCACTCTGATGGGAGCAACGGCAGGCCATGAGCACAGTATACTCTCTTCCGGCCTTTCTGCTCCGCGGTTAGTCACGTGTTTCTGCATGTGTCAGACTGAGCACCGACCTTCCAGGGACACTGCACTATGTCACCTGAAACCCAGCACTGCTGAGAGTTAGCTGGAGATGAAATACACCTTCCTAAACTCTGTTGCTATGGCAGCACACGGAGGAAGTCTTCCTAACATCCAGGTGGGCCCAGGCCTCCCCCTGCCCACCTGTGTTGCCTCACTGCCAGGCCACAGGATTTACTTCTTATTCCACCAGCAGCCATGTACCAGGGAAATACCAGGGCTATTTCAACATGGATTCTGTTATATTAAAAATACGTTTCCAAAGAAACTTTACAAAGGCTGTGAAAGTTCATTTGCAGATTAAATTGCTAGAAATGTTGTCATAGTCAAATGTACGAATTCACTTAGGCTGTGGGTGCTAATTCTGAGTTCTAATTACTTCTAAATGTTACCTCTGGCATTTGTCCTTCTTCCTGTGCAAATAAATCTTCACAGGATGAGTAAGAGCAAAACAAACGTAAATAAGTCATGAAATTCTGTAATGTTTGTTTGTTTACAAAGAGCATATTTTATATGTGTATGTATATATACTATAATATATAAACACACACATGTACATAAACCCGCATACAACTTTAATCATGTTTAAATTTTTAGGTGTATATCTATCCACCCATCCATCCACCCATTGTTTAAAAAAGTAAAGAAAGGGCTGGTGCCACGGGAACGTATCAGACTGGTGATCACGGAGTGCTTTCAGGGACAGAGCCGGCTCAGGATCAGCCGCTGGAACCCTTCAGCTACTGAAATGGCTCCTATCTAAAGTGATCCCTTTCACTTCACCCAGCAGGTAATCAGCACAGCATTGTAGTAAGCTCCGCATTCAGCTTCTTAGTGCTGAGGACTGGGGACCTGAACAGGCGAGCGTGCTGGGTTTTTACGGTCTAAGCATGCAGCGCTACTGACTGCTAGGCATTCAGGGCCAATGGGGGCTGTGGGAGAAGCTGGGGAGAGCAGCCTGGCCCTGGGCACTCAGAGGGAGGCCTGGTGCCCAGAGCAAATGCTCCCTGCCTCCTAACTCACCCCAGCTGGTCACTGCGGCCACTGCTGCCAGGGTTTGGCTGTCAGGCAACCCTTCTTGTGACCCCCACTCAGAGGCCTGAGGACCAAGGACTCCTCTCCCACTTGGAGGCACTCACAGTGAGCAGAAGAAACAGGGTCCACTATTCTTACATCAAACACAGATCATATTTTAGAAAACTGTGGGAGGAATCAAACCATTATGAGGAAAGAGCCACCCTGTTAAGGTGAGTTTGAGGAAGAAGGTTTAAAGTGAAGGAGCTTATATATCTCACAGCCAAGTGAGGCTTGTCACTGTCTCTACCAATCACCAAGAACATCTAAAAGCAGAAAAAAACAAAAACAAAAACACACAAAAGAAAAACTACTTCAGTGCAGTAAAAAACTTGAATTTGTGTAGCTTCCAAGATTTACTGTTCAATACATTCTGGTTCAAGAATATGACAATCCATATGAATTCAATGGACTATGTGAAAAAAAACTTTGCCCCAGGGTAGCACACGCTTAAAAATCAAACATGATTGCAAAATAGATCAAAGTCTTCATAAAGGATTCTTTTTCCAAAGAAGACACAATTGTCTAATGCTGACTATAAAGTTCTACAATAAAACGTAGCTGCTGTTTTGAAGGAGCCCTAACAACACCCCCGTCACCATGTGCCTGGAGCTAACGCAGCGGGGCAGGGGCAGGGCCTGCATGCCAGGCGCCTCACCTGGAGGATGGACACGGTCTGGGAGAAGTGGTGCTGTTCCATGGTGGATGTGGAGTAGAGAGCCGCCAGGGGGTGGTCAAACTTTTGCAGGTAGCTGTTACTGAAGCCCCTGTGATCCAGGTCATGACACAGACATGCAATCAGTAGCCCTTTGCGCTTAAAAAGAAAAACAAGAATGCACAGAGGTTCAAAACAAAGAAACAGATGTGCGCAGACTTACAGCCTCTCGGTCCTCTTACACTGACACAGAGGGAGCCGACATCCGCACAAGCCTTTGCGATTCCGATAGTCTAACTTCTTATTTCACGTCTTTGTTTTTCTGCAATGAACTCGACAAATTATTCTTCAGTTTTCCTGCTCAACTCTGGGAAACAGTGTAGGTGGTATCAAATTACGGCAAATTAACACAGAGTCCAGAGAATTACAGATAAAGCACATCTGTACAAGGAGAGGACAGATTTGGTTCTTCATTCAAAATTCTCTTTCATGTTAAATTTTAATAATATTACTGTTATTACAAATACAGAATGGGGCAAGTAAATCATTATGGCATGCGAAAAATGGCAAATTATACTGAAAAAGGGCAACAGCAGAGCAGGCTGCATGCAGAACGAGGGAGGCAGAGCAGACCCCACAGAGTCGGGGGAAGCAGAGACATGCAGCCAAGGAAGAGAAGCAGGAGGGCCTAGAAGAAAAGAACCAGGGGGTCTGGGTGCAGGTGGGGCAGACCCCTGCAGGTGAGCCTGCCCAGAGAGGGGACAGGAAGGTGGTGGGGCTGCAGGGAGTAAAGGACAGAAAAGGGCACAGAGAGGAGCTAAAGATCTTACAGGCCTTATATTCTGTGTGAACCATGGAAAGATTATAGGGTTTTTAGCAGAGATTCTAGGACAGGGTTTTTAGGGGTGAATCATCTAACTTACATTTTGAAAAGATCACCATGCTGGCAACTGTGTTGAGAACAGATTCCAGGGGTGTAAGAGAGACCCATGGGGGGCTTTCCCAGTAATTCAGGCAAATATATAATAGAAGTTTAGACCAGGATGATAGCAATGTAAGACATAAGCAAAGCCTGGGTGGTCCTGCAGGCAGTCAACAGGGTTTTCTGGTAGCCTGGAGTGAAAGGAAAGCAGGGACGGGAGGGAGGGCAGAGACTGGAGGAGGCAAGCATGGCTGCAAAGTTTTGGGTCTTAGAAGCAGTCAGACTGGCATGACCAGGATGGGGAAGGTTGCAGGCGGTACAGGCTGACTTGAAGAGAGGCCAGGAGTTCAGGTTGGAGTGAGTTGAAGCACAATGTTTAGTTGAAAGTTAGAAGACTGAGAGTTCAGTAGACAGGCGTCTACTGAAGTCTAACCTTCTTGGGGAAAGGCAATTGTCAGTGTACACATGGCATTTAGGGCTCCAGGACTGGCTGGACCCACCAAGGTTGTTATTTGTGGGCAGAGGAGGTCAAAGTCCTGAGCTATCAAGAATTCCAACATTAAGAAGTCTGAGGGATGTGGTGGGGACTTGATAATGGGGGTAATCTAGTAACCACAATGTTGCTCATGTAAGTGTACATTAATGATGCCAAAATTAAAAAAATTAAAGAGAAAAATAAAAAGCAATATGGTGGTTCCTCAAAAACCTAAAAATAGAAATACCATTTGACCCAGGAATTCCATTCCTAGGAATTTACCTGAAGAAAACAAGATCCCAGATTCAAAAAGACAGATGCACCCCTATGTTTATCGCAGCACTATTTACAATAGCCAAGATATGGAAGCAACCTAAGTGTCCATGAGTAGATGAATGGACAAAGAAGATGTGGTACATATACACAATGGAATATTATTCAGCCATAAAAAGAAAACAAATCCTACCATTTGCAACAACATGGATGGAGCTAGAGAGTATTGTGCTCAGTGAAATAAGCCAGGCAGAGAAAGACAAGTATCAAATGATTTCCCTCATTCGTGGAGTATAAGAACAAAGTCAAACTGAAGGAACAAAACAGCAGCAGACTCACAGACTCCAAGAAGGCACTAGAGGTTACCAAAGGGGAGGGATGGGGGAGGGCGGGTGGGGAGGGAGAGAGAAGGGGGAAAAGGGGCATTACGATTAGCAGACATAATGTAGTGGGGCGGGGGAGCACGGGTAAGGTAGTACAGCACAGAGAAGAGAAGTAGTGACCCTCTAGCATCTTACTACACTGATGGACAGTGACTGCAGTGGGGTGTGTGGGGGGACTTGATAATATGGGCGAATGTAGTAACCACAATGTTCATGTGACACCTTTATAAGATTGTATACCAATACCTTAATAAAAACAATTTTTTAAAGAAAAAAAAAAGAAGTCTGAGGGAAGAGAGTTGGGAAAAAAACAAACAAATCCAAGCCCAGCAAGATTAAGGAGGAACAGCCACCGAGGTCAGAGGGGACCTAGAGTGCTGGGCACCCTGGCAGCCAGGGGATGACAGCAACTCAGAGGAAACACTGAACACTGGCCCTTGTACTGGCCAACCAAGCTCAGGGAGCAGGGCCTGGACCTGAGCATTTTCCGGGCGTATGTGTGAGGAGGTGTGTGTGTGTGCGTGTGTGTAAAGCCAGAAGCCTGGTTTCAAAGAAGAAGGGAGGACAAACTGGAGCCAGGCAGTACAGCAACTCTTCCCCAGATGTGCAGCAAAGAAGAGCTAAGAAATCAGGGGGAAGCCGAGTGGAGCCACAGATCACGAGGGTGCATCAAGATGGAAGTAATCACAGCACGCCACATGCAGATGGGGCCACCCAGTAGACAGGCAACATGGCAGTGGAGGAGAAGGGAGGCATTGTGAGGACAGTATCCGTGGACAGGTGGAAGCGGTGGACATGGTCAGGTGGAAGGGCTAGTTCTGGAGAGGAATCCAGGGGATTATTCTCTTGAGTGTGTGAAGTCAGAGCCCACTGAGGACAAGTGCTGATGAGGTCAAGGGGATCTGGAGAAATTCCCACCAGTTTATCTGTATCTGTCCACCCTGCTCTTTCCTTATCCTCACTGAGCAGAACTAGTTTCTCCTGCAACCTAATGCACAGAAAGGTTTCCCAGACCACCAGCACCCTTACACTGATGACGTCTGCTATCATTGCTGTGTGCTCAGTGGTGTTTGGATAACTGAATTAATTATGTTCCAAGTACCATTTTGGTTTTGGGTTGCATTTTATGCTATGTCAAACATGATGAATCTGGTAAGAAACTTCAAGGTTTTAAAATCTTGCAGAAGAGATGAAGCTGTTATGTACAGAAACACCTCAGAGATATTGCAGGTTCCATTCCAGATCGCCACAGTAAGGCAAATAACTCAATAAAATGAGTAAAATGATTTTTTTGATACTTTATTGCTAAAAAATGCTAACCTCCACCTGAGCTTTCAGTGAGTCACAATCCTTTTGCTTGTGGAGGGTTTGGCTCCATGTGGACAGCTGCTGACTGATCAGGGTGGTGGCTGGCTGGGGCCGTTTCTTAAAATGAGACAACAGTGAAGTTTGCTTCATCAACTGACTTTTCCTTTCATGAATGATTTCTCTGTAGTACACTGTTCTTTTTGATAATATTTTACCAAGAGTAGAATTTCAAAATTTGAATCACCTTTCTCAAACACTGCAGCTGCTTCACCAGTGAGGCTGATGTCATACTCTAAGTCCTTTGTTGTCATTTCAACAATCTTCACAGCATCCTCACCAGGAGCAGGTTCCATCTCAACAAGCCACTTTCTTTGTCCATCTATAAGAAGCAAATCCTCATCCTTTAAAGTCTTATCATGAGATTGCAACAATTTGGTCATATCTTTAGGCTCCACTTGTAATTCTAGTTCTCTAGCTGTTTCTCCCACACCTGCAGTGACTTCCTCCACTGCAGTCCTCCGGGAGGATTGGAACCAACTTCTTCCAGACTCCTGTGAATGTTGATGTTTCGACTTCTTCCCAGGAATCAGTAATATTCTTAATGTTTTTTTCTAGTAGATTTTCAATTTATTTTGCCCAGATCTATCAGAATAACCACTGTCTATGCTACATAGCCTTATGAAATGTATTTCTCAAATAATAAGATTTGAAGGTCAAAATTTCTCCTCGATCCACGGGCTGCAGAATGAATGTTGTGTGAGCAGGCATGAAAACAACATTAATCTCATCGTATGTCTCCACCAGAGCTCTTGGCTGACCAGGTGCATTATCAGTAAGCAGTAACATTTTGAAAGACATCTTTTTTCTGAGCAGTAGGTCTCAACAGTGGGCTTATAATATTCAATAAATCATGTTGAAAACATATGTACTGTCATGCAGGCTTTGTTTTCCCATTTCCAGAGCACAGGCAGATTAGAGTTAGCATTAATTTTTAAGGGCACAAAGATTTCGGAATGGTCAGTGAGAATTGGCTTTAACTTAAAGTCCCCAGCCGCATTAGCCCTTAACAAGAGAATCAGTGTGTCCTTGGAAGCTATGAGCCAGGCACTGACTTCTCCTCTCCAGCTATGGAAGTCCTAGATGTCATCTTCTTCCCACAGAAGGCTGTTCCATCTGCCTTGGAAATCGGTGTGTAGGGCAGCTGCCTTCATGAGTCATTTTAGCTGGACCATCTGGGTAACTTTCTGCAGCCTCTCCACTGGCTCCTGCTGCCTCACCTGCACTTTGATGTTATGGAGACGCTGCTTTCCTTAAACCTCATGAACCAACCTCTGCTGGCTTAAGACTTTTCTCCTGATGCTTCCTCCCCTCTTGAAGCCTTCACAGAATTGAAAAGAGTCAGGGTCTTACTTGGGATGAAGCTTTGGCTATAGGGAGTGCTCTGGCTGGTTTGAGCTTATCTCCAGACCACTCAAACTTTCTCCATCAGCAAGAAAGATGGCTCACTGTTATTACATGTGTGTTCACTGGAGGAGCAGTTCCCATTTCCTTCAAGAACTTTTCCTTTGCCTTCACAACGTGGCTGTTTTGCACAAGAGGCCTACTTCAGCCTATCTCAGCTTTTTGACATGCCTTCCTCACCAAGCTTAATCATTTCTAGCTTTTGACTGAAAATGAGAGACATGTGACTCTTCCTTTCACTTGAACACTTAGAGGTCATTGAAGATTTATTAATTGGCCTGATTTCAGTACTGTTTTGTCTCTGGAAACAGGGAGGCCCCAGGAGAGGGGCAGAGATGGGGGTAATGGCCAGTTAGTGGAGCAGTCAGAACACACATGACATTTATGGATTAAATTCGCTCTCCTACTGGCACATTCCTGGTGTCCCAAAACAATGACGATAGTGACATCAAAGATTCCTAATCTCAGATCATCCTAACAAATGTAACAATAATGAAAATGTTTGAAATGTTGCAAAAGGTACCAAAATGTGACATAGATACACAAAGTAAGCAAATGCTATTGAAAACATGGCGCCCACAGACTTACTTGCTCAACTCAGGGCTGCCACAAACTTTTAATCTGAAAAAAGGCAGTATCTGCAAAGTGCAATAAAACGAGGTCTGCCTGTACATCTTCCCAATTTCCTTTTTACCTATTTTGTTTCTGATATGTGTAATTGTGTTAAAAGTATTCCAGAATCAAGCATCTGCAAATAATCCACAAAGTGAATTATTACCTTTAACATTTTCCTTTAATAAATCAAATAATTTCTAGCACTCTTAGAGACTAAATATTCCCTTTACAAACAGTTTGATTATTTACATATGTTATTTTAAGATTTTTAGCCAAAATGACCCGTTTTTAGGAAAAAATGTTTAATTCTAGAAATGAATTAGGATACTTGATTCCATATGTAGTAGCAATAAAATTTTTCTCATTTATAATTTTCCATTTCTGAATATAAATTTCAATGTAATTTACAAGTATAATTTCTATAGTTCTCAAACTCATAGGTTATCTCATGGCAAAGAAGACAATGAAATTCCTTCCTTAAAAAGAATTGAATGGAAAAAAATGTTTAAAGTCTCAAAAATATGGGGCTCAGTGAAATGGATTTTATAAAAATTTGTAAGAAAAAATAACAAATTTCATCTATTTTTTGGGGAGGATGATAAATAATAAATTATTTATTAGCCTACCTAAGTCCCATGTAAAGACTATTTTAAAAAGGGAAAATTTTGACTCTTTCTTTCAAACAGTATTTTTTTGCAAAAGGCACCTTCTAGGTTTCCTGCCTAGATTGGGAGTTTGGACCGGCCTGGACCTTGAGAGCACTGGGTCTAGTATAATGGGACTTTGGGAGAAGCACAATGTTTTATCACAGATGACAGCCCCCTTCTCTGCACAGTCACATGTCTCCTGAAGCATGACAACAGTTTTACAGAGGAAGAGAGAAGGGGGATTCAACTCAGGGCTTTTGTCAGCATCGATGGGACCATGTGGGGAGAGGACATGCTTGGTGGCAGGGATGGTCCAGACGGGGTCAGCATGGCGGGGCTGAGGCACCCCCATCACCAAGCACTGGGCTGGGCTGGGAGGAGGGGGTTTGTCGGCAGGGCAGGAACAGCTAGGCCATCTCCAAATCTCTGACCATATCAATGAGTCTGGGTGTGCAAATGGGGTAAATTAGTGAAGCATCACAGAGCCTGTCTCCTTACGCTAGAGAAGGTCAAATAAGCATTAGGTCTTAATATATTTAATGCTTTGGGATTCAAATCAGTAGGACATATCTACATTATCCAGGGCATCAGGGCAATGAGAAAAATTTGCTTTGTTTATATCCTTTCAGAAAAGATAAGCTTCAATAGGGAAGAAAGACTATAAAAATTAGTGCTTCCTTGGAGACATTTCGGTGCAGTTGGAACATCTCTATCTACATTTCTTTTGTACAATGACATGAAGAATGTTTAGGTGCAGCCATTTAAAGACACATTCCCATTAATTTACTGGACTGAAACTCATCCTGGGAAAAAATGTCACCTCTCCAGGTCATAAATGTGCTCCGGACGTGGAGGATTTGCTTGAACACTCAGGTTGCATGCAGTGGGGCAGAGGAGTGTGTGCACACCCACCTCGAGGTCGGTGAAGAGCCCGTGGCTATTCTGGAGTATGGCGTACATGCAGTGGGCAACAGTGACTGCGTGCTTCCAGTTGTGGTAAGGAACCCGCCGATAGTTCTTCTTCACAGACATAATGAAGCGACACAGCTTTTCCAGCTCAAAGCTTTGTGAAAGAGAAAATGTTATGACAGAAACCAGTAATGAGTCATACATCCCAGAAGAGAATCCTGGTTCAGATACACACACCTGCGACAGCACAGCCTCCACAGGGACTGAGGCCAGGAGTGCGGAGCCACCCCCCATCCCGCCCCAGCCGGGTCTCTGGCCAGCTAAGGGAGGGAGCCCCTTTGGTGCGTTTGCTCTGATTGAGGGACTGGCCCAGGAGGTGGGGAGCAAAGGCCAGAGTCAGCCTGCAGGGTACCATCACTGACTGCACGGCCTGCCTGACCTCACAAGCATTTCCTACATCTCAGTGCTCAACAGAGAGCCTATTTTCATCCTGTGCAAGGGTATTCTGAGCTAATAATTTTCAAAAATCGTGTTCACATCTATGAAATGCAAATGTACATACCATGAGAATTTTCTAGATGGGTGACTATCCTTTCAGAAGGAATCCTAATTATTACAGTCTGCTCAAATTATTAAGAGGCAAATGACCATATCCAAAATCTGACACAAGTACATGGAAGAATATGAAATATGTTTTTGTACTACATTATTATATTTATTTTTATATTATCATGTATTTAAACTACTTTTACACCCTACCAACTCTCTCAATGGACTGAAGATTAAAACAAAAGCATATCAATATAAAACAGGGCTCTTTGAAATGCCAAAGAGATAAGAGTTCATAATACTTCTAAAAATATATACCTTTTCCTCCACTGAGAATTTTTTAATGTCCTTGAAGTATAAAGGTGTGTCATTTTAAGAGTTCCACCTGGTCAAACTGTCAAGTGATATCTAACAAATAAGTGGTGTTAGCTATCCTGTGTGCCTCCTTTTAAAACAGCAATTTATGAAACTGATAGAAGTAAAAGAAGATATGAATCCAATAGGAAAGGAGTGACAATTCAGTTCCAGAAAAACTAAGAGCCTCTAGAAGACACCTAATAACTAAATGAGCAAAAAGGAGAAAAGGAAAAATCATTTCTTGCATTTTAAGTATGTGTGTTTAAGCTTTAAAAGATCAGACATAAAGTCACGACAGGAGCTAGGACAGGACAAAGTGAGAGGGGAGTGTCTGCAATGACAGGGCCGCTGTCACACTGTTAATATAGTGCTGACTCTGAAGAGGGGACTTGTTTCTCTCACAGCTGTTCTCACTCATCTTTAATGTAAGTGGAAAGTCGATACTAAATTTATGCATATATTCCAAAACACACTAAACATAGTATGTAATTATGTTGGGTAGTAACCCTTACCTCTTCCAGTTATATAGCCTAAGGTAATTTTAATTTACTTTTATATGGCCACCTGGTTAGATCCGTGGTTGCTGGCCAGGGCTGTAAGACCAGAGAGCTCAGAAGCCTTTAAGGGCAATCTGAAAAGTCCGGCTTTGGTCAACAATCTTAGCCCTTTTTAAATATTCAGAAAAACATTTTATATATGGCACATTTTAAGATAATTATAAACCAAGGAAGTAGCCAGGCATTTAGGTGGTGGGGAGAGGTCAGATCAACTCAATGGTTTAAATAGAAGTTTCTAGGTCATTCATACCAGGATGTCCCACAAGACCGATGGACCATATACACAAAAATTCCAGGCCACATGTTTTCAAAAGGACCAATGTCAAAGTGGAATCTGAAATAAGAAGCAGGGAGGTTGATTAGTAAATGTAATGCAGAAAGACATAACAACAAGTAAAGGAAGTAATTTACCTTCTGGTCTATCAAAAAACTAAAAAACACTGGGCATTCTGCCATCTCTTTCCTGCCTCCTCAGTCATACCTCTGCTCTATTAAAGGTTTCCAGGAGGAAAGGCCACATATTTCCTGAAGAACTTCATCTAGTTATTAGCTATTTTTCATTTGGTCATTTAGTTACTAACATCTTAACCCAAATAAACAGAATGGTAAAGAATTAAAAGAAACCATTTTCCTCTGGTTCCAACACTTCTGACACATATGTGTGAGTTTTCCATACCAAGCAATTCTCCAGGTTCTCTGGGGACACCAATGGGGTGCCATACAAGTCAATTCACAGCCCACAGGGTAAGGGCTCAGTCCCACAGACTGCCCCTGCTTGTGAGGCCCACTGCAGGTACAGGCCACAGGCCAGGGGCTCTGCACCAGAGGCTCCCATGCCCCTGCCTCAGGTCTGCTGATGTGCGAGTACAGCTCACAGAACTCCGGGAAGCATCCTACTTACTATCACAGGTTTATTATAAAGGCTACAGCTTAGGAGCAGCCAGCTGCAGTAGCCCCCGAGGGCAGATGCATGGGGTGGGCACACAGCTCCCATGCCCCTCTGGAGGGACCACCTCCCTAGTACCCAGTGTGTTGTGTCCCCCAACCTAGAAGTTCTCTGAACCCCTTGTTTATGGTTTTGGGGAGGTTCTATTACATATAGAGATTGATTAAATCACTGGTCACTGGTGATTAACTTAATCCCCTCTCTGCTCCCTGGAGGTCCCAGAGTGGGACTGACTATTCCACCCTCCAATCTCAGGGCTGGTTCTTCAGGCAACCAGACCACCCTCCAGGAGTCACTCATTAGCATGACCACTACCAAGTGTGGGTGAAAGAGGTTTATTATGACTAACAAAAGACACCTCTCTGACCCAAATCACATAATCAGGGTTCTAGGAGCTCTGTGCCAGGAGCTAGATACAAAGACCAAATATATTTATTTCTTATAAAATCACAGTATATAATATATATAGTGTTAAAAGATAAACTGAAGCATTTTAAAAGTCTTCTGAGTCTATCTGAACAGAAATCCATTGGTTGAGGGTAGCACGAAACCCAAAGTGGCTGGACGTGCCCCGGAGACAGGAGCCAGGGGACCCCTCCAAGGAGAGGGCGCAAGAGCAGTGGTGGAAGGCTGCTGCCTGGCGGCAGCTTCACCTAGTTGGCTGGTGCCGAGTGGGTCTCCTCAGGTTTCCATCTCATACCCTTGAGGCACTTACAGACTTAAGATTTTGGTTTCCTTACACAGGGCACCAGGGCAGGACAGCTGCCAGTCTAATGGCCTCCTTCACTGAGTTAACAATACTGTATTTCCCATTACAAGGCAAATATCAGCCCTGTGTCACTTTGGATGTTTTTTTTATGTAGGTATGGAGTGTTAGCTTGCACTTATAATGGGAATACAAATTATCATAGGTCTTACCACCAGTGATATATAGTATCAGCAAGAATTAGAAAACAGTGTAACAGTTGAATGAATTATTACTAAATTCACAAATTTATAAATTATACAGAAAAGAAAACTTTTAGGTATCTAATATTAAATGCCATTTTGAACATTAAATACTACATGGTGTAAAGTGTTCAAAAGGCTAACAAGAAAAACTAATGTTCAGGTTTCATATCAAAATCATGTTCAGACTTTCTTTGAAGAGAAAGACATCTGCCCTTTATTTCTAAGTCCTAGCATAAGATTTGGGAGCACCTTGGAAGAGGAAATAGCAACACATGAAACTACCTTCTTAATTCTAATTGTACACCCATTTCACTTTAACTTCAATCGAATATAAAATCTGTTTCTCAAGAAACGGACAAGACAAATACTCACAATTCAATTTCTTTGCAGAGACGCACAGGGAGACTGAAACTCATGAGGCCCTGCCACTCTTCGGCAGTACAAATGCTATGATAGGACAGCTTTTCCATAGTCACCCGGTAAATGCACTCTGAATGACGAATTCTATGATACATCTGGAAAGCAAACCCAATAAATAAAAAATAAAATAGAAGAAGCTTTAAAGTAATTATGCCATTAAAGGTCAGAATTTGGTAGGGAAGAATCAGAACTATAACTGAGATTGCCATTACAATCCGGATTAACTGCTATCACTACCATGAGCTATTACCTTACATTCCCACATACACTGAAGATACCACACATGACTTTTTAGATACAAAACAAGAATTTTTTTTTAAATCACATTTGTTTTAAAAGACATTAAATTCTAACAAATGCCTGTTTACTAGGGATTATCTTTGGCTTGTGAGACTACTTGGTATTTATCTGCTGGTACCTTGAACCTGGCCTCTTGGCCTCCAGAGCTGCAAGAAACAAATGTCAGATGTCTGTAAACCACCCGGTCTGTGGCATTTTGTTATAGCAGCCCATATGGACTAAGACAGAAACTGAGTCAAGAGTTATGGTATTTTTCCTGTCTTTTAAAAATATTTTGATTAGTTCTGGGTGATCTCAAAATCCTCTAGTCCAGGGAATCTCAAAAATATTTGACTATGAAGTAAGTCCTTTATAGGTGGAAGAATTCTGGAGATGTTTGCCCAATAAATGTATGCTCCTTTGGCAATTATATACACATGCACTGTGCTAATATATTGCTTATATTACAAAACAAACTAAAATAGAAAATTTAAAAGATAAAAGTATGTATTTAAAAGATATTTTACTTACTGAACAAGATTTTTTGTTTTTACTACACAATTGTATATTTTAATTATCAACTGTCAAGTTTTTTCTTTACTACTTTGTGAGCGGGTAAAGGTAAGGCCTATTTCAATACTTAGATTTTCAGTTATACTGCTTGAGAAAGATATGTCAAAAGTATATGATCCCAAATGAAGTCAAGCTAGCGTGGGATATTCTTAAAAGTGTATGATTTTGTTCTCTAACCATTAATAGTTCTGGTGGAAATTCAAGTAAATTTCCATTTTCCCTGATGTCAATCAGTTAATCCTGCAAGCTAATTATTTACATCTTTATATATTATCAAACAACTTCAGAACCAATAAACAAGTTAAAAACTCTTTCATAAAATAAAATCATAAAAAGCATTCAATTTTAAAGGAAGAAAAGAGATAAAGGGAAGAACAGATGGAACAGAAAACAAATAAGAAGACAGTGAATTTACACCTAAACATAAAACGTGCATGGTCCACATATCCCAATTAAAAGGCAAAGACTGTCAGATTGATAAAAAAGCAAGACCCAACTTACACTGTTTACAATAATCTTATTTAAAGTATAAAGACCCTAAGAGGGTAAAAGTGAAAGGATGGAAAAGATAAAGCATTCAACACCAGTCAAAATAATGTTGGAATGGCTGTGTTAATATCCAATAAAGTAGATTTCAGAGCAGAGACTATGACAGAGATAAAGGTCGATTCAAATGAAAAACACGTCAGTTCATCACATGGACATAATACTAACATATGTGGTCAGCTGGTTTTCAACAAGGATGCAGAAGCCAGATAGTGGAGAAAGGATGGCCTACACAACTTTGTACAAAGTGAGTAAATAAGCACTGGTCCTTACCTTGCACCCAACACAAAAATGTACTCAAAATGGATCATAGATCCAAATGCAAAATCTAAAACTATAAAACTTCTAGAAGAAAATGTAGGAGAAAAATCTTTGTGACCTTAGGTTAGGCAAATATTTCTTTGAAACAATGTTGACAGCATTATCACAAAAGGAAAACTTGATAAACTGGACTTCTTCAAAATTAAGAACTGCTCTCCAAAAGAAACCGTTAAGAGAATAACAAGACAAGACAAACGTTGGGAGCAAATATCTGCAAATAACCTACCTGACAAATGACTTTCATCTACAATATATAAAGAACTATCAAAACTCAATAATAAGAAAACAAACACTCATAAACAAAAAATAGGCAAATGATTGAGAAGATGCTTCACCAGAGAAGACATGGAGATGGTATCTGTGGAGGAACACATGCAAGGAGGCTACAAACATACAGGGTACAAAGCAGTTTGGCGGTTTCTTCAACATTCCCTACCATACGACCCAGCCATCTCATATCTAAGAATTTAGTCAAAGGAAATAAAAGCATATGCCCATACAGACTTGTAAACAGATGTTCACTGCAGCTTTATCTGTAATAGTCAAAACCTAGAAATAATTAAAATGTTTGTCAATAGGCAACTAAATAAACAGTTCATAGTATTTCCATATGATGGAAGACTCAGTAATAAAAAGAAATGAGCTAGTCATACATGTGATGCCATGGATGAATCTCAGAATAATTATGCTAAGTGAAAGAAGCCAGACAAAAAAGGAATACAGATGTTATGACCCCCTTTATATAAAATAATTCTAGAAAATGCAAAGTAATTTATAGTGACAGAAAGCAGATCACTGGTTACCTGAAACCAGGGGAATGAAGAAGGGGAAAGTTACAAGGGACAGATTCCCAGGGGCGCCCAGGAACTTGTTGGGGTGCTGGATACATCTGTTGTTGTGACTGCGGTGGGGGCTGCATTGCGGTGTGTGAATATATAGCCATCAAATTGTACACTCTAAACATTCACAGTTTATTGTATATTCATAAACCTCACTAAAGCTACTTAAAAATTTTTTGTTCCTGTGTTTTTAAAGTGTGTCATAATTTGGGTATGTGATACATAAAGTTCAGCAAAAAAGTGACATGATGATGAAACTAATTGCAAACATCTGTTTTCAAAGTGCTTTATTTATAGCATGAGTTTATTTGGAAAAGCAATTATTTTCATATTCATTGTTAATGTCACTTGCAATTTAAAAGTTCAAATAATGTTTATTTCTTTGAATATATCTTCTAAGTAACAAAATGTTGACTGTCAATTCTCATCAGAAAAGATCAGCAAAGCTGGAATAATTATCTTCTTGTGTAAGACATACATGGAAACGATGTCTGACTCCCTCAGCTACTCCGAGCGCCTGCCGCAGCAACAAACCCCAGGCAGCGCTCGGAGGGGGGTTCCAAAGCCATCTTCATAACTGCGAACTGCTTGGTCAACTGGTAAATGGCCCCCCTGCAATTCGACTGAGGAGGAGCCTGGATTAGGTTTAAAAGCGTGGGCTCAGCACCTCTATCACCTTTTCCCCACTGCAGAAGGCCCATGCTGTCACGGAGGCTGATCCTGGACAAGACATGGCCCCTGATGCATGCACCATCCATGTATCAGCAATCAAGAAAATGGACTTTCTTTAACATCATTTACCTAAAACATATCCTGAGAAGTTCCCACACTTCCCACCTACACCTCAATGGATGTCACTTGCACTCCCTTTGAGAGGATCCAGTAGATTCTGGAGGGGGATGAATAGTGTACAGGACTTGCTCAGTACTTACCATGATTTGGGAAACCCGCAATTCAGTGTAATGCTGTGGGACAGCAAATACGCCGGGTAGCTGACTAACACTGCTTCGCGGTCACTGAGCCTGCGAGCCGCTCGGGATGCAGCAGCGGACTGCGTGCCTGGACACTAGTTCACGCGAGTCTCACATTCCTCCAAGGTGGCTCTGCCTTTCTCATCACTTCACAAGCATATGACCGCCAGTCAGAATGAATTTTACAAATAACATAATTTATTTATAAACTTATATACACTTTTTAACTCAGTTTTATTTATTTATTTATGTGTTATTTTGTTAGTGTAGTTAAGTAACATACATTTTAAGTTTATGGTGAAAAATAATTGGTTTTGGAAAACTGTATAGATATTTTAGTCCCCATTTTCTAAATGACCTTGAATATGAATACTGGAAAATAACACCATACAGGGTTATTAGTCAATTATCTTATTCATCCTACTCCCAAATTATTAATGAAGGCAGAAGATCAGGCTGTCTTTTTAAGCTGATTTCGCAAAAATTCTTTGCCTATGGTGGCTGAGTAATTAGCCTGGACTCATTGTCCAGCTGAAGAGACCACCGGGGAGGCAGCCACCATTTATCTTGACAGCATGTCAACCTTGGGCACTAGGAGATAGAAAGGCCCAGAGACAGATCAAAGACACCCAGGAAACAGGAATATAACAGAGCAGATTTCTATCACAAGGCAAAAACACAACCACCTACAGTTTTACAAGAGGGTATCCCTGCTTATGGCACACGAGAGCATTTAGTGAACCATGCTTCAGAATGCCCTTCCTTTGGCCCATTTCTACAATAATTGTCAGTACATTTAGTAAAGGTTGTGTTTAGAGGACACCCTAGTGTGATCAGTGCTCACAGTAGGTCTGGGGTCTCTGAAAGGCAAAGCAAGAAAGACCCAGGTTCTGGATCATCCCCCGGGCCTCAATCTCCTCCCGACATTTACTCTCTATACATTTAAGCAAGGTACTTAATTCTCTGAGACCAGGTCCCCTGTGTAGACTGTGGACACTGCAGCACCTACCCCAGGGCACCCTTGAGGGTCACTGGAACAATACACATGGGCACATACTCGGGCAGGTGGCCTGTCAGCTCTCAGGCTGCTGGCTGTCCCTATGACTCACCTCTGATGGATGCCAGCATGACACTGCGGCTCCATTGGGCTCCATTACGCTTTAGCTGGGGACCTGTTCCTGAGCAGCAAGGGTGTACCGTATTGTCTTGCAAGAGCCAATTATGCACCTTCCTTCCCAACTCAGCATTCAGGATGCCACGTAGGGGACTGAAACTGTCTGTACTGGGAGTACGGACATCGCAGAAATTGGGAAACACTACAAATACAGACTCTTCTGTTTTTCACAGCTGGATGTACCACGGGGTATAGGTAATCCACAAGATACTAGATTAACTCCTGGGAAAGTTTGAGGTGTAATGATAGTTGTCCTGGTATTATAAATTGTGTACTCTTTTCCCCCATCTATTTAATTCACATTTCATATCTAATTGACAAAGTATTTGTTAAAATACACATTTTAATATGATGTTTGTCAAGAGCATTAAATGATGTAATTAATAAAACTAATTTGGTTCTCTCCTAAACAAATCCGAGAAATAAAATCAAGGACATACTTCATACAGATACGGAAAGTACTGAAAAATAAACCTTTTGCTATTTATTCAGTAGTGTAACATAGAGCTGCAGTGGACCAGGGTGATGTCAGACCCCACGGAGGCTGTGCTGTGTGGTCCTGGGGTTGGAGGGAGGGGAGGCTGGGCCCTGGCTGTGCGTGGGGGTGCTGGATTGAGAGTTCTGTGAGGAGGAGAGAAGTCTGTCCTTGCTCAGAGCTGTGGGAAGAAAACAGTCTCTTTCCATTAGGAAAATACAGTTGTAATTCCTAAAGTTTTACTATTGACATATTGTAAGAATTTCAAACTAAAAAATTAAACAATAATGTGGGCCCAGAACAAGGAATATTTGGGGTACACAGAGAAAATTACAAAATCTGGGCATGGAGGCCCCCCACAGGGGCGAAATTCCAGATCAATTTGAGTAAGTAAATATCAAATAAATAAGTAAACAAATGGCTGAATGAATCAATCCCAGAAAGAAGAGACTGAAACAAGGAAGAATCAGCAGACTGGTGTCCTTGAGAGCTGGAATGATGAAAAATAACTGAGAGATTAAAATTATACTGTTGCAAAAATCTACTATGTGGCATGTGACTTCCTATGCCTGCACAGCTCTTCTAGATCATGGAAACCACAGCACCAAAATACGAAAGAATGCTTCCTTTTCCTTGGCAGGATCCTGGGTCGATGTGTTTAGAATACTGTCTTTCTTAAAGACAGGCCCAACCAAGGGCTGCACACAACATCAGAGAGAAACCTTTTCATGCTGAGATGGGCAAATGTGACAGCAGAAATCTCCGAATCCTTTGCTTGATATGAACCCAATGGGGTAAAAAGTAAAAAGATTATTTTTGGTGTTAGGTTCCTACTAACAAGCAGATGGCTGAATTTAGTAGAAAGCAAAGAAAATAAAAAGACAAGAAGCATGATTCTCCACCTGTGTGTCCCAACACACTGAAGGTGCCTGAGTGAAGCGGCACCCCCGGGGCTGGAGCCGGCCCTCACGCTCAGACCCCGGCTCCCTCCCTCACTGCGCAGCAAGGTCTCTGCGGCCCTTCTTTACTTCAAATGCAGTAATAGTAACCTTGCTCGGGACCGCCAGGAGACTAACTCAGTGAGCTTTCTATGCAGAGTGTCCAAAACAGTGCCTGTCACAGAGTAAGTGTTACATCAAAGAAGAGTAGAGCTGATGATGGTCATCTTATACGCACCGTCTGGTGCAGAAAAGATACCCCTGGATCGCTGAATTCAGGAATGAATAAAGAATGAACTACTTATTAAATTTACCCCTAGCCAATTGTTTTCATTTTGATGATGATTTTTTCCACATTCCTTTAGTGGTAAACGTCTTCTGATCCAAAATGCACAGCACTAATCTGCTTTACAGGCCTCTCTTTTCTAGGCAAAATACATAACAGGTAGCACTATCCTGCTGGCTTTTTGGGTATCAGGTTGTCTCTTTAAAATCATAGTATGTCTGCATAAATTGAGTCTTTTTAAATGGTCATTTTTCTGTTGGACAGTACTGTTGTCTGTTCAAAATGAAATGGAGATGTTGCCGATCAGAGACATGCCCTTTAATCTAATAAAAGGGAAGCAATCTAAGAGAACTACAGATGAACTAAGAATACAGACATAATGAGGACGTGTGGCCATGTACTCTGCCTTGTGGACAGACCCCTTAACCAAATCCCCACTGAGCTGAGTAACGATAAAATATGCGGCTAAATTACCACATTTAATATTACAAGCTTTTTTATAGAGGGAACATGCTCCTACAGAGCGTATTTTGAATTTCCTAGGACCAACATGCTTAACCTGACTCAATAATGGCAAACAATTAAAAGGCACTTCCTAATGCACAAAGCTTTTTCACATCTATGATCTTAATAAGTATGTATGTATGTTTCCTGGAAACAAGTAGAACACTGAGGGAAAGGCACAGAGCCCGTGGATGTGACTAACTGCTTGGGACAATGCTCATTATAAGGTGGTTGCCTGATGTTCATGATGCCTGGGGGAAAAATGCTCAAAATAGCAGACCAAACTTGCTCAAAACAGTCTCACAGAGCACCAGAGTGAGGCGAGAGCTCAGGCCATGGCCCCTGTGCTGAGCTCTGAAAAGCCCCCTGTGGGGAATCCAGCTGCCTCTTATTGAAACTGAGATAAACTGGGAGCTGCTTTGTATTTAGAAGGACGCTTGCATCAACAAAGCAAGAAGTGTTACTTTAAAGGAGATATATGTGAAGTGGCCTTTTCCTGAATTGGGACAGTTTGAAATAAACCCAGCTACAGTCTTCAGACTGGAATGCCAGGCAAGGGGAGTGAAGAAGAGGCGCCCCCATATGAGCTACAGACTCAGAAGGCTATTACTTTTTGAGGTGCAGAAACTGTCATGATAATAAAATTTTTATAAGCTTTAATAAGAAGAAATATTGCAGTAAAAAATTTTTTTTTAAAAGGTAATAAATTCCATGAAGGTTGAAGCTGCATCACACACATCTTCAACATGCACTTTCAAGGCAACCAGCCCTGGGCCTACTCAGCCAGATGGCGGAGAGGTTTACCACACAGAGCTGGTCAGCCGGGTGACGACAGGACATGACAGGTGGCACATGAACTAACTGTCCTTGCTGGGCAGCAGACACATTGTTGGTAACAAGTTATTGCCAATACAAAATAACCCAGCAATTCCAACCTAATAGTCAAAGTATTCATTGTGTTCAACAATCAAGCACAAGTTGACATACATGACTTTTCAGAAGGCATGTTCTTTTTCTTAAGTTTGATATGTCAGTTCGTTTTGATCATTTAATCATTGAATCGAGGTTTTGTGATGCAACAGTCAGTGCATATGAGGAGCTGTGGCCTCATGGGGCTGGGCCCCCTAATAACGCAGATGAATTAACTCAGAAGTGCTTAAAACTGACACTGGTGCATTCTTGGAAGTACACAGTCATTCCTCAGGGGGTATGCGGAAACACGGACAGATTTTAAGAGGATCAGTTTCCACCTTCTCACCTTTCACGCATACTCTTACCTAAATATGACTGAAAATGTGCGGTAAATGACAGAATTTCCAGAATCTCCTGCCTAGCTTTAGTTCATTTACATATCAATAGGTGTTTACAACTGCAGAGCCTCCTGGTGATCTGGGATAAGGGGTGAAGAAAAATCGGCCATTCCCTCCTTCCCTCCATTCTTGGTGCATAACTGGTCTGGCGCCTGCCAGTCACCAAGGACCCGCCAATGGAGTTCCTCCCGGAAGAGGGAGGCAGAGAGAAGAGCACACCACAGTGGCACAGCGGGAGCCACAGCTGAGGAGATGCACGGTGCCAAACGTGGCCAGGGAATTCGAGCAAGCTGTGGGCAATAAAACTGCCCTTTCCCTACCCAACCTACTCTTCCCCTTATTTCGGCTTTACCAGTTTGACAGGGGATTTGCCCCAGGCTGGTAACACCCTTCCCCATGAAGCTACAGAAAATAACACCTGCCTCAAATTGCTCTGAAATAAAAACAAAGGGACAGCTTAAAATATTGGTGCTAATGAGGTCTAATAGTGGTTTCTAAAGCTTTCATAAAATATTGAAGGTGGACTGTGGACCTAAATTAATTTTCAACTGATAGATCAATTAAAGTAATTTTTTATGATGGTACTATCAGTTTTTTGGGATTTTAGCTCAGGTGGAGTTCAACTTAAGAGAAATTGTTATAATAACCTTTTCTGCTCCCATCCACTTATTAATGAAAGCAATTCTTGTGGCTTCCTTAAAAACGAAAGGGCCAAGCAGTATTAAAACCAATGCTGCCCAGTGGGAGGCAGACTTCCCACAGTCAAGGAACAAAGCTCCAAACAGGGAAGTAAGGCGGCTGGAAGGGACTCTGTGGCGTTAGAATGGAGGTGTCAACAGGACCTCAGAAAGGGGAGAAGACATGGATAACATGTACACACTCTCTTCCAGAATGGTGAAAAAAGGGGGGAAAGCATTTCGGTGGAGAAGCCTGGCAGACACTCCTTAACTTCGTGACCAAAGGTAACATCCCTGTTGATGGTACATGTGACGGCCAGTACGAATGTGATGAGAACCATCGCTCCATGATGTTCCTGTTAAAAGCACAACCTTACTATAATCATAAGGAAATACCAGACAAAACCCAGATTAATAAATGTCTATAAAAGCAGCAGCCTATATACTTTAAAAATATCTAGGTCATAAAAGAGTAAGGCGTGGTTCCAGATTTAAGGAGACAAAAGAGGTTGTGGATTAGATCACGGTACCTAGTACTTGTTAGGGGCTGATCTATGCCCCCCCCCCAAATTCAGATACTGAAACATTAATCCCTAGAACCTTAGAATGTGACTGAATTTGGAGACAGAGCCTTTAGAGAGGTATAAGGCAAAATGCGGCACCCTAATCCAGAATGACTCATGTCCTTAGAAGAAGAGATCAGGACACAGGCAAGAACACATGAACACGTGGGGAGAAGGCCGCCATCCACATGCCGCGGAGACAGCCCTCGGGAGCAACCAGCCCTACCAACACCTTGACCAGGGACTCCAGTCACCAGAAAAGTGGAAAAACAACTTCCTGTTGTTTAAGCCACCAGTCTGCGGTACTCGCCATGGCAGCCCTAACAAACTAATAGAGTGCCATTGTGAATTTCTCAATTTTTAAATTAAGTGGAAAAATAAGATGATGCCCTTGTTTTTAGAAAATAAAAATGGAAGAGTTTAGGGGTCAGGAGACATTTTGTCTGAAAAATACTCTCACACTCAGAGAAATATGGTATCTTTGAATGAGAGAGAAAGAAGAAAGAAATCAAAGCAAAAATGGGAAGTTGAGTAAAGGTAAGAGAATTCTTTGTACTATTACAACTTGGAATTCTGTCTGAGGTTACTTCGAAATGAAAAGTATAAAATAGTTATGCTAAACCTAGTTTCATTCAAACAATAGGTAAAGTTTATTCCTGGGTATATTATTTTCATTTTAAGCCACAGTCACCTCATTAAGAAATAATAGTTTCTGATAATTTATACTTCTAATTTTTGATACTTTTTTATCAAGACTTCATAACATGGTTGTTTTGATCACATGTATACTAATACTGATATCTATTACCCCAAGCCAAAATTAATTTTTAACACTTATTATGCAGGTTTGTTTACAATATTAGGGTAGTTAATAGAATACTTCAAGGCATAAAATACATTAGAAAAAATTTTGTGATATAAGAAAAATACATGTTCAGAGACAGCAAAGAGCAATGCTAAATTTTCCAGTCCTAAGAGCTTATCGTGGTGCTTGCAATGGACGACAGGTACCAAGTCGCTACAGGACTCAAGACTCCACTGATTCATTTAAAAAATGATGGAAATTAACATTCAGAATATACTGACAATTACATCTTCTGCAACTTTTACATTAAACAAATGTAAGCTGTCAGTATTTTTATTTATGAAGGAGACACATACGTACAGAAAACGTCTGAAGCAGAAAGTGTTTGACACCTGCCCTAGTTTACTTCTGATGAGCTAAGGAATGTAAGTGCTCCCGCAGTGCCCATGGGAGACCAGAAAGGAGGCGAGCTCTTGCTAAATAAACAGCACCACTGAATACAAAGTGCTTCTCCCTAGTCACCGGAATATTTTTTCTAGCCATTTTTGCTTCTAATCATCTCCCAGCTATTTCCATTGGTTATATGGTTGCTCCTGTGGAAATTAGTTCTATTTCCAAAAAGGCAAGACGTCTGTCTAGATTATCAAACTGGTAACTCCCATTTACATTGGTTTAGCTAGAAGAAGGTTAGTGACATTTTTCCTAACTTCAAAATGTCAGCACATTAAAGGATTATTAGAGTTTAGAATACTAAATGTTTAACTCATTTAAAATATAGAAATGATTTAAAATAAAAGAAAGATGATAAATTCAAGCATTTTAAAGTGAGACTTTATAAAATAAGTGGACCCTCAATTTGTTAGCCAGGGACCCAGATGGGCCTGCTGTGAGGATTAAATGAATTAACACCATCTGTAACATGTCTGACCAACAGCTAAGCAGTTGCCTCACTTCTCACAAGGAAACCTTCCTGGGTGGGGGTTAAAATGTGAGTCATTACTACCATTCCTACGACAATACCAAATGCAGTGCACATGACATATGATAAGGGCTTAGATAATGTTTTCCTTATTCATTTCGGCAGATATTGTGAAGTATAAGCCTTTATGCTTGAACGCTTTACCTTTATACTGTCATTTTTCTTTTTAACAAATTCACACCTTATAAAATAAAAGCAAAATACTAGATTTTTTTTTTCTTGCAAAGCATTTTAAGACATTTCCTAAAATATGTACAACCAGGAGTCACTGTTTCTGGTTTATAAAGGAAATCTAAATGGAAAAATAAAGACTTAAACTACTATATTTAAAAACCTAAAAATTAATACTGAGCTGTCAGAGGATATTTAAGCAAATATTACTTACGTTGGCACAGTGTAGGGCTAACGCACAGAAGACAGCAAACATCTTGAAGTTGTTCTCGTCCGTTTTGGAGAAGGCACTGCCGCTGATTTTGTTCACCATCTGCACCACCCCTATCACGCTGCCGCGGCTCACGATGGGCATGCACAGGATGTTCCGGGTGGTGTAGCCCGTGTACAGGTCTACTTCTCTGTGGCAAGGTCAAAGAAAGAAACAACACCACAAAAGGAAAAACAGGCAGCAGAAAATAAGCTACACATCCTATCATAAATCTCAAATCCATTCACAATTTATGAGCATCAACTACAAGTAACTGTAATGCAACTGCTAGTTTCTAAATTCAAGGGCAGTGTGACATCTGACGGTGCTTTATTAAACCCTTTTCCAAATTATTCTAACCAATTTGTTCTTTGTTTTCCAGAGTTTTACAGAAGAGTCTCTAGGAAGCTTTCAACTGATCCTTTGGTTTTCAGGATCTAGCACTGCAAACACAAGACAGACTGTAGATTCAGAGGAAAAATGTAATGAATTTGGTAAAATGACATACTCCTTTGAACGTGGTCATATTTATGAGAGATGTAACTTGTTAAATGAACAAAGTTAAATGGGAGTTATCACCTTAAAAATTTAGAGCAGGAGTCAGCACACTACTGCCCATGGGCCAAACCAGCCCCATCCTGTTTTGTAAAGAGCTTTAATGGAATACAACTGTGCCATTCCTTAATGGACTACCACCATCCTACAAGGCAGCTGAAGGCTTGTGACAGAGACATTATGGCCTAGAAAGACCCAATAGTTACTACCTGATCCTTAATACAAAAGGTTTGCTGACTCCTGATTTAGAGGAAATGTTTTTTGAAAATAAGTTCCCTAAAAAAAAAAAAAAAAGCGCACGCTTTCTTCAGCGGTCTTAAAGAGACAGGAGCCCAGCCGAGGAGCCGGATCGCCCCAGCACACTCAGCCCAGCAGGCTGGGAGTCCTGGGGAGTTTCAGACGCCTTAGCTGGCGACTGAGGAAGCATAGCCATACTTAACACTTCTCACTGAGATCAACAGCCTCCTACTCGTTCCCACCCCTGCCAGAGCGATAAAGGGCCCTGCGGAGCGGCACAGTCACAGCTGTGGAATAGTAGGGCAACAGCGCCACCTAGAGCATTCCCACAGAATCTACGTCCGGTGGGCATTTTTTTTGTTTTTGTTTTGTTTTGTTTTGTTTTTTCTTTTCTTTCTTTTTTCCTTTTTTTCTCTTTTTTTTCTACTCTTTTTAAAGTCTTAAAGAGCCCAGCTGACATACGTGGCAACTATCAGTGACCAATTATACAGCCATGAAAAGACAGAGGAATATGGTTCAGACCAAAATCAACCAGACAACCCCAGAGAGGGAGTCTGAAGGGATGGAAATGCACAGCCTCCCTGAAAAAGAATTCAGAATAAAAGTCATAACCATGCTGATGGACCTACAGAGAAATGTGCAAGAGCTGAGGGAGGAAGTGAGGGAACTGAGGAAAGACAATACAGAAATCAGACAAGCGATCGACGGGCTTAACAGCAGAATGGATGAGATGCAAGACACTGTTAATGGAATAGAAAACAGAGAACAGGAGTACAGAGCAGCTGAGGCAGAGAGAGATAAAAGGATTTCTAGGAATGAAAGAATATTAAGAGAACTGTGTGACCAATCCAAACGGAACAATATTCGCATTATAGGAGTACCAGAGGAAGAAGAGAGAGAGAAAGGGATAGAAACTGTCTTTGAAGAAATAATTGCTGAAAACTTTCCCTCGCTGGGGAAGGAAGTAGTCTCGCAGTCCACCGAAGCTCATAGATCTCCCAACACAAGGGACCCAAGGAAGACAACACCAAGACACATAATAATTAAGATGGCAAAGATCAAAGATAAAGACAGGGTATTAAAGGCAGCTAGAGAGAGAAAAAAGATCACCTACAAAGGAAAACCCATCAGACTATCATCAGACTTCTCAACAGAAACCTTACAGGCCAGAAGAGAATGGCATGACATATTTAACGTTATGAAACAGAAGGGCCTCGAACCAAGAATATTGTATCCAGCACCATTATCATTTAAATATGATGGAGGGATTAAACAATTTCCAGATAAACGAAAGTTAAGAGAGTTTGCCTCTCATAAACCACCACTACAGGATATCTTAAATGGACTGCTCTAGAGGGAAGCACACCTAAGGCTAAAAAGATGTCACCAGAGAAAAAAAAAAAACATAGCAAAGAAAGCAGACCATCCAAATGCCAACTAAAGGCAAAGAATAAAACACCTATTATAGAAAGAATGGAGGAGGAGGAATAAGAAGGGAGAGAAAGAAAGAAACATCAGACTGTGTTTACAATAACTTAACAAGAAAGTTGTTAGATTGCTAGATAGTAAAGAAGCAACCCTTGAACCCTTGGTAACCACGAATCTAAAGCCAGCAATGGCAATAAGTACATACCTATCAATAATCACCCAAAATGTAAATGGACTGAATGCACCAATCAAAAGACACAGAGTAACAGAATGGATAAAAAAGCAAGACCCATCTATATGCTGCCTACAAGAACCTCACCTCAAATCCAAAGATATACACAGACTAAAAGTGAAGGGATGGAAAAAGATATTTCATGCAAACAACAAAGACAAAAAAGCCGGTGTTGCAGTACTTGTATCAGACAAAATAGACTTCAAAACGAAGAAAGTAGCAAAAGATAAAGAAGGACATTACATAATGATAAAGGGGTCAGTCCAATAAGAGGATATAACCATTATAAATATATATGCACCCAACACAGGAGCACCGGCATATGTGAAATAAATACTAACAGAATTAAAGGAGGAAATAGACAGCAATGCATTCATTTTAGGAGACTCCAACACTCCACTCACTCCAAAGGACAGATCAACCAGACAGAAAATAAGTAAAGACACAGAGGCACTGAACAACACACTAGAACAGATGGACCTAACAGACATCTACAGAACTCTACACCCAAAAGCAACAGGATACACATTCTTCTCAAGTGCACATGGAACATTTTCCAGAATAGACCACATACTAAGCGACAAAAAGAGCCTCAGTAAAATCGAAAATATTCAAATTCTACCAACCAAATTCTCAGATCATAAATGTATAAAACTAGAAATAAATTTTAGAAAGAGAACAAAAAGGCTCACAAATACATGGAGACTTAACAACATACTCCTAATTAATCAATGGGTCAATGACCAAATCAAAACAGAAATCAAAGAACATATGGAGACTAATGACAAAAACAACACAAAGCCACAACTTCTGTGGGACTCAGCAAAGGCAGATCTAAGAGGAAAGTATATTGCAATCCAGGCCTATTTAAAGAAGGAAGAACATTCCCAAATGAATAGTCTAAAGACACAATTACTGAAATTGGAAAAAGAAGAACAAATGAGGCCCAAAGTCACAAGAAGGAGGGACATAATAAAGATCAGAGAAGAAATAAATAAAATTGAGAAGAATAAAACAATAGAAAAAATCAATAAAACCAAGAGCTTGTTCTTTGAAAAAATAAACAATATAGATAAACCCCTAGCCAGACTCATAAAGAGAAAAAGAGAATCTACACACATAAACAGAATCAGAAATGAGAAAGGAAAAATCACGACGGACCCCACAGAAATACAAAGAATCATAAGAGAATATTATGAGAATCTGTATTCTAACAAGCTGGAAAACATAGAAGAAATGGACAACTTCTTAGAAAAATACAACCTTCCAAGACTGACCAAGCAAGAAACAGAAAAAATAACAGACCAATCACCAGTGACGAAATTGAATTGGTAATCAAAAAACTACCCAAGAACAAAACCCCTGGGCCTGATGGATTCACCTCTGAATTCTACCAGACGTATAGAGAAGAAATAACACCGATTCTCCTTAAAGTTTCCCAAAAAATAGAAGAGGAGGGAATACTTCCAAACTCATTCTATGAAGCCAGCATCACTCTAATACCAAAACCGGGCAAAGACCTCACCAAAAAAGAAAATTACAGACCAATATGCCTGATGAACGTAGATGCAAAAATACTCAACAAAATATTAGCAAATAGAATTCAAAAATACATCAAGAGGATCATACACCATGATCAAGTGGGATTCATCCCAGGGATGCATGGATGGTACAACATTCGAAAATCCATCAACATCATCCACCACATCAACAAAAAGAAGAACAAGAACCACATGATCATCTCCATAGATGCTGAAAAAGCATTTGGCAAAATTCAGCATCCATTCCTGATTCAAACTCTCAACAAAATGGGTATAGAGGGCAAGTACCTCAACATCATAAAGGCTATATATGACAAACCCTCAGCTAACATCATACTTAATGGCGAGACACTGAAAGCTTTTCATCTAAGATCGGGAACAAGACAAGGATGCCCACTCTCTCCACTGTTATTCAACATAGTACTGGAGGTCCTAGCCACAGCAATCAGACAAAACAAAGACATACAAGGCATCCAGATTGGTAAACAAGAAGTCAAATTGTCACTATTTGCAGATGACATGATACTGTACATAAAAAACCCTAAAGATTCCATTCCAAAACTACTAGAACTAATATCTGAATTCAGCAAAGTTGCAGGATACAAAATTAACACACAGAAATCTGTTGCTTTCCTATACACTAATGATGAACTAACAGAAAGAGAAATCAGAAAAACAATTCCATTCACAATTGCATCAAAAAGAATAAAATACCTAGGAATAAAGCTAACGAAGGAAGTGAAAGACCTGTTCTCTGAAAACTACAAGACACTCCTAAGAGAAATTAAAGAGGACACTAACAAATGGAAATGCATCCCATGCTCTTGGCTAGGAAGAATAAATATTGTCAAAATGGCTATACTACCTAAAGCAATCTACAGATTCAATGCAATCCCTATCAAACTACCAACAGCTTTCTTCAATGAACTGGAACAAATAATTCTAAAATTCATATGGAACCACAAAAGACCCCGAATAGCCAAAGCAATCCTGAGAATGAGGAATAAAACAGGGGGAATTACACTCCCTGACTTCAAGCTCTACTACAAAGCCACAGTAACCAAGACAATTTTGTATTGGCACAAAAACAGACCCACAGACCAGTGGAACAGAATAGAAAATCCAAACATTAACCCAAACATATACAGTCAATCAATATTTGATAAAAGTGCCTTGGATATACAATGGGGAGATGACAGCCTCTTCAGCAGCTGATGTTGGAAAAACTGGACAGCTACAAGTAGGAGAATGAAACTGGACTACTGTCTAGCCCCATACACAAAGGTAAACTCAGGGTGGATCAAAGACTTGAATGTAAGTCATGAAACCATAAAACTCTTAGAAAAAAACATAGGCAAAAATCTCTTGGACATAAACATGAGCAACTTCTTCATGAACATATCTCCCCGGGCAAGGGAAACAAAAGCAAAAATGAACAAGTGGGACTATATCAAGCTGAAAAGCTTCTGTACAGCAAAGGACACCATCAGTAGAACAAAAAGACATCCTACAGTATGGGAGAATATATTCATAAAAACGTATCTGATAAAGGGTTGACATCCAAAATATATAAAGAACTCATGCACCTTAACAAACAGAAAGCAAATAATCCAATTAAGAAATGGGCAGAGGACATGAATAGACACTTCTCCAAAGAAGAAATTCAGATGGCCAACAGGCACATGAAAAGATGCTCCACATCGCTAATCATCAGAGAAATGCAGATTAAAACCACAATGAGATATCACCTCACACCAGTGAGGATGGCCAACATCCAAAACACAAACAACAACAAATGTTGACGAGGATGTGGAGAAAAGGGAACCCTCCTACACTGCTGGTGGGACTGCAAATTAGTTCAACCATTGTGGAAAGCAGTATGGAGGTTCCTCAAAAAACTTAAAATAGAAATACCATTTGACCCAGGAATTCCACTCCTAGGAATTTACCCCAAGAACCCAGCAGCCCGGTTTGAAAATGACATATGCACCCCTATGTTTATCACAGTGCTATTTGCAATAGCCAAGAAATGGAAGCAACCTAAGTGTCCATCAGTAAATGAATGGATAAAGAAGAGGTGGTACATATACACAATGGAATATTATTCAGCCATAAGAAGAAAACAAATCCTACCATTTGCAACCACATGGATGGAGTTAGAGGGTATTATGCTCAGTGAAATAAGTCAAGCTGAAAAAGACAAGTATCAATTGATTTCACTCATATGTGGAGTATAAGAACAAAGAAAAAACTGAAGGAACAAAACAGCAGCAGACTCACAGAACCCAAGAATGGACTAATAGCTACCAAAGTGAAAGGGACTGGGGAAAATGGGCGGGAAGAGAGGGATAAGAGGGAAAAAGGGGCATTACAATTAGCAGATGTAATGTTGGGGGAGCACGGGGAGGTCAGTACAACTCAGAGAAGACAAGTAGTGATTCTATAGCATCTCACTACGCTGATGGACAGTGACTGTAATGGGGTTGGTGGGGGGGACCTGATGAAGGGGTACTTTAATAACCATAATATTGCACTTGTAATTGTAGATTAATGATAATAAAAAAAAAAGCAAAAAAAAGACATTCTTGGGATCACTGGAGCAATTTATACATGAACTGGAGGTTACAGTATTATACCAATGTTAACAGTTTATGATTTTGATCATGGCAGTGTAGTTATGTAAGAGAAGCCCCTGCTTTTAGGAAATGCACACTAAAGAATTTGTGGATAAAGGATCATAATATCTGCAAGGTGCTTTCAGATAATTGTAAAAAAATAGAGCAATAGCAAATAATAAAACAAATAAAGCAAAATACTAACAAATTGGTGAACGTGGGTAAAGAATATATGGTGTTAGTATCCTTTTTGTAACTTTTGAGAAAGTTTGAAATTGTATTAAAATAACAATGTTTAAATATATTATATACAAAGCATTTAATAAATATTTTTAAAAAAAGTGGTAAAAAAAACCAAAAAAACAAAACTAATGAATTTGCTTTGTAAGCCATGTAAAATGTTGAGAACCCTGAAAGATATTTTAGTAAAAGGGCTCTTTTAGCAACACATTACTTCTTACTTAAGGTGACAATAGGTGGTAATCATATAATTCACTCCCTGGTTTCTCAGGCCTTTGATATGAGTTATCTTACTTAATAGTAAAGTGTTTTAGAGCTCTAAGTAGAGATTCAAGAACTGTCCCACAGGGGCAACCAAAAATTTTTTTTCCCGTTATTAAGCATCATAGAAAAACAACTGGTAACAGCTATTCTTTGAGTTGACCTTCCTCTCTTCTTTTGATCCAATATGGTTGACAGAGATGACATAATCGAAATCTTTCCTTTCTCATTTCTGGGCTTTGAGAGAATGCTTCTTCTAGTCTATAAAAGGAAAAATTTCAATTATGTCATCCCTCTCAACCATACTGGATAAATATAGTTATATAACAAATGATGTAAAAATTAAGGAGTATATCATTTTTCATGTTAATCTGTTATTTTAACATAAATAAATTATCTTGTAAATGAGCAATACTTTCTTGATGTACGTGCTCTACAACTGGGAGTTCTTTCAACCCTGTAAGTTCACAGATGCCAAAAGCACCATCATGTGGTCCATGTTCAAAGTACCCCTGGCAGGTGGGGAGAAGGCACTGATCTGAGTCATTTGGGGAATTAGTGGAGTCTCTGAGACGAAAGGTAAAATAACTGCATAATCACTGTACTCCAGTTAATAAAGTTGCTTCTCACAAAAGTATGAGCTAACCATTCCAATTATCACTGCACATGTATTACATGTATACTGAGACTGAACAGTTAAGTAAACGGATGGTGGATGATGGAATCCAGTTTCTCCTTTTGGGAGTGGCAGTTTACTAAAAAGCAAGAGGAGACTTTAGAGTTTTAGTCATCAGTATGAATTCACATTTAGCTTAACATGTTTATAGACAGTTACATATGAAAATATTTGTAGATATGTGTATACATACAAGTTAGTATACACACATATACCTCCCTGCTCTGTCAGCTCAGGTGTCCCAGAAGCAATGGCATGCTACAAGGAGTGAGCATACCTAGAGCTTATATCTTGGCTTATAATCCCATTCTCCAATAAAAGGAATCAGGGCTCCTTAAAGAAATGCTCGTCTTAAATAGGGTAGGGAATATACAAGATGAGCCTTAAGAATCTTGTGGTCACAGAAAATAAGAAAGTTCTCAAAAAAAATAAAAAAACAATGATGGTATGACAAACAAACATAGGAGCTGTAACCCAAAGTATAAAATAGATCTACGTGAGCAAATAATGATATAAATGATTGAATGAATAAATAAATGGGGAAAAAAAGACACAGCTCCCATGCAAAGATCTCTATCCTTTATGTAGATAATCTATCCTTAGGGAGGAAGAGCATAACTTCCTACTCATACAATATGGCTTGCACATAGTGACTTTTTCCAAAAAGTACAGTATGGAAGAGGGAACAAAAAGAGTAACAAGTGTAGAAAAGTGACAAACACTATCTCATGATCAAAGTCACCAACTTGGGGGAAAAAAATGATCTTCATGTCTTTTCTGGGTTCCTCAGAAACTCTCTAGTACAGAATTCCTGCTATTGATAGAGAGGGAATCCTAATGGATGTTGATGCCTACTGAAAAAAAATGGGCAACTCAATGGGAGAGTAAATAATTGTCAGTACTGTTAAGACATTGAGAGAAGGAGATGTAGTTTGAGGAAAGCTGAAGAGGAATAAATCCTCTTTTATTTCATCAAAAGTCTTAACCTATATTTCATTTTAGTCAACAAACTCTTTGTCCTTAATTCCTCTCTCCTAGTAATTTCCTTTTCTCTTCCTTTCCTTTCCTTTTCTTTTCTGTGGACAGTGAGGTTAATGTTAGCATTTTAGCTTCTCAGAAAAAAGAATTTTTTGTTGATTTTTAAAATAAAAGTACTGAACTGATGACTACCTAATAAGTAATAAAAATATAGTAAAAGTATTAAGTCTTTTACATGCCCTCTGGAGATCCAGAACTAATTTAGGAATCTTTTCATCTCTGACATAAAACTTGGCTACTTCAGTTTCCAGAGAGTCTGGCAACTAAAACTGGTTGAGGAAAGAAGTAAAGTGCTAAGCCACTGCTCTACTTGGAAAACGCATTTCTGAAACTCTCACAGGGTTATTTCTAACAGGCTGAAGCTTGACAAGAGCAATATTTTCTGAGCAGTTGGAAATGAGAAATGACACCTAATATGAATTATTTAAGCCTGTATTAACAATTCTAGTTGTGGATATTGTAAACAGTGTCTCCTTTTTTTAAGTAACTTAGCAACTGTAAAAATCAAAATGTGATCAGTACTGATGGAAAGTACCAGCACATCTGATTTATTAAATCCTGATTTCTAGAGAGGTCTTTGTTGCCATTCCACGGGACACTGTCATCCTGAGGGTTAACTTTAATCCTAGGGATAAGCAAGGAAAAAGCAGCAGAAGCAAGAATGGTGAGAACATGTTAAATTTTTTAACGTTTGAAGGAACCTGAGGTTAGAAATTGACTTAGAAATCCTCCATCCTCGATTTCCACTCTGGTCAGTTTTAACAAGGACTAGACATTACCAGCCATGCTCTGCTGGTACAGTGTGCAGTCAAGCATTTGATTCTTACACTAACCCCAGGGAGTTTGCTCTTCACAATTGCTGTTTTATTAACAAAGGGAAAAGAAATACAATGCCTTTTTGCCTTTTTGATATTTTTAAATATCCTTAAAAGAAAACCAGAGATTTATCCTATGTGTTTCCCTTGAAGAGAAAGGGAAATTAATTATTAATATTGAGCCTATCTGTTGACAGTTATTTTTTGCATACAATTACAGTGTGTGAGGTCTATGCACCTAGCCATTCACTTAACAATAGTGTACCTTCTCTTATTCATAGTTTTCAAAAAAATTGTATTTTCCTTAATAAAAGTAACTTTGCAGACATATTATCCCGGAAGCCATTTTTGTATCAATTTATAGCTAGTAAAACTAAACTAAAAAGAGGTTAAATGCCTTGTCCCCCAAAAATACCAAATTAGGTACAGTGTCAGAAATAGAAACCAAGTCTCCAGATTCTTGATTCAGTATTCCAGCTCACAGTCTAAGTCTGAATTATTAAAAATAGTTCTAGGGAAGAAATGCTCTTATGGAGACTATAAAGTTGAACTAGGGCAATGGGCTCTGTGTTAACATACAGTTGAATGAGAACTTCATTCTCATTCAAGTCAAACCATAATCTAAAGGTAAAGATACATGTTTCTTTTGTAGAAGTGTATTATACGGTTATTTAAGCACTAGCATCAAGAGGACTCAATAAAGTTTTTTTAATCGAAACAGCAATTCTAGTCAAAGCAACAATGTACAATATCTGCAGTAAGGATATGTCATTCTAGTGTGTTAAAATTTACAAAATGCTTACCTATAATATGAGGTCACTGACACTTCAGATGAGGAAAATGAGGATTGGAAAAAAGATCAAATGAATGCCCTAAAGTCAGGCTGCTGGAAAATGATATACTTGTGACGTGAACCTGTTCTTATTTTAAGTCTAGTGCTCTTCTTGAGTAGAATATTTATTTACTTGCTTTATCATTAGGATCATAAATCAATAATAAGACTTATAAGTGATGTATAAATTGTTAAGACAGTTTGTATATAGAGATAATACTTTGAATTTACCAATGTTTAACTTACAAAAGGATGGAAAAAAATATAATTTATACAATAATGTAAGGACAGCAAAAAGTTATAGAAATAATCATATTTCCAAAGAAAATAAATTATGAGTGGGACTTTTATTTCAACCATCACTTACTGGGTGCTGTTGTAGGCTAGGCCACAGCCTCACATGGTCAATGAGCCACATCTGCTTTATCTTAGGACATAACTCTGACCAAGGCTTAGGCCTGTCTTGGCTGCCCTGATGTGGGGATACACTTAAGCATGGTAGTGTTAGCACAAATTATCAATAGGAAAGCTGGTCCAAATGAGGCATCAGGTCACAAAAGGACAAACAATTACTAAGTTAAGAATCTAAGGTCAGAGTTCCGGCAAGGCTTCAGCAGATTTAGGCAACATCATAAAAACCTTCTTACCCAATGAGATAGAAACATGGAGTGGACTGGTTAAAGGAAAATTACTTAAACAGGCATTCTTAAAAGAGATATACATATCCACATTTTATTTTTACTTAACACCTATGTATTTTTGATCTTTAGATTGACAGGAAAAAACTTTTTGGGGGTAAACATCTGTGATTAGACTTGTAAGCAGTCTTTTTTGCTGTGGGTAAAACTGTACTATTTCCAGAATATCTCACCTGGCTTTAGTGCATCTGCATATCAGCAGGTGTTCCTCAGGGGTGAAGAGCTGTTTATCTCCATATCTATGGGTAATTACCTGGGTAATGGAGGGCTTGTCTTAACCTGAGAGATTAGGTGGAGGTTTTGCTTGCTTTTGCAAGAGCATGAAAGAGACAGCCCTGGACTGCAGTTTGTAAGCAATAAATGAGTTTTAAACTTTATTTCCCCTTTTGACTGATTTCTGTTTTAGAGGTATTTTTCCCCGGGATTTCCTCTCCCTGGAGTTACATTTGCATAAAGCATAATCATAATGTATTATCTAAGTTTTCTAGTTTGTGGTTCCTAAAAGCGGAACCCTTTTAGGCATTAAAACCCTTACAGGTAAACTTAGCAGAGAATCTTCTGGATTTTGGATTTATCATGAGTTTCCTTCCACTGTTTTAGAGTTGTCTAGCATACACCTAATTTGAGTGCATTTAAGCTTTCCAAGGTATTAAACTTAATGGGTACTACAACTTCTTTCCAATTCATATTTTACCATATTATGTAATATCTAAACTACATAACGGCAATAGCAATGTAACTGGAATAAGCAGGCTTAATTAATAACACATTTGAGTCTTGGTAAGGAGCAGAAGTGCACAGTATGCTCAGAAGTTGCCTGTTAGTATAAAATCAAACATTTGGTACATATGGGTATCTGTCAGTATTGTACAAAAGGAAAGGAAAATATCAATTAGTCCAGAAGGACTCAATTCATGATGTCCACAAAGCAATTATTGTGAGAGCAAGAGAAACTCCATTTTAAAAAGGCCATCTTAAGAAAAAAATGCCTCAACTGCGACCTAGTTCTCCTAGATAGTTCCCCTAGCAACAACCGGCCACCTGACCATTAAAGGCAAAGGTATGACCCCCCACCCCAGATAGTTAACATACCTACATACCTTTCATGTTACATCAGCCTATGGTCAGGCCAGCCAGACTCAACCAATGAAAAATGTACAAATCATGCTTGCTTTTGAATCTCCCAACCAGCGCATGCCAGGTGCAAGTTACTTTCTTCCTGCACCTTGTAATGCATAAAAGCTTTGTCTGCCCTAGGCTCAGGGCTCACATTCCTGACCCACTCCATCGGTGAAGGTTGTGGGTCCAAGCTCCAGCTTGAAATAAAAGACCCTTTTGTGTTTGCATCAGAATCGGCTCCTTGCTGGTCTCTCGGGACTCACGACTTGGGCATAACATTATTTCAACAGAGAAACTTAGGCTACAGACTTCTATCCAGGTCAGTTCAGAACTATTTCAGCTTTCCTGAAAGATAATTAGTGTATTCTAGAATACCAGAATAGCAATATAATATAAAATATTTCCAGAGATAGTGTCCACAATATCTTTCTGGAACATAAGAGCTGTTCTGTTTTCCAGTTCAGTGAATTAAATACCAATAATCTTTTCCACCATCCTGATAGCTTTTCTGCATGGCAAAAATTCCACATTGCAAAAGTATTTAGGTAGGAAATTGTTAAACAAAATGTTCAGTATTTTATCATGCAGGAAATCCCCTAAGGAAACTAGCCATCATTCTAAAAGTTTCCTAATGAACATACATTTCTTCTATGATATTGTTGTAATAGCTTATGATTTCACAAAGGCAATGAATCAACCACATTGCATATATAGTACTCTAATTCTTCCTGAGTGCTCTGAATAATCTTATGCTTTTTTAATTCAATAAATTAAAAGTACACATATGTGATTTTTAACTCTTTCAAAACCAGATTTATTGGCATTTTTAAATATTTGTCTAAATGAGTGAAATTTACCAAGTTAGAGCCATTTTTTAATTGAAGTGCCACAAGATGCATTTTCTCCTTTACGCATTAAATTTTTCCAAAAAAAAAAAATCACTGAGTTGAATTTCTACCATGTCATCTTAATAAATCATTGTTTTTTACAATTAAAAATAAAATATTATTTAAAGGCACACAGTAGTGTTTGGGATTCACGTGATGCTTAATTGTATACAATGTTGAATAAATGCCAAGATTGCTTTTGTTTAACACCTTTTTTTAGCATTTGTATTGAAAGAACCAAACTAACGCCATGACAGGCTTCAGGAAGCCTCAGAAACTAGAAGGCCTAAGTTTCAGTCTCCCTGAAACTATCAGGTAGTTACATATTGCCCAAAGCATGTAACCTCCCTCCTGCCATCCAATCAAGAGAAGCCGAAAGCCTCCCTACATTCTTGAGGATGGGGTCTGTGAGCAGGAGATATAGATAAGACCCTGTAAAAGTTAACCTGTTAGTCATCAGACAAGACCCTAAGTTCGCTCTGTAATTGGTTAATTTCAAAGATACCTTAAATATTGAGGTTGGATCCCGCCAAAAGTAACGGATGCTCCAAATGATATGTATGGCTGGAATTGTCGTCAATAATGTTGTGTAACTATGATTGAATTGCTGTATCCATGTCCCAGTTTCCTGTAACCCCCTCTTCCCAACGCCCATAAAAATCCTCCCCGCCTTTGTCCTGGGCTCTCAGCTCACCTCCACTACCTAGGTGGAAATGCTGGGAGTCCAAGCTTAAGCCCGTAATAAAAGCCCTTTGCTCTTGCATATGTGACTCGGTCTCCCTGGTGGTCTCTGGTCTCTGAGGATACTGCAATCCGGACATAACAGTACAAGTACAGTGAAACAAAGACATTCATTCAGGAAGCATTAGTTGAATAAGCATTAATTAAGTGTACAGACTGCGGTAAGACCACTGGAAATATTATATATAATAAGGGTGGCTCTTAACAATGTCTTCTAATTGCTATATTCAAAGGGTTATTTTCAGCATTTTTTACCTAATTTTGTAATGTTTGGTGCACCTCATAACACCCTCCTTGAAGTACTGACATCCCTTTTTTTTCACCTGATTACTTTCTCTTTGATCTTTTCTTATGCTTCTGACCTTTCATTCTCATTCTGGGCTGCAGAGCCTCTCCCCAGCCCACACCCTAATTGCTGCTGCCCTTAGGGTTTCTTCCATCCCTGGACTTCTCTTGCACAGTTTACCTGGTTGACCTTAATGACTCCAATCACAACCCCAGACAAGCTGTGCTTCCAGCTTATTCTTCTCCAGAGCAGTACTTCCCACCCCCTAGCATGTACTTCAGCTACCTTACACAAATAGGCCCATTTTTTTTCTGTGATAAGGCTGCAGAATTCATCTGGCTTCCAAGAACAAACATTTACTTCTTGTTTATGGGGTCTCTGGGTCAGCTGTAGTGGCTCTGCTCCAAACTGTGTTGAGGTACACATCACTGTGAGATGGTAAAGAAGTAAATCGTAGGTTACCATGTCATCATGATAGAGAACAGAAGAGCAAAGCAGTCATGGGGAGTGAAGACACAGGATCTCTCTTAAGGCCTCTGCTGGGAACTGGCAAATTGAAGCTCCTACTCTTACTTCATTGGTCCAGGAAAATCATGATCAAGTCCAAAATTAATGAGACAGAGAAGTATACTCTACCCACATTAAGGCATAGCAAAGGACAAAAAAGAATAAAAAACTGAACAAATCAATCTTTCAAACAATTATATATGAAAGTGTTACAGAAAATACTGAAAAAACCTGGACTGGATCACTGATGGAAGAACCAAGCAGCACTTGGAGGTCTTGGAGATTTGAGGTTTATTTTCCACCAGCAGCCTCAGAGGGGAGTAATCTCCCAAGGTCTGAGCCCTCAACAAAGGCAAGGGGAGCAATATATATATTTCTGCTTCTGTATCTGTAACATTCCTACGTGCACAGCAAGCAAACAAGCAAGGGGGAGTGAGTTTAGGGAGTGAGTGCCTGTCAGAGTGGGGAGTGAAGGGGAGGAGGAATTTAAGGGAGTTTCTGTTGTCTTTGCTAAGAAGAGCAGCAGAAGGGAGCCACCTGGACTAGACTGCTGTCCTTGTAAGGTTTTCCCTATCACTCCCCCATCTGATGCCCCTTTAAACATTTCGTTTTAGGGGGAATCATCTCCTTGGTTTATGATACGGTCATAATGTCTCTGCATATACATGATCTGTATGGAGGAAATGCGTTCCCTGATAAAGTTAATGAGCTAATTAAAGATGCAGGGTTTCACTAGTAGTTCAAGGAGTAACAGAACTGGAAGCCGAGCAAGGCCAGTTAAAAGAGTTGTTAGCCATGGATTCTATTTTAACATTTGCAGCTGGGAAGGTGCAGATGTGGGAGGTGGGCATTGCGCAATTGGCAGGGATTGGCACCTTTTTCAAGGGCTGATTAAAATTAGAAAGGAGCAGAAGGGGCACGTGCCCCCAGCCCCCCACCCTCCGCTCCACTCCTCCTTGGCGCACTTCTTTAGCACAGCTCTCTACCAACTTTGTGCAGTGGGAGTTGAGGACACTCAAGGGACTGAAGGCAGACCCCGTAGTAATACTATACTGCTTAACCTGTTACAGAAAAACTTGAGAGGTCAATATTTTGCGGTAAACTGGCTCTTTAGTCAGTGCCTTTAGGGCCTGCTTGAGATTTTCATCACTGTCCCTTTGGGCTTTGTTCTGGACTCCTCCCTATCAGACATTCTAATGTGGGTGAGGCAGGTCCAGCAGACAGTGGATCACTTTCTTCTCCTAATTGCACAGAGTCTCATTTATTTATTGTTTTAGTTCAGTACCTTTCCCATCTTTAAGGCAAAGGATGGTGCTGTTCTTATAACATTTAGCAGGCATGTAGGTACAGGCACTGAACCTTGGTTCCCCATTTGTCTGACTTTATGTAACCACACTAAGGTTCCCCGGGATTGAGGGGGAGGAAGGGAAGGGAAGGAAGGTATAACAATAACATTACAGAGTGGTAGTGGGGAGTTGCAGGCTGAGTCTTGAGTATAGTTAGGAGAAACAGGTAAGTACAGCAAAACAATCTATGATTACCCAATAGACAATAAAAAGGGCAAGGTTTTGAGGAATAGTCCAGTCCACAGGGGTAACAGCAGGGAGTTCAATGCCCAGGATGAAAGATACAACTCCAGTGAGGGCCAGGATCCATGGCATGCAGGTGTTTATTACTCAGAGGGTAATCATTGGATGTGAAGGTGGAGAGGATTCTGGAGGTCTGGCTGTGCCTTCTACTGATGTACTTTTTTCATCTGGATTATGGGCCTTTTTTATTCTGGAATGATGGACCCACAGCGTGATGGATGCCTGTAACTTTGAGGGCAGTAGGTGTGGTTAAAGCAACAATGTGGGGGCCAGTCCACTGAGGTTTGAGGGTGTCCCTTTTTTTAATCTTTGACCCAGATGGAGTCCCTAGTCTGGAAGGAATGTACTGGGGTCCCTAAGGAGATTAGGGCTCTTTCTATGGTATATTGTTGCAGCTTATTTAGGGCAGCTCCCAAGGCTTGGAGCTGTTCTCTTGCTCCCTTATCTATCTGGTGTAGGTTCCCTGGGAGGCTTCCTAGACATGGGGAGGCTATCCATACACTAATTCAAAAGGGGAAAAGCCTTGAGTCCCAGGTGTGCAGTGAGCACGCAGGAGAGCTATGGGCAGTAGGCCCGGCCACAGGAGGCCAGTTTCTTGGCAAAACTTATCTACGGGTCCCTTGAGGGTGTGAGTAATTCACTTCACTTTCCCTGAACTTTGTGGCTTGTATGCAGTGTGGAGTTTTCAGGTAATGTTGAGAGATTTACTGCTTATGCTACAAAGGCAGGTCTGTTGTCACTGTGAATTGTAGATGGTAGGCTAAACCAGAACACAATTTCTCTCAGGAGGACTTTGACTACCTCCCAGCTTCATTCTGTCCAGGTTTGGAAGGCTTTGACCCACCCAGAGTATGTATACACTATTCCTAGGAGATATCTGAGCCTTCTGCTTGCCTGGTCATCTGTGAAGTCTAGCTCAAGTTCTTCAAGGGGGGCAACTCCTGTTTTTTGGACACTGGGCAGGGGCCATGGTGCATGTTGAGTGTTATTTCTGGCACAAGTCATGCACTGCTCACTTACTGCTCAGCATAATGCTGGAAACTTGCTGATGTGGTAGTGCCATTTTTTTTTTTTAAATTAGGGTGGCTCCTTCAGCCATGGCTCAGTCCTTTTCTTTTTTAGTGTGCTTGGGTGGAGGGACCTCAACTGGGGATGTTAGGGCCATAGTGAGGGAAGGAATTTTATTTGTTTTTTATTGGCCACTGTTTTAGCTGCTTTATCTGCTAGCTGGCTCCCCTCTGTTATACGATTGTTTTCCTTTTGATGTTCTTTGCAATGCAGAATTGCTACTTTTTTATGTGCAAAGAGATTGAAGGGCCTTTTTATACCTGGCAGGCCCAGGGTTGGTGCCTGTTCTGAAGCAGCTTTTATTTCCAGGAAGGTGGTTCTTGCCTTTTTTTTCCAGACAGGGGGCTTTCAGTGTGGCCCCGCCAGGAGGCTACAGAGGGGCCTTGTCATTGCCGAGAATCTGGAAATCCAGATTTTCGCAGATCCTGGCAGCCCCGAGGAATTCTCACATGCTCCCCCTCGTCCGGGGTTGGGGCAAGGAGTCAACGACCTTTTTCCTCTCTGGCCCTAGTGCCCTTTCTCCCTGGGTGAGGAGGAAGCCCAAGTACCGGACTCGCTGCTGGTAGACTTGTGCCTTTTTTTCTATGAGACGCAGTATCCTGAGTCTGACAGGAGTTGCAGGAGGGCCCTTGTGCCTTTTGCACAACTTTCTTGGGTGTCACTGGCAAGGAGTAGGTCATCTATGTACAGCAGGAGGGCGCAGCATGTGGCATCCCTCAGAAAGCTGGCAAAGTCTGCATCCAGTGCCTCTCCAAAGAGAGTGGGTGAGTTCTTGAACCCTTGTGGAAGCCACATCCATGTTAACTGCATCTGCCGCCCCGTATCCAGTTCAGTCTATTCAAAGGAAAACAAGAGCTGGCTTTGGAGGGCCCCCCAGAGGCAGAAAAATGCATCTTCATGTCTAGGCAAGTGAATCATTTGGCAGACCCCGGGATCTGGTTGAGGAGGGTGTATGTATTTGGGACCACTGGGTGAAAAGAAACAGTCACTCTGTTAATGGCTTGCAGGTCTTGAACAGGCCGATGCCCTCCTCCTGGCTTTTTGACTGGTAGAAGCCGGGTGATCCAGGGCAACTGACACTCGGTTAGAATGGCTGCCTCTCTGAGTCTGATCAGGTGTTCCTGGATGCCTGCTCTCACCTCTTGTGAGAGGGGGTACTGTCACTGTCTTTGTGGCTCTGAGAATAGTTGCAGTGTTTTTCACTGAAGGGGGCTGCAGGGAGGATGACTACAGAGTGTTCTGCCCCTGCGTCAACCATAAAAGTCAGGTTTTGGCCCCTCACTTTCATTCTGACCATGGGCTCCTGGGGGCTGAGAGTGAGAGAGCCTGGTCCTTGTCAATCTGAGTCTGTTCCTGCCAGGCCAGTGAGCCTTTCCCCCATGTTTTACTATCAACATGACAGTGACTGGGTTTCAGGGCTTTGCCTCAGTTGGGGTATTCATTCTTCTAATGCCCCTTTCTCTTTACTGGTCTCTGGCTGGGGGGGTCCTAGGCCTCCCCCCTCTAGGAAGCTGGCTTTTCTCTGCCTTTTGGTCATCTCTCTTTTAGGATGGCTGCCAGGAGGCTGGCCTTTTTCTTCATTTCTCTTTCAGCCTCCCTGTCAGCCTGAACTTCTCTGTTTAGATATACTTTGTTGACAATTTTAATCAGCTGAGTGATATTCATCCTGGCAAAGCCTTTAAATTTTGGAGCTTTTGTCTGCTGTCTGGGGCAGCTTGAGCTACGGATGAGGTGGTAACCATTTGTCGGCTCCCTGGTGACTCGGGACTGAAGGGGGTGCAGATGCGATGAGCTTCCCAGTCTTTCATGATGGTCCCCAGGAGACTCTCCTGGTGGTTGAGTGACTGGAGACACTTTGGTCATGTTCATAGGCTTTGTGGACCTGGCTTTGATCCCCTGGAGGAGGGCGTCCTGTTATTGGTGGATCTGGTGCTGTCCCTCAGGGTGGGGAAGTCCCACTTGGGGTGCTCCTCAGGGGCAGCAATTTCAGCCCATGAACCCTGACCAAGGACCCCAGCTGCCTCCTCTCTTCCATTGTGACCAAGGTGCAGGGAAGTTGTGAACAGTTTTTTTAGGTCAGCTGAGGGATTCTATGAGATCGACCAGGGCTTGCGGCTTTTCTGACAGGCTGTCAGTTGTAGAAAAAGGTTGATAGTAAAACATGGACTGGCTGGGCTGGATGGTCTCATATTTATTATGTCTTTCAGGCTCCCGCATCTCTTGCACTGGCATCTGAAGGGCGCCTGCTCCTGGCTGAGGGTGCAGTCTGGCTGCTGGTCTGGGAGAGAGTGGGTTCACTGGTTCTGGACTTGACAGGGAAGCTGACAGTGGTGGGTATTAGGGATCAGGGGCTGGGTGCTGACAGCCTTGGGAGCATATAAGGTGGGGGCAATATTACCTCTTCCTCTAGGTCACCAGCAAGAATCTGCAGAGGCTCAGGTCTCTGTTGATTTTTTGCAGACTTCTTTGTTGAAGCAACTAAGACCCTACCCTGTCCCTGCCTGTGGCAAGCAAATCGCACCCAAGGGGGAAGAGTCTGGGCAACTCCTAACCAGGAGTCAATACATGGGGAATGGTCAGGATGACCTGGATCTCCAGTGATGACCCACCAGACCTGGCAGACTGTTGGGACATCTAGAGACCCTTCCGGAGGCCAAGCTACCTGAAGGTGTGCCATTCAGATTCACACAGGGCTTTCAACCTGCCAGGAGTTAATTTCACTCCGTAGTCTTCTGAAAATCTCTTCCTGAAATTCTTGATCATAGTGTCAAGGACTGTGGGTTTACTGTGCCCTGACCCCATGACATGTCCATGGGCGGTGCCGTGACAACAGACAAGAGAGGGGTGCCTTCCCTAGAGAGGAGACCAGTCAGATTCCCATCTGTCCACGCTCCTCACGGAAACTTTGGTCATCCTTGACTAAAGTGCACAAGTGTAAGTCCCAGGCCAGGTCAGCCGAAGCTGCGTCACCATTATGTCATGACAGCTGACCGCGAATGCGGATGAGAGCCCACTCAGATTCCATAGCGCAGGCTGTGGAATCACAGATTCAGTGCAGACTGAATGACTTCAGCCACCCTGCACACTCACTCACACACTCAGAACAGAGTTTAAACATTCTCCCCCCCACACCCCGGGAAGGTCCACCTGTGAGACTTCTAAGAAGTCTCTGGGAGGTGATCAGGTTCCCCTTCTACTCCAACAAGTGGGACTGGCTGAGTCAGAGGCCCCGGGGCCTTACCGGATTGGATGGTGGAACCAGGTCCTCACCTGCCAAGCCTCCTGAGTCCAGCGGGAACAACGGAGCAGGGCCGGCCCAGGGTGAGCGGGTGGGAGACTGCTGAAAGATCAGGCAGGGCGCGCCTTCTCCGTTGCGATCTCCCCTTCCATCACCGCCCCACTGTTGCCCCAAACTGGCAGTAACAAAGGGTCAGCGCGGTTGGGTTTCCAGGTCAGGGAACCAAATGTTATGGAAAATACTGAAAAGTCCTGGACTGGAACACTGATGAAGAACCACGTGGCACTCGGAAGTCTTGGAGTTTTGAGGTTTATTTTCCACCAGCAGCCTCAGAGGGGAGTAATCTCCCAAGGTCTGAGCCCTGAACAAAGGCAAAGGGAGCAATATATATCTTTCTGCTTCGGTATCTGTAACATTCCTACGTGCACAGCAAGCGAGCAGGCAAGGGGGAGTGAGTTTAGGGAGTTAAGTGCCTGGCAGAGCAGGAAGTGAAGGGGAGGGGGAAGTTAAGGGGGTTTCTGTTGTCTTTGCTAAGAAGAGCCGTAGAAGGGAGCCACCTGGACTAGACTGCTGTCCTTGTAAGTTTTCCCCTATCAAAAGCAGTAAGTTCAAATTGATACTAATTATCTTTCCAAACTATCTTATTATCATCCTATGTACCCTATATTACGGTCTTCCCATTCACCCAAGCTGAAAAGCTAAAAGGAATTCTCTGTTCCTCAATATACTTCACAGTAAATCAATCAACACTCTGCTACTTCTGTCTCCTAAACATCTATTGTAAAAACTCATTTCTTTCTATTTCTATAATAGGATCTTCTCACCAAACCATAGTAATAATCTCTATTACATCTCAAAGACTCCCAAATTCATCTCAATGAACCAGATGTAAACAGATTAACCTCTAAACCTCATTAACGTGATATAATACAAATTTACTTTTCATTCACAGAAATATCTAAAATAGGTATTCTTACTTTATGGGTGCTACACCTCCAAATAATAACCCAGAACCCAGTCAACTTCTACTTAGCAGCTCTACAATTTCATGTATCACTTCCTAAGGGTAAAGAGTATACAGGATTGCATGTAGCTGTGTCAGGCCTAGAACTGACACACATCACTCCTATCCACTTTCTTTTGGCTGGAATTTAGCATATGCTTTCCCCACTGTTAAGAGGCTGATATATTCAATCTAGTTGTGTGCTTAGGAGGAAGAGAAAATGGGTTTGATGAACAGCTAACCAGTCCCTGCTATAATCTTCTAGTTGATCTCTTTGCAGGGATGACCACTATTGTCAAAAAATCTTACTAAAACATAAAATTGATCATGTTCTTCTTCTGCTTAAAACCTTTTCATAACTCTGCAACGACTGGCAAATACAGATACTCAAGGTGCTGCATGTGAAGACAGCCCACTGTCTCTTCACACTGCATTACTTTCAGTTCTGTGAAAGCAACATGCTGACCCGTTTGCTGTGCTGTTTCCATAGCCAACCCCTGCACTGTTGTCTACTCAATTAATATTTAATCATCTTTAAAGCTTAATTCAAGCAGCAGCTTCTCTATGAAGTCATTCATTACTGCAATAGGAGCCATTTAGGAAAGAACACTCTTCCTTTTTTTCCATTTATTCTTCATATTCTTTTGTCATGTCAACCACAACACTTTACACACTTACTACTTCTTCCATACAAATTCCCTATCACCAGGAAAAACACATTAGGTACAAATCCTTGGTATCAGTACTTAGGTTTATTATTCATCATCTCATCAAAAATGAATATATCTAGGCATGTGCCAAATATCCTTGTGACAAAATTCAGTTAACCTTCTCCATGGAACCAAGTGACAGAAACCTCCATAAGACCTCATGTAATTCACGATTTTATCAGGCTATTCAGAAAGGTATAGGCTACTAGACTCTCTACATTCTTATTCCCTGTTCAATAATTCTAGCCATTCCACCTATACTGAGAACTTTTCATCAGTGAAAATCATTTTAAACATTTACAATGCTAATTAACAAACTTGTTATTAATTGCATATAATTAGTGTTAAAACCTTGGGAGTGAGGGATTCAAAATATCTCAAAGGCTATCAAACTATCTCTGGATTGTTTCTGATTAGAGTACTTTAGATAATTCAAATATTAATTAACTTCCCCTAAAGTCAGGACCAATAGACAACAAGAGTTCTCTCCCAGAATATAAACTCCAAATTTTGTTATAGGAAACTCTTTCCGAAAAATGTGAACTATTAAATAACCAGTGGTAATGAGGGTTACTACAAAGATTCAAAGAGCAATTACAGGTTTTGCTTTGCTAAATCATAATGTGAGCACATTCACCTAACTGCCACCTCATTAAAAGCATCAGTGAAGCCTTATATGCCTACATCAGAAAGCATAAGACCATTTACGGACTATTTTTATTTCCCAATGAATCTTCTTATGTTTTGTAAAATAGGAATGAGTTTGCAAGTTATTCCTGCAACTTGTTTTAAATGAGGAAATGCAAACCTTGATTAAGACAGTATTTTTTCAATGAGGTTTTAAATCTGATTTACAATTTCTTTCCCATCAATATGAAATGGACTGAAAGTAAAGATTGAAAACCACTTCTCCAACTAAGGATCCTTTCCATACATATCATAGGAAGCTTTCTGCTTCCAGCTAGGTTATAAGAAGATGAGAATAAGAAAAACATGGGCAAGTTAAGTTAAATCATACTTTTCTATGGATCTAGGGAACAGGAATCACTTAAAGAATGGAATTCTAGAAAGAACAGAGTTTTTCAAAAATGAGCAGATTGCTGCAGTACATCCCATGTCTGGGGCAGCCGGAGTACCAGTGCAGGAATAGGGTAGCCATAGGCAGGAGCTTTAACAAAGGGAGGAGGAAGATGATGGTGTGGGTTAGAGCAACACACTGACATCTCAAAGACTCCCAAATTCAAAACCAAATTGTTTAGTCTGACCATTCTAAAGTTCAACCCATACCCCCAGTTTTGCTCTGAAAATGGCAATGGAGGAAGGTGTGGCAGTGGAGTTGAGACTGTGAGTTTAGACGGAGTAGGTTGAAGGCCTCTGGAAAAAGACCCCTACCAAAACTCTGTATTAAACAATTAAACAAAGTCAGAGTCACATTAATTCTCTCAAGTAATATAACATTATTCTGTGACATTAACTAAAACTAAAAAACCAGAAGTAACTTGGCCTGGAATGTTTGAATATCCCCCAGATAAGAAAACGCCTCAGCATAGCCCATGTCTTCATTGTGTCAATTAAATGAGGCTATTGTAAAATTTAGCTTAGCCTAGTAAAAGGCCCAGCTTATTTTCTTTAACTTTACCTATATGCTGTTTTTCCTTCTCCAGCCCTAAATCAAATGATTTGCAACCTAGGCAAGTAATAATGGCAAGCAAGCCCAATCACAAACAACATAGTAAAAACAGGAAATATTCCATCTTTAAAACACCTGATGTAGGCATATAAGAAGTCAAAAAAATAGGTTTCTTAACATAACAGACAATAACTCAGCCCACGTTGGGAGCAGGACAGGCGGTCTTGATTGATAGGCTCCCAAACCAAGAAGCTGCTATTCTGGGAGAGAATCAAAGTAGTAAATTTATTGTGTTAATTTTGCAAAATAATCTGGAAGACTAATAAGAAACTTGGTGTCTCTTCAAGATAAGCATTTGGGGACCATTTAGCAGTTCTGCATCCCTAGCCCTTTGTGTCTCAACTGCCTATAAATCCCCTAGACAACGCAGAAACCCAGGCTCTCTTCTCCCCTCCTGGCGTGAGCCAGGAGCTCTGTCCTCTCACTGTTATCTCTAAATAAAAGCTTCTCACTTGCTCTCCTACTTTGAGTGTTTGCAAAGTTCATTCTTCGACTGCATGAACAAGAACCCAGGCATCAGAGTCATGCACGTTATCATGGATGTGAGAGCCCTGTCAGAGTTCAAAAAGAATTAAGAACATAATATTTAACAGTGCAGTCCAACTCCCTCCTATCTCAAATCCTGCCAAGGTCAAAAGGTCAATAGAAATTGAGGGCTTGGGCTAAACACTAAGCACTGGTGAGCTCCATCTAATTGAATGAAGAGCAGTCCTTCAGGACTAATGCTCCAAACCATGGGCAGACCCCTTTTCTCTTTCTGTTCTTGCCAGGGGCATATTGCTGGTGGGGAGTCCTTAGGTGAACTAACACTGAGATGCTAAAGGCTCACGATCAACTTAATGTGTCACATTCTCTGAACGGGGGTGCATTTGCCTTTAATGGGAGACAATATCATACCCTAGAAAAATCAGCTGTAATTGTTAAATAAAATAGTACTGCAGGACCAAAGGGAGATAGATTGAATTCTAGAGGAAGGGAGAGAGTTCTTGGGATTGCCCCTAAAATCCCATTATATAGACTCTTATTATGAAGACTGAATAAGGAGCAAAGTTTGGAAACACAGATGGATGGTTTTCAACTTGCTATAAGATTTTAACAACACTAATGTCAAGAATAATAAAACCTATCAATTACTGTGTACTTCTACATGCCAATTATATTCTGTATATTGTCTCATTAAATATTCAAAACGGCCCTTTGTTTCTGGCACTATAAGACCCATTCCAATGTGTGTGTGTTGGAGGGGAGGGGTTTCCACACATACTACCAAACAATTCTCAGATACAAGCTGACTGTCCTACAATTCAATCAATTCTGACACTATCTACCTGGAGACAGCATCAGATCCCACAAGCTAAGGGTTCAGTCCAACAAGATTTCCCCCCCTCCAATTCAGAAGCCAGTAGCATGTCCAGGTTGTTGCCTGTATTCCTGAACAACTGCCTATAAATCAGGGATTCCCATGACCTTCTCCTCAGACTTGATTAATTTGTTAGAGTGGCTCACAGAACTCAGAAAAACATTTTACTTACTAGATCACCAGTTCATTATAAAAGCACATAACTCAGGAACAGCCAGATGGAAGAGATGCCTACAGGGCTAACCACTCAAAGTTCTCTGAACAATCATTTCTGAGTTTTTAGTGGAGGTTTCATTCCACAGGCATGATTGATTATAACACTGGTCATTGGCAGTTGATTCAACCTCCAGCCCCTCTCCCCTCCCCAGAAGTCAGGGAATAGGATTGAAAGTTTCCATCCTCAAATCACAAGGTTGACTCCATCCATTTGCAACCAGCCCCTATTCTTAGGTTTCCAAAACTTACCTTTTAACATAACAAGAGACACTTTTATCGCTCTCAACACTTAGGAAATTCCAAGCATTTGCAGAGTTGGGAGACAGAAACAAGGACTGATACCAGATGTATATTTCTTACAATAATTCACAATACCACCCTTTGGAGAGAAGAGGAAACTGTCACAGAGAAGTTAAATAAATTACCTCACATCAGACCTGAAACGCACAGCTACAGTATGATGCTAGAACCAGAATTTTAGTGACCACGTCATATTCTACATCAAATAATTAGATAGTTAGCAGTGGGACCAGGTGCTTCATGAAGCCGTGTTATTAAATTTCATTCAAATTAATAAATCATTTCTCTACCTGCTGTATACAAAGGATATAATGCTTTTCAACAGATCAGATTTATGATCCTTAAAAAGTAAATGAATTTAAAGTCATTTATCTGTAATATTCTTTACTTTGTGCTGATATAAACAATTTTTTTTCTGATTTGGTGTGATTGCTCATGTAAAAAGAAATAATGAATCATGGTAAAAATAAGGAGAAGAAAGCTTCTTATCATTCTTTGAATGAAAAAATAAGAGTGGACATGGTATTATGCAATCCATTTTTAACTATGGAAATAGGTTAAAAATACAGTTTGAGGGACAAAACAATAAGACTGGGAATTGATTACACCAATGTTATTTTCTTGTCAAATTAGAACTGTTAATGTTATATCTAGAGCTTTTTTGTTATAAATATTGCTGCTTTCTCAACAAATTGGAATGAGCTGGAAGTCCGAATACATCATATAGCATTTCCTGTACTCTATCATACAATTAAAAATGGAAATCAATATGTGCCTTAATGGGCCATCAGTAAGCATGAGACCAAGGGAAATCAACAGAAGGAAAATTAAAATTCTTGAAAGGAGCTTCTGGGTGCTACAGGGCTGCAGTGTAGTGCACAGGTCACTAATACATCATAGATCTTGCCCCTGAGGGTTGTGAATAGCACCAAGGAAATCCTGGGGAAACTGAAAAGGGTTGTAGACCAAATGGAAAATGAGTCATTGGAAATGGGAGATTGCTGATAAGGCTGCTTCTACATCCAAAAGTCTTAGTATATGAGTTTTCATATATATTTTTCATATTTTTAAAAATCTCAGTTGCTGCTGAGATAACCTAAAATATGTTCTTTCAAGGTGGTCTGTATTTTGTGGAGCTAGCAGAGTAACTGAGTCATTATAAGTAGACACCCCAGACAAAGAATTTTAGAATTTTTATCCATCCTCCATTGTAGAAAGCACTATATAATATGTTGTTTCAATAACTCTTACCAGTTCTTTTCATCCCAAAAAGTTACATAAGAAAAAAAGCTGAGTTTGTGGCAGGGTTACGTAATTATACTGACAAATATGGTGCAGTAACGGAGCTTTCCAAATCAATCATAGAATTCAGTTCCGAGAGCAAGTCACCTGCCATGCTCACTGGCAGTGATAGTCAATATCACCCTCATAATACATATCTTTGTAGTAACCACAGATTTTAACCTGACAGTTTTCTGATGTGCCAGTGAACTGCAGCTCAACAGAATAGTGTGGGTTAAATGCAGGATGTCCCAAATTCCTAGACTTAAAGCTTAGGGATGACCAGGGTCCAAAAGATTGTTTGTGTATATGAAAAGCTAAAGAAAACATCCTTTCTAACTGTATCCCTTTTAATATTTCCCATATTGAAAGATATAATATATACACTATGAGTTAAAATGGAATCCTGGTATTTATTTATGGGTTAATGATATACGTTATATTACTATCCACAATATTATACATATTATAAATCTTATATAAAATATACATTTTAGAAGACTTCAATAGATGGGATTGTGCTTTTTAATTTTAATTATTAATGTCATAAAATATTTTTGCTGATTTTCATTATTATGTTTAATGATGGTACAGTGGTTGAATGTGCTTCATTCTTTTCTTAATATTGGTTTAATATTTTGTGATGCAGGGATATGCAAGTTGGTTTCTAAGTTTAGTTTACTTAGATACTGGCTTTTAATGGCACTCATCGCTCAAAATGTATCTCAAAAAGATTCACCAATGTAATTCACAAATGGAAGAGATTCATCACTGGCTGTATTT
>JAVSCE010010998.1:0-27827 GCA_032199065.1 Smutsia gigantea
CAAATGGCAGGATTTCTTTCTTTTTTATGGCTGAATAATATCCCACTGTCTATATGTATCACCTATTCTTTATCCATTCCTTTATTGATGGACACTTTGGTTGCTTCCATATCTTAGCTATTGTAAATAATGTAACAATAAACATAGGGGTGAATATATCTTTTGAAATCAGAGATTTGTTTTCCTTGGGCAAATTGCTAGAATTACTGGGTCATATGGTAGTTCTATTTTTAGTTTTTTGAGGAACCTCCATTCAGCTTTCCACAGTGGCTGCACCAATTTACATTCCCACCAACAATGTAAGAAGGTTCCCTTTTCTTCACATCTTCACCAACACTTGTTATTTCTTGTCTTTTGCATAATGGCCATTTTACTTGGTGTGAGGTAATATTTCATTGTGGATTTGATTTGCATTTCCCTGATGACTAGTGATGTGGAGCATCTTTTCATGTGTCTATTGGCCATCTGTACGTTTTCTTTGGAAAAATGTCTATTTAGATCCTCTGCCCATATTCTAATTGGGTTATTTGTTTTTTTGGTGTTGAGTTGTATGAGTTCTTTACATGTTTTGGATGTTAGCCCCTTGACAGATGACATATCATTGGAGAATATATTCTCCCATACCATAGGTTGCCTTTTCATTTTGTTAGTAGTGTCCTTTGCCTTTTAGTTTGATGCAGTCCCAATTGTTTAGTTTGGCTTTTGTTTCCCTTGCCTGGGCAGATGTATCCAGAAAAAAATTACTTATGCTTATGTTCAGGAGATTTTTGCCTATTTTTCTTCTAAGAGTTTTATGGTTTCATTTCTTAGTCTTCAATCCATTTCTAGTTTATTTTTGTGTATGGTGTTAGACAGTGATCCAGTTTCATTCTCTTGCATGTAGCTGTCCAGTTTTCCCAATACCAGTTAATGAAGAGACTGTCTTTTCCCTATTGTATATTCTTGCCTCCTTTGCCATATATTAATTGACCATATATGTGTGGTTTTATTTCTGAGCTTCCTATTCTGTTCCATTGATCTATGGGACTGTTCTTGTGCCAGTACCATACTGTTTTGATTACTGTAGTTTTGTAGTATAGCTTGAAGCCAGGGAGCATGATACCTTCAGCTTTGTTCTTCTTTCTCAAGATTGCTTTGGCTATTTGGGGTCTTCTGTGGTTACATATAAATTTAAGGATTATTTGCTCTAGTTAATTGAAAAATACCATTTTATTGACAAAGATTGCATTGAATCTGTAAATTTATTGAGTACATACAATATATTGTCAAGCACTGCAATGAGCAGTGGCAAATAAGAAGCAGTCCTTGTCCTTAGAGCAGTCCTTTAATTTATCCATTAAAAAATGTCATAGGTGTGTTAATTGCCTAGTATGTACTACTTGAAGGACATACAATAGTGAATAGGACGGATCTGGCTCAGCCCTCAAAGAGGTTGAAATCTAATGGGAAAGAGAGATTTACTCAAACAAGTGTATAGTTATAAACAGTGGTACACACTATGAGGAAAGAATGTTTTGGTGTTCTGAGAGCACATAGGAGAAATGGATCTAATTTGAGAAGGTTTCCTTGAGGAACTGACTTTTGACTTAAGATCTGAAGGATGGGTAAATGTTAACTAGATAAAAGAAAGAAAGGAAATCATTCCATAAAGCAGGGACAGCATGTGCAAAGACTGTGTATCAGAATAACTTATAGTATATCTGAAGAGCTACAAAGTCAGTATGGCTGGAATGCAGAGATCAAGGGAGAACATGCTATGAAATTAGGCCAGAGTGATAGGCATGAGTGGGGTCATGCAGACCCTTGAAGGCCATGGAAGGACTTTGGATTTTGATTTTCAAATGCAGAGGGAAGCCATTTAATAGGTTCAATCATGTGTATTTGCTCCAAATAATCACCCATCCTACTGTCTGACTAGGGTTTGTTTTTTTGAAATACTACAAGGAATCCCCTAGTGAGACCACCTCGTTTAATAGTTGCCCAAATCCTAGGAGGTGTTTGCTGCTTCCTGAGATTATGATGTCTGGGATACCTCAGTGATACCTTTTGCCTTATCAGTACTCTGATCACTTTAATATTACATTCTCTTCTGAATTATTTATTGGTTTAATACACTAAACATTGGCTGTGAATTTCAACAAAGTATTTGCAAATGTAGCCATGTATGATATTGTGTGATCCTGAGTAGTAGCTATATAAGATTGTCATCATAGATGACCTAATCTCACTAATTGTAATTTAAGAGAAAAAAGACCAAAAATCCCAAATGGCAAAGACAGGACTGAAACTCATTGCTTTTAGAGCTGGTAGAGGGAAAAGGAATTTAATGCAATTCTAGCCACTTTCCAAGGTGTTTTTTAAGGTGGAATAAAAATACAGATCCAGAGATGTTAATTCACTTGTAAAAGATCATAAAGCTATGTAGTTAGCAGAGGTAATTCAATAAACCAAAAGTTACTTTTTGAATCCAGTGTTTAGTTTAATATACCATGCCATATTTGAACAATCAATATGGTTTTTAATGTGTTACATGTTATTCTTATGAATCAGGAATGAATTTTACTTGTAATTAAATTTCTTCCAATTTTCATTACCTGGAACATTGATAGTGCAAGAGAAGAGTTAGAAATCTACAACCTTAAAATTTTGCAAAAACTGATAGTGGACATGATAGCTTCCTTAACTATATAATTTGTGGACATCATTCCACAGTAATGTATTGACATGAAAGACAGTTCTTGGCAGGTAATCACCCCTAGGGCACCGCACAGATAGCAGACTAAAACACAACCTATTTTCCTATGAAAAAGGCTTATTTACCTACCTGGAGCTTCACAATGAGGGATAGGCATCAGGTTTCTCACACATCTAGAGGCTAAGGAGGCAATCCCAGGGAACATACACAGGGAGACACCTTCCCTGTACACACTCTTCACAGATCAGCAAGACTTTCAAGAAAGGAGCTTATATACTCATCTGAAGCCCCAATTTGTGCAAGTGTCTTACTGGGGACACCTCCTGATCTTAGGTCTGGAGACCATCAGGGATTACAGTTGCAGCCCCATAGAATTCTATATATTTGGATACTATAAAAACTGCTGCTTAAGGGTCTGGATTCATATCAACTTGAAACCAGGTACTAAATGAGATTGCTCCCTTTGGAACACTGACAGGTCTTGGCACACCCTAAATAACTGGAGCTTATAAAGAATTAGGTGGTTTAAACAACTCCAAAGGCTCAAGAGACAACAGTTAGGGCCTGGTTGAATGGGGAACTTCATCGCCTTCATCATGAAGTCACTCCTTCAAAACTGAAGAGGTAGCTGTTTTACATAAGACATAGAAACAAACACAGAGAATAATGCAAAATGAAGAAATAGAGAAGTATATTCCAAGCAAAAGAACAAGATAAAACCCCAGAAAAAGACCTTAACGACATGGAGATAAGTAATCTATGTGATAAAGAATTCAAAGTAATAGTCATAAAGATGCTCAGCAAACCTGGGAGAAAAATGGGTGAACACAGTGAGAACTTCAACAAAGAGATAAAAAACATAAGAATGTACCAAAGAGAAGTCACAGAGCTAAGGAATACAATAATTGAACTGAAAAATACACTAGACGGGTTTAAAAACAGACTGGATAAAACAGAAGAATGGATCAGTGAACTGGAAGACAAAGCAATGGCACTCATCAAGACAGTGCAGCAAAAATAAAAAGGAATTTTTGGAAAATGAAAGTAATTTAAGAGGCCTATGGAACAAAATCAATCAGATTAACATTAATTTTATAGGGGTCCCAGAAGGAGAAGAGAGAGAAAGGGGCAGAAAACTTATTTGAAAAAATAATGTCTGAAAACTTCCCTTACCTGGGGAAGGAAACAGATATCCAGCTCCGTGAAGCACAGAGTTCCAAATATGATAAACCCTGAAATATTCACACCAAGACACATTATAATTAAAATGTCAAAGTCAAAGACAGAGACTCTCAAAAGCAGCAAGAGAAAAACACTGTGTTACATATAAGGGAAACCCCGTAAGGCTATCAGCAGATTTCTCAGCAGAAACTTTGCAGGCCAGAAGGGAATGGTGTAACATATTCAAAGTGCTGAAAATAAAAAAGTCCTGAACAAGAATACTCTACCTAGCAAAGTTATCATTCAGAATTGACTGGAAGATAAAGGTTTCAAGACACTCACAGGTAGAGGAATTGATCGCTACTAAACTAGCCTTACAAGAAATGCTAAAGGGACTTATTTAATCTGAAATGAAATTTCACTAACTAGTAACAAGAAAATATGTGAAGATAAAAATCTCACTGAAAAAGGTAACAATATAGTATAGGCAGTGGATTAATTACTTATAAACACACTATGAAGGTTAAAAGACAAAAATAGTAAAACTAACCAGAACTACAATAATTAAAGGGAAACAAAAAATAAAAAGATGCAAAATGTGACACCAAAACAGAATGTAAGGGGAGGGTGTAGTAAAAACGTAGAGTTTTGGAATGTGTTTAAATTTAAGTTGCTATCAGCTTAAAATAGACTGTTATATAGATTTTAAGGATGATATACGTGAGCCTTGAGGTAACTAAAACCCAAAAACTTACAGTAAACACACAAAAGAAAATGAGAAGGGAATCTAAACATAACACTAAAGAAAGTCAACAAATCACAAGGGAAGAGAACAAAATAAGAAAGGAGCAGTGAAGAAATACAAAAACAGCCAGAAAATAATTAACAAAATGATACTAAGTATGCACTGATTAGTAATTCCTTTAACTGAAAACAGACTAAGTTCTCCAATCAAAAGGAACAGAATGGCTGAATAGATAAAAAAAAATACAAGACACATCTATGTACTCCTACAAGAGACTCACTTCAGAAGTAAGGACAAATCAAAATACACCTAGAGATGAACAGAAAGAGAAATACAACATCCCAACATCTATAGGATGGAGAAAAAGGGGTCTAAGCAGGAAGTTCATAGCAATTCAGGCCTACTTCAAGAAACAAGATGAACCTCAAATAAACAACGTAACTTTAGACCTAAATAAACTAGAAAAAAGAAGAAGAAATGAAGCCCAAACTTCGTAAAAGAAATAACAAAGGTCAGGGTTGCCACAGAAATGGAGCAGAGAATAAAAAGACAATAGAAAAGAGCAATGAAACTAAAAGAGGGTTCTTTGAAAAGATAAAATTGACAAACTTTGACTAGACTCACTAAGAAAAAAAACAAGAGAGGGATCAAATAAATAAAATCAGAAATGAAAGAGAAGAAGTTAAAACAGATACCACAGGAAAACAAAGGGTCTTAAGATACTACTACAAAAAATTATATACCAACAAATTAGACAACCTAGAAGAAATGGATAAATTCCTAGAAACTTCTAATCTTCCAAGACTGAATCAGGAAATCTGAATATACCAAACACTAGTAAGGAGATTGAATCAGTAACCACATACCTCCTAAAAAACAAATTTCAGAACCAGATGACTTCAAATATTCCAAGAAGAACTAATACCTATCCTTCTCAAACTCTTCCAACAATTGAATAAGAGGGAGTACCTCCAAACTCATTTTCTAAGGCAGCATCACTTTGATACCAAAACCAGACAAAGACACCATAAAAGAAAGTTACACACAAATATGCCTAATGAACAGAAGCAAAAATCCTCAACAAAATATTAGCCAACTGAATTCAACAAAACATTAAAAGTATCAACCAGAATCCCTCAAACACCAGAAAGAGGGATAAGTGAAACTGAAATCACCACTCTTCTTGAAAAAGATTTCAAAATAAAAATCATAAAACACGTTCACAGAGCTACAGAAAAATATTCACAGTCTCAGGGTGTACTTCAAGAAAGAGATAGAAAGTTTGAAAAATGCAGTATCTGAAATGAAACATACCATGGAGGGATTTAAGAGCTGATTAGATGAGGTAGAGGAGACCGTAAATGAAACAGAAATTAGAGAACAGGAAAATAAAGAAGCTGAGGCACAGAGAGAAAAATAGATGTCTAGGAATGAAAGAATAATCTGAGAACTGTGCAATCAATACAAATGGAACAATATTCACATTTTAAGGGTGCCAGAAGAAGAAGAAGAGAGAAAAAGGGATAGAAAGTCTCTTTGAGGAAATAATTCTGAAAACTTCCCCAATCTGGGGAAGGAAATAGTCTCTCAGATCTCTCAACACAAAGGACCCTAGGAAGATAGCATCAAGACATATAATAATTAAAATGGCAAAGATCAAGGACAAGGACAAAGTATTAAAAGAAGCCGGAGAGAGAAAAAAGATCATATACAAAGGAAAGCCCATCAGGCTATCATCAGACTTCTCAGCAGAAACCTTACAGAACAGAAGGGACGAGCATGATATATTCACTGCAGTGAAGCAGAAGGGCCTCCAACCAAAAATACTCTACCTGGCAAGATTATTATTTAAATTTGAAGGAGCGATTAAATAATTTCCAGACAGGCAGAAGCTGAGAGAATTTACCTCCCACAAACCACTTCTACAGTGTATTTTGGAGGGACTGCTCTAGGTGGAAATGCTCCTAAGGCTAAATACCTGTCACCAGAGAAAATAAAACAGCACTAAAGGAAGTAGACCAATTAATAACCAAGCAAATGCAAAATTAAATCAGTTACCCACATAATCAATCAAGGGATGCAAAAAGAGTACAGAATATGACACCTAACATATGTGGTGTCATAACATAAAAGAGTGGAAGAAGAACAAAAAGAATGGAGAGAAAAAAAGAACCTTTAGAATGTGTTTGAAATAGTGTATTAAGTGAGTTGACTTAGACTCTTAGGTAGTAAAGAAACTGCCCTTGAAGCTTTGGTAACTATTATTCTAAAGCCAGCAATGGCAATAAGTACATATCTATTGATAGTCACCCTAAATGTAAATGGACTGAATACACCAGTCAAAAGACATAGAGTTACAGGATGGATAAAAAAACAAGGCCCATCTATATGCTGCCTGCAAGAGACTCACTTCAAACCCAAAGACATACACAGACTAAAAGTGAAGGGATGGAAAAAGACATTTCATGCAAATAATAGGGAGAAAAAACAGAAGTTGCAGTACTTGTATCAAACAAAATAGAGTTCAAAACAAAGAAAGTCACAAGAGACAAAGAAGAACATTACATAATGATAAAATGGTCCATCCAACAAGAAGATATAACCATTATAAATATCTATGCGCCCAACACAGGAGCACCTACATATGTGAAACAAATACCAACAGAATTAAAAGGGGAAATAGAATGTAATGCATTCATTCTAGGAGACTTCAACACTCCATTCACTCTGAAGGACAGATCAACCAGACAGAAAATAAGTAAGGACATATTAGAACAGATGGACCTAACAGACATCTACAGAACACTTCACTCAAAAGCAGCAGGATACACATTCTTCTCAAGTGCACATGGAACATTTTCCAGAGTAGATCACATACTAGGCCACAAAAAGAGCCTCAGTAAATTCAGAAAGATTGAAATTGTACCAACCAACAGCTTCTCAGACCACAAAGGTGTGAAACTAAAAATAAATTACTCAAAGAAAACAAAAAAGCCTACAAGCACATGATCCTAAATAATCAATGGATAAATGACTAAATAAAAACAGAGATCAAGCAACATATGGAGACAAATGAAAACAACAACTCAACACCCCAAAACCTGTGGGATGCAGCAAAGGCAGTTTTAAGAGGGAAGTATATAGCAATACAGGCTTATCTCAAGAAAGAAGAACAATCCCCAAAAAACAGTTTCATTAATTCACAATTAATGAAACTAGAAAAAGGAGAACAAATAAGGCCCAAAGTCAATAGAAGGAGGGACATAATAAATAATAAAGCATAAATAAATAAAATCAAGAAGAATAAAACAGTAGAAAGAATCAATGAAAGCAGGAGCTGGTTCTTTGAGAAAATTACCAAAATAGATAAAACCCCTAGTCAAACTTATCAAGAAAAAAAGAGAGTGTACACACATAAAAGAGTCAGAAATAAGAAAGGAAAAATCACTATGGATACCACCGAAATACAAAGAATCATTACAGAATACTATGGAAAATTATATGCTAACGAATTAGATAATGTAGAAAAAGTGGACAACTTTCTAAAAAAATACAACCTTCCAAGGCTGAGCCAGGAAGAAACAGAAAATCTGAACAAACCAATTACCAGCAATGAAATTGAACTGGTAATCAAAAAACTACCTAAGAACAAAACCCCTAGACCAGATGACTTCATGGATGAATTTTATCAAACATTTAGAGAAGACCTAATACCCATCCTCCTTAAAGTTTTCCAAAAAGTAGAAGCGGGAATTCTTCCAAACTCATTCTACAAGGCCAGCATCACTCAAATACCAAAACCAGGCAAAGACACCCAAAAAATGAAAACTACAGACCAATATCCTTGATGAACATAGATGCAAAAATACTCAACAAAATATTAGCAAACTGAATTAAAAAAAAACATCAAAAAGATCATCCATCATGATCAAGTAGGATTTATTCCAGGAATGCAATGGAGGTACAATATTCGAAAATCCACCAACATCATCCACCACATCAACAAAAAGAAGGACAAAAATCACATGATCATCTCCATAGATGCCGAAAAAGCATTTGACAAAAGTCAACATCCATTCATGATAAAACTCTCAACAAAATGGGTATAGAGGGCAAGTACCTCAGCATAATAAAGGCCATATACAACAAACCCACAGCCAACATCATACTCAACAGCAAAAAACTGAAAGCTTTTTCTCTAAGATTGGGAACAAGACAAGGATGCCCACTCTCCCACTCCCATCACTTTTATTCAACATAGTACTGGAGGTTCTTGCCATGACAATCAGACAACACAAAGAAATAAAAGACATCCAGATTGGTAAGGAAGAAGTTAAACTGTCACTGTTTACAGATGACATCATATTGTACATAAATAACCCTAATGACGACTTCAAGCTCTACTACAAAGCCACAGTAATCAAGACAATTTGGTACTGGCACAAGAACAGACCCATAGACCAATGGAACAGACTAGAGAGCCCTGATTTAAACCCAAGCATATATGGTCAATTAATATACGATAAAGGAGCCATGGATATACAATGGGGAAATAACAGCCTCTTCAACAACTGGTGTTGGCAAAACTGGACAGCTACATGCAAGAGAATGAAACTGGATTATTGTTAACCCCATACACAAAAGTAAACTCAAAATGGATCAAAGACCTGAATGTAAGTCATGAAAGCATAAAACTCTTAGAAGAAAACATAGGCAAAAATCTCTTAAATATAAACAGGAGCAACTTTTTCCTGAACACATCTCCTCAGGCAAGGGAAACAAAATAAAAAATGAACAAATGGGACTACATCATGCTAAAAAGATTCTGTACAGCAAAGGACACCATCATCAGAACAAAAAGGCATCCTACAGTATGGGAGAATATATTTTTAAATGACATATCTGACAAGGGGTTAACATCCAAAATATATAAAGAACTCACACACCTCAACACCCAAAAAGCAAATAACCCTATTTAAAAATGGGCAGGGGATATGAACAGACACTTCTCCAAAGAAGAAATTCAGATGGCCAACAAGCAAATGAAAAGATGCTGCACATCTCTAATTATCAGGGAAATGCAAATTAAAACCACAATGAGATATCACCTCACACCAGTTAGGATGGCCAACGCAGAAAAGACTAGGAGCAACAAATGCTGGCAAGGATGCAGAGAAAGGGGATCCCTCCTACACTGCTGGTGGGAATGTAAGCTAGTTCAACCATTGTGGAAAGCAATATGGAGATTCCTCAAAAAACTCAAAATAGAAATATTATTTGACCCAGGAATTCTACTCCTTGGAATTTACCCTAAGAATGCAGCAGCCCAGTTTCAAAAAGACATATGCACCCCTATGTTTATCGCAGCACTATTTACAATAGCCAAGAAATGGAAGCAACGTAAGTGTCTATCAGTAGATGAATGGATAAAGAAAAGGTGGTACATATACACAATGGAATATTATTCAGTCATTCAGTCATAAGAAGAAAATAAATCCTACCATTTGCAACAACATGGATGGAGCTAGAGGGTATTATGCTCAGTGAAATAAGCCAGGTGGAGAAAGACAACTACCAAATGATTTCACCCATTTGTGGAGCGTAAGAACAAAGCAAAAACTGAAGGAACAAAACAGCAGCAGACTCACAGAACCCAAGAATGGACTAACAGTTGCCAAAGGGAAAGGGACTGGGGAGGGTGGGTGGGAAGGGAGGGAGAAGGGGTATAAGGGGCATTACAATTAGCACACATAACGTCCTTGGGGTCATGGGGGAGGCAGTGTGGAACAGAGGAGACAAGTGGTGACTCTGTGGTGTCTTACTGCACTAATGGACAGTGGCTGTAGTGGGGTATGTGGTGGGGACTTGATCATGGGGGGAATCTAGTAACCACAGTGTTGCTCATGTGATTGTGTATTAATGACACCAAAAAAAAAATAACCCTAATGAATGTACCCCAAAGTAACTGAATTCAGCAAAGTTAAAGGATACAAAATCAATACACAGAAATCTGTTGCATTAATATATACTATGTTGAAGTAGCAGAAAGAGAAATCAGGAAAACAATTCTATTTACAATTGCCTCAAAAGAATAAAATACCTAGGAATAAACCTAACCAAGGAGGTGAAAGACCTATCCCTGAAAACTACAAGACACTCATGAGAAAAATTAAAGAAGACACCAATAAATGGAGATACATCCCATGCTCATGGATAGGAAGAACTAATGTTGTCAAAATGGCCATCCTGTCTAAAGTGATCCACAGATTCACTGCAATTCCTGTCAAAGTTCCAGTGGTGTTTTTCACAGAACTGGAACAAATAATTCTAAAATTTATATGGAACCTCAAAAGACTCTGAATAGCCAAAACCATCTTGAAAATGAATAAGGCCAGAGGTATTATTGCTTCCTAATTTTAAAGTATACTACAAAGCTATAGTAACGAAACATATGGTTTTGGCATAAGAACAGAAACATAGATATATGAAACAGAATAGATAGCCCAGAAATATATCCATGCTTTAATTAAATTAATTAATTTATTAGCAGTCAATTAATTTATGACAAAGGAGTCAAGACAATGGGGAAAGGACAGTCTCTTCAATAGATGGTGTTGGGAAAACTGAACAGCTATGTGAAAAAGAATTAAACTGGACCACCATGTTATGCCATATACAAAAATTAACACAAAATGGATTAAAGACTTGAGTGTAAGACTTGAAACTATAAAACTCCTAGAAGAAAACAGGTGGTAAACTCCTTGACATTGGTCTTAGTGATTTTTTAAAATCTGAATCCAAGGCATGGAGAACAAAAGCAAAAATAAACAGATGGGGCTACATCAAACTCAAAAGCTTCTACACAGAGAAGGAAACCATCAACAAAATGAAAAGGCAGCCTACTTAATGGTAGAATATATTTGCAAACTATGTATCTGATAAGGAGTTAATATCCAAAATATATAAAGAACCCATACAACTTAAGAACAAAGTAAACAAACAATCTGATTAAAAAATTGACAGAAGACCTGAACAGACATTTTTCCAAAGAAGATATACATATGGCCAACAGACACATGAAAATATGCTTAACAACACTGATCAGCAGGGAATGTATATCAAAACCACAGTGATATACCACCTCACACCAGTCAGAGTGACTCACATCAACAAGATAAGAAATAACAAGTGTTAACAAGGATGTGGAGAAAAAGGAACCCTTATACACTGTTGGTGGGTATGTAAATTGGTATGGCCACTATGGAAAACATGGATTTTCTTCAAATAATAAAAAATATAATTACTATGATCCAAGAGTTCCACTACTTAGTATCTATACAAAGAAAATCAAAACACTAATTTGAAAAAGATACATGTACCTCAATGTTCATTGCAGCATTATTTACAATAGCCAAGATATGGGAACAACTTAAGTGTTCATCAATGGATGAATATATAGAGACATGGTATATATATATACTTGACCCTTGAACAACATGGGGATTAGGAGCACAGACTCAGACTCCCCTTTTACAGTCAATAATCTACATACAACTTTTGACTCTCCTAAAACTTAACTGCTATAACCTGCTGTGGATTTTATTGTAGTAAATGATAAAATAGACTAGTATCTACATATATTTTGTGCATTCAAGACATACTTATTAATTTTTCAACATTTTTAGGCTACAGTTTTTCAGCAAGTTTTTTCAAATTGTTGCAAATCTCTAAAATGTTTTCCAATATATTTACTGAAAAGAATCCATGTATAGGTAGACCCATGCAATTCAAACCCATGTTGTTTAAGGGACAACTGTACATGCAATGAAATACTACTCAGTCATAAAAGAGAATGAAATGTTGTCATTTGTGAAGACATGGATGGACCTTGAGGGTATTATGCTAAGTGAAATAACTCAGAGAAAGACAAATAGCACATGATTTCACTTGTATTTGGATTCTAAAGGACAAAACAAGCAAAAACAAAACCCAGATTCATAGATTCAGAGAACAGGTTGGTGTTTGCCAATGGGGAGTGGGGTTGGGTGGGTAAAAATGGGTGAAGGGGATGAAGAAGTACATACTTTCAGTTATAAAAATAATTAATTCATGAGTATTTAGTGTACGACATGGGGAGTATAGTCAATAATAATATATTAACTATATGGTGACAGACGACATTTAGGCTTATTGTACTGATTACTCTGCAATCTGCAAGTGTCAAATCAATGTCTGGTACACCTGAAAGTAATATAATATATGTCAATTATACCACAATTTAAAAAAATAACTGCAAACATCATGATTTTTCAATTCAATGACTTGACAGTATACTTTAACCCATTCTGCAAACTGTAATTTATATTGAAATATAGACTATTGAGATATTTCAAAAAACTCTAGTTAGTAGGTGAGAAACTAAAAGAGAAAAAAAAGGGTGACATAAAATGGAGCCAGGAATATGGTCAATAAAAGCAATGCATACGTCTGAGTCTTGACATGCTGGCTGTGGCTAGAACAGTCTGACTAAGCTTTCTAAGCATTTCTCAAAGAAGGAAAATCTAAACTTGATCATCTGCATCAGTGGTTCTCAAATTTGGCTGTGCATGAGAATCACCTAGGGAGACCTAAAATGCTGATACCCTGGCCCAAATTAGACAGAGTACATCAGAATCTTTGGGAGTTGGGTTCAGATATCAATATCATAAAAAAGGTCTCCAGGAAGTTCTAACATGTAGTTAGGATTGAAAGCCATTGAGATATTTGGTCAGTGCCCCAGCATTACCTATTTGAAATAAACACGCAAAATCTAAAGTTTCCTGAAGAAATACCACTGTTCTTGAGAGTAGGTATATCTCTCTGATCTCATCTTAAAAGGATACTGAGTAATGAAAACAAAACGAACTCCCAAATTGAAAGAAAACAAAAACAAAAAACCCAGTGCTTTTACAAAAGTACACACAAACCTTCATAAACGTTTTTCTCTACTCAGCTGTAAGTAGATATTGAGTGGTAGCTATTCCAAATTAACAATTAAATAGAATTTTAAGTGACAATTTAGTGATGGCATTCTGTCATGGAATTTGGCAGCCAAAAGGACATGTGCCCAAGAAGAAGGCCATCATCAGGACCTGGCCTTAATTGTTGTGTTTTTCCCCTTGGGTGGTGATGGATTTGCTCTGGGCCACTCACATCAGCTCCTGCTATGGCTAATGATACCTCTTTGTAAGACAGCTCATCCTGGGCAATGCTTGTAGTCTGTGAATCAAAGGAAAACTAACTATACATAACAGCTAAGAGCACAGGCTTTGAAATCAGCCACACCAGGGCTCAACTCCATGGGTAGTAATACCCATGGACCTTGGCCAAGTTATTTAACTTCTCTGACCTTCAGTTGCCTTACCTCTGAAACATTGATAATAATAGAGCCTGTGCCATATGTTGTATATGCTCATTAGTATCAACAAACTAAGAAAATTATTTACTGTTTAGGCAAAACTCTAGCTGAGCCAAGCACATGGGCATTCTGTCCAAAATCCTTCTATTATTTTGTAATGGAAACTTCTTTGAAGGCATCTATACTGATGCAGTACCTAAAGTCAGCAAATCTCATCAAGTATTACATTTTGAATAGTTTCCTTACACTATGATGGCCAAATTTTTTTTAATTCACTCATGATCTTCATCCATTTTGTTCCGTCTTCCTTGCTACTGATCCTTGGCATTTTCCTGAGTTCTCAGTCCTTTGACTTGATAATCTTGAATGCCTCTGATACAGTCTCAGAACTCTGGCTCATGGTCACTTATTGTTCTTTCTACTCCTGATTATCTTATGTAAGATACCCTGGTCTGACTCCAGCCTGTTGTAACTGAAGCTCTGTGCTCTAGTGGGCCCACTACAGACAGTCTACCTTATCTTCTTTCAAAAGAGGGTTAAAATTGAAACAAAGTGAGTAGCTGGAATATGTGAGAATATTGAACATGTTAAAAGATGAAAAATTATCCCATATTCTTGTTTGAATAGTAATGTTTTCTAATAGTGTGTTACATAGATAGCACAAATGTTAATTCATTTCGACTGAACTTTAAATAAATCAGTGTTGCTAAGGCATCAATTGAAATAAAGTTTTAAAAGAGCCTTGTATTTGCCTAAGGAGTAAAACACACTGTTTTCCCTGATTACTGAAAGAGGCCACATTTTCATAGCCAGACTTATCTCATTAAATCTAATTCAAAACCATGATAAAATATTTGACCAAGTATAAATAAGTAAGGTAAAGCTTTTTCTTCCCACTCTATTTTACTTCCCAAAATGTTCACCACACTGCCATTGCATAATGGCTTAGTGGTAACATTTATTAAGCTTCAGCTGTGTACTAGCTATTGTTTGCAGCACTTTGTATATTTTATTTGAAATCTTTACAACAATTTATTAGACAGATATTATTATTGCCACCATTTTTATACACAGGAAACAGTGTGGCTCAGAGAGCTCATGTACATTTTCCAAGGTCACACATACAGGAAGTGGCTCAAGTCTCTATAAGTACACATTACTGTATTCATAATTACTACAGCACACTGCCTTCCCATGCTTGAAGATCTGTCATACCAAATGAGGATTGTATGTACAAAGTAGTCATGGCTTCTATCTCAAGTGAAGGCATATGTATTTCTGGATGAGTTTTTGATGAGATCCAATTCGAGTAATGTTTTTGCCTCATTTTAGAGTTACCACTGCTATGTAAATGAAAATAGACACAAAGGTCCTAGCCTTAGACTTTCTACATTAATTCTCTAATAAACCTCAGAGAGGCCAACTTGTTATACAGCAGGCAGGAATGAGTGGCTCTTCAAAACTTGTTTAGCAAATGTGGAAATGCCTAGTTACTGCCTGAATGTCCCTCCATTTTTGCATTTTATTCAGATGCAGTCTTTGTTTAGGCATATATGAAAACAATAACTCAGTCTATAAACCCTAAGATACAGCAAATCTCAGTGATTACCATATATGTGCAGTCATGCTATAGGGGTCAGGGAGCTAGGAAAGTGTTGGGCTGGTGTGTCCCAAGTAGCCACAGCTCCAGAATTCTTAGTCTTTTGCACATTTTTCCAGAAACGTACCCACTATGAACTGTAATTGTACTTATTGCACATCAGATTAGGAAAACAGAGAATGATTTATCATTGTATATTAAAAGTTTATTATAGAAAATTCAGAGAAAAGATACTGAAATCTTGTCAAGAACAGGTTTTAATTTTTAAACTAGGAAAACTGAAAGAAATGCTTCTAAGTGGCTAAATCCCTAATTTCAGGATATGTTTTTAAAAGGTTTTTAAAAATATATATAAACCCAATATAAAATGTTATATGTGTTAAGAGGGTTTAAAAAAACCCTAGAGTTCTCTCCTAATGTTCCTAGTAAAGATGTTTTATTACAATTGAAATGCAATTTCACCATAGATTTCATATCTGGAAATAAAGTTGCAGGCCAGACAAAATTAGGCAGTTCCAAATACCACCTGTGCTTCCAAATCAATATATCCTTAGGTAGTTTTAATAGATAACAGGAGATAAACATACCCAATATCTGCTATCTTATTCTCAGATGACTTTTTCCCTTCTGTTTTCAGGAATATTCTATATAATTCTTATCTGACCAAGCTGGTTGGATATTTTAGAGCAGAGGTAACACACTGGATTGATTAATGTGTTATTTTGATTTCTCCTGATGCCAGCTTCCTGCTCGTCTAATGAAATTTTATTTCTGGATCCATGTCTGTCTCTCACATTTTGTGACTATTTCTTGATTTCTGAGTCCCATCTGCTTCCAGATCCTCTTAACCCTCACTCTTCTCAAGGTGTCTTTATAGCCCATTCTTCTACCTATGAATCTAGTTGATGATGCCATGATTTTGTGGAAAATATGACAGTTGTTTGCCTTACATGGCAGAGGAGTAAAACTTTTCCCTTCTTCCCTCCTAGGTTCTTTGACTGTTCTAACAATTAAATTGACAAGACAGATTAACAGGATAATTCAATTTTGTATGTACAAAAGCCCCAAAGATATGAGGCTCAAAGAAGTGACCAAAGCAGGTAGCTTTTATACCTTTTAGGCAATGAAACAATAAATTTTTGAAGAATTGACAAGGAAGTTTGGTCTTGGAGTAGAAAATTAATGAGGAAGTAACAAGATTTATTTACATAGCCTTGTTGGCCCTGAATTCCTTATCTCTGGTGATAAGGATGCTTTCTACCCTGCTGATAGAAAATCTCCACAGGGGAGATGTATTTCCTGTTTTCCTTGGGACAAAGGAGGGCATCATTGTTGAACTGACTGTTTGATTCAAAATAATCAATATGTAACTTTAATTCAAAATAATCAATATGCCAAAGTGGCATACTTTGGGGTGACATAGTCTGGTCCTTCTCAGTCCTACCTTTGAAAATTTCCCAAGAAGTTTCATAGTCCAGAAGCTGAGTTGGTAGATTCCTCCATCTCATTGAACCAGTCTCTCATTCATGACAATAGGTCAATTCAGTTAAACTCATTTCAGGGGGCCGTGATGCAGGTGTACTCCCAAAGTTAGGCTTATATTGCACAAGCAGCCAGGTATTTAATATGAGATCTTTCTATGTAAACAAAAGAAAAACAATGGTAATTGATTGGAACAGACTATAATTCTAGTTTCTGAGTTCTGAAATCTAGTTGAGAGGATTTCTAGATGTATGGCTCAAAGCATTTGCCTGTGGAGAGAGTGCAGGCAGTGACAATCTGACAGATTTTCCTGGTTTGCAGTTTGAACATCTCTGGTGATCTTTCTGAATAGCTACCGAGCAACGGGTATGAAGATTGTCCACACATGAGTTGTTGTGATGGTTTCTCTGAAGTGAGCATCAAGTTGTCCCACTTTATCTCGCATGGCTTTGGGAAAACAGAAGTTTTACTTCTCAGTGATCCCAAGACAGAAGAGTAGGAAAAAATTATAAACATTAGTCTGGGGAGTGATAGCCAAATATTGTAGAAACTAAAAGAATTCAGGATTCAGTTAATTCACAGGTAGAAAACAAAGCCTCAAAGATAATTAACAGTGCTAGAAGCTCTGATATCCAAGGTGTACTGCTGAAACATTACTTTTTTCTCTACAGTCACCCCAATTTCTATCAAAGATGACCACACTAAGACTAATTTGTTTTCAAATTAAGTCTAGTTTCAATAAACATGGCCTTATTATTTACAGAAATGTAGCAAGAATAGCAATAGATCACATAAGCTCTTTTAAACCTCCTTTGCAGGATTTTGACATAAAGATTCTCAGATTAAATTTTTACCAGCTTCTTAAGGCCATAACCCAAGCCAAATACTTACCATCAAACTATGCCTGCAATACCTATATAATTGGGTTAATTCTTCTCAAGGTCACCAAAAATATCTTGAGTTTCCTGAGCCTGCCTAAAAGTGACCTTCCTTATTCACTTGGTAAGTCTGCCAGAAACCCCGTAAGCAAGGTACTAGGCCAGTTTACCAAGGGGCTTTATTAGCTTCATAAAGTTAACCTTAGTTTCTTAAAGCTGTCTGGTCATATCTGAGTCTATGTATATCTTTCTTGAATATGACATTCCAGTCAAAGCCTTGGTAATATAACCAGTGTTTCCAATTGTGGCCATTACAAGAAGAACAGATTCTTACTGAATTTATGCAAATTTCTATAGTATCATGAAAAAAAGAATACTCATTAAGCATTCCCAAATTCTGGAGGCATGATGTAGGGAGAAAAAGTAATTGTTTCAATTATACTCACACAGGTAAAATTTATCAAATTGCTGGAAATCATAAATAGCTTAAGAGAAAAGATAAAAAAGTTTCCTTAAATCTGGAAAAACAAAACATAAAAACACCCAACAATGTTTCAGACAAAAAAGTCATAAAAATTATAATTATCCTCCTCAGTTCATTCAGTCCCATGTAATTAATATTTCTTTTTCTTGAATCCACTTTTTCCATTAGTTCAAAAATACATACCTAGTTCAGTTTGATGATCTTGAAGTTATTAGAAACCTGTATTCTAGAGTACTTGTCAGAGTGCTTTCCATGAACTGCAAGATGAGTTTTACAGGAACACTTTTACAAAAGGTCAGAGTAAAACAACTGTAAATGACAGAGGAATTAAAAACATAATAGCTAAAGATCTGCTTAGAGTTTATTACAATGCAGTTGATAAGGAAATTTGGTTATTTCTGTGACACACAACATTTCAAGATAACTAGAATTACAAGTGATAACATTATACCAACACATCCAACTTCTAGGAATTTCTTACAATTTATGGAACACTTATATACCTATATAAATACAACATAAAGAAGGCCCAGTATTATTTCTTATTTGACAATACTTTCCATGCAATTTAATACATCAAATGTACCCAGTTAATTTAACATCTCCCTCTTCATAGGAAGAGAGAATAAATCTTTTAAGATCTTCCAGGGACTCTCTGGAAAATAGCAAAGTTACTTCCAGGTCAAAAAGGTTAGAATTTGATTTTGGGAGGTTTTCCAAAAATATCAAAAAGGCTTTAAAAAACTTGATTAGACAGGATTATAGGTCACTGTAAGACAGTACTTGGTTATCTATTTAACCAAAGTGACAAAGATTTTGCAGGCAAATACAGAAAGTTATGTAGTTATTAAAACCTTAGCTCTTTCAATGGAGAACACTCAGTTTTCCTAAGTAATCAAAAACCTAATAAAGCCAACATGAAGCACAGAAAATTATTTTGATAAAACACATAATTATTGTTTTCTGAGTAAATTTGAAGGGTAAAGAAAAACTTTCACAATCTTATCAGAAGCAGATCAATTTTATCCGTTTACAAATGAAAGAAAATTAAGTTCCAGTTTTACATAAGTACACTATTGATATAAATCTTATTTTTAAAAACTCTTATTTTAAAATCCAATTTTAGCCAGCTTGATTCTACAAGGTAAAGTTCTCTTTCTCTCTCCCCCACCCCAACTTTCTATGTCCATAGTTTGCAATTTATTTTCCTGTTTTCCATTCTGAAATAACCACCTTTACATTGGGACAAAATTTGCTTTCTTTTCCCTTAACAAAAATATATCTCCATACCTCTTACTTTTTCTTAGCCAAAAGCACATCCTACTTAAGCAGCCTAAGTGTCCATCAGTAGATGAATGGATAAAGAAGAAGTGGTAGATATATACAATGGACTATTACTTAGCCACAAAAAAGAAAAAAATCTTGCCATTTGCAACAATATGGATGAACTTAGAGGGCATTATTCTAAGTGAAATAAGCCAGGCAGAAAAGGACATGTCATTTCACTTATATGTGGAATATAAAAAACAAAACAAATGAACAAAACAAAAATAGACTCACAGACACAGAGAATAATAGACTAGTGGTCACCACTGAAGAGGGGGTGGGTGTGTGTAAAATAGGTGAATGGAATAAAGAGGCACATAATTCCAATTTTAATATAAATTAGTCATGGGGATGAAAGTAATGCATAAGGAATATAGTCAGTAATACTGTAATATCTTTGTGTGTTGACAGATGGTAACTACACTTACTGTGGTGAGCATTTAATAATGTAGATAATTGCTGAATCATTATGGTGTACACCTGAAATAAACATAATATTGTATATCAATTATATTTCAATTAAAAACCACATCTGCTTTGTTTGCATACAGAGTTGTTTCCCTTATTATTTATAGTAGTTTTAATTACATTATCATAATTCTTAACCCATAGAAACCTTAATTTCTAGTGAAAACTAAGTGAGTAATTGTGAACTGTTCTACATGCATTCTTTAAATTGACAAATTTATTAATACATTTTGTAGTATCTAGAAGCATATGTTTTCTCACAGTACAATTTTTTAAAATGTGTGGCACAGTACATGTTTAATGAGGAGGCAAATATCTTTAGTTTCTTTGTAATAAGAAGTTAAAAGTGCATAAGCTAATGTTCAGTAGTCAATGTTTCTATATTTTATCTTATTTGGAAAATTATCTAGATATTCAATGAACTTCTACCATTTTTCTTAGCAAAATTCTAAGGGTGTAAGTTACCAGAGATTTGGGAAACTATTTAAGTAGACAATAAGATAAAACATCTCTGAAAATTTCACTAAATACTCTTATCCCACTTACATCTATATAATTCATTTCTCTTTAACAATAACACTTCAATTATTCATGAAAATTTAATGAGACATTAAATCACTTCTCCATCATCAAGTGTTATTTTTCTTGCTGACAAATTTTGTACCAGAGATAACATGAGCTTATTTTAACTTTTAGTAAACCTAGGTAGAAAAAATATACTTAATGCTTATAGCTCTAAAGACATGCCTGTATTAATTAAGCCAACAAACTTAAACTAGCTTTTATTTACCAAAATTTATCCTAGAGCATATGACCATGAAAAACATTTGGGGTAGTTTTCATTATATTTACTGAGATTTAGAAATAATTTGGTCAGCACTTATTTGTCTTTAAGCCAACTAAGTAGAGTTCTTTACGAATTAATTTTGGCAATACAATTCAGAGGTGGGAGAAATATACATATATTGTGTTACATATATATAACATATCCATAGATATACATAAACTTATAGACATACACAGAGATCCTAAATTTTAGCCATGAATCAGGTACAATACAAAACTCACTAGTTTATAAATAGTTGTGTTCTGGCAGCCAGAACAAGTTATGTTTACCTGCTCAAATGGTTAATGCTTCTTACTAATATTTCTGAGAACTTTTAAGATTGATATTTGTTCTTGATGAATAATCTTCTAGAGGCTTTGGACTAAATTTGGGCAAGGGAGCGTTTATAGCAGTTTGTGTTTTAAAAAGTACTTTACCCTCCTTTTTTCTTAAGTTTCAGGTGAGTATGGGTAGTGTTTTATTTACCTCCTGGGGTGTTTAAATTTCAAGGACATGGTAATATTTACATCTTCAAGGGACAGAGACAGAAAGCAACTTTTTTACCTCAGAGTTTTAAGGCATATTTGTCTATTATCAGAAATTTAGGGTAATAACTATTTAAATTTTTCATTCTTTTTTGTAAGTGCAGGACAGTTTTATACTTCCTGATTTTTATAATATTTGTAAATGTCCAGAGGCAAACAGGAAAGGGTCTGAGTGGAATTTGAGTTGCTCTCAGAGTTATGCTTTTGTTTCCCTAAAAATTAAAGTTAAAAATCAAGAATTGTTGATTTGAACTCTTTTTTTCTCTTGCATTCCTGCAAGTTATGTTCAAAGAGTTGGATATCCATTTCCTTTATAATGTTTAGAGGCTGACTAGTCTATCCAACCACACATTCTGAATTTGCTTTTTTATATCAGGGAGAAAATGTTTTACTTAGGCAGAAATTAAAAGATTTCTATGTTCTTTTGCTCCAGAGTTTCGTGCAATATTCTTTTGAAAAGTCTGTATAAAGTGTTCAACAAAGGACTTCAGATGCTCTCCTTTTTGAATGGACAATTCAATCTAAGACCAACTCACCTTGGAAAGCTTCTACTATTGCTTCTATCAGCCCCTAAACATTGGACTCCAGCTGATGCATTTCCTGATTATGCGTAGGAAGGCCTGGGAAAAATTCTGGTCATCTGTTTCCCTTGTGAGAAAGGGTTTTCTCGCCCACCCAGGGAGCCATCTGGCTTATCTGTTAGCTACAGTATAATCATGGATGGGAGGAGCACCCTGTAGCAGGTAATGAAGGTCTCTGTGAATAGTGTTAAATGGCCAGTAATCTTTCTAATTCCTCTCTAAATTCAGTAGTATATTCTGAAAGTGGACGTAAAAGGCCTTTTATGATTTCAAAGATGTGGTGCTGTCCAAGGGATATGAATTCTTTATACTGGAATGTCCAGAATATATCTGCAAAGGGCATTGCTAGGAAGGCCCGAAGCTGGCAGAGCAAAGTGGGCCTTATTGTCCATCTTGGGTACCAGTGATAAATTCATTTCCTGGTTTTCTGCTTTTACATGAGTAGCCAGTATACTCTGGGCCTAAAGAATAGGCTGGAGTGCTCTTTGTAAATCTTGTACGGAAAGGGAAGCTAAAACAGCCAGTTAGGTGTTTAAGGGATTTTTCTGGGGGTGGTAGAGGAATTTGGGAACTAATGAAATTGGCTGAGGAGATGAGCCAGATTTTAAGAAGGGTAATTTATGTTGATTGTGGACTTTAGTTTTGGGTTTTATTCTAAGTCTGATTTCTATTCATTCATCTTCTTAAAGGAGTCCCCAGGGCTAGCCATTATAGTCCTTTGTGCCCATTTTTAAATTTAGTCTTTTTATAGATACCAATAAGATAATTATTTAAGATGAGAGCTCTCTAAAAATTGTTTTCTTTCAAATATAACCAATAAAAAGGTTCTATCATCTGGCCATTGACAATTATGATCTTATTTTAACCTCAATAATGACTCAAACCAATAAGCCTTTTTATGGCTTAACTATGGACACAAGTTCTGTCCCAAAAGAGGGTGTAAAAGACGCAGTCCTTACAAGATCCAGAAAGCTCATTCCCTGAGTTAGCTTAAGAAAGCAAAAACCTTGGTTGGCATAGGCAGTAAGGATGGTGCTTGTCAGAGGTCCCAGGATCTGTCAGCTGTAGCAGCTCCAGAATAACCAATATCCAGCCAGTTGGAGAGCCCCGTATTTTGCACCAATACTGTAAGAGAGGAAAACTTTTCCCCTCTTCTCTTCTAAGTTCTTTGGCTGGTCTAATAATTAAGTTGACATAAAACAGGTTAGCAGTAGAAAAACAAGTTTAATTTTGTACATATATGAGCCCATGAAAGTATGAGATTCAAAGGAATGACTACAGCAGACAGCTTTTATGTCTTTTAGACAAAGAAACAATAAATCTGTGAAGAATTGAAAAGAGAAGTTTGGGCTTTGGGTAGTAAATTAGTGAAGAAGTAACAAGGTTTGTTTATATAACCTTCTTGGCCTTGAATTCACAATCTCTGGTGATAAGGATACCTTCTACCTTTCTGGTATAGGGAGAATACCTACACATGGGAGATTTATTTCCTGCTTCCACAGGGACAAAGAAGGGTCAGAGTGCCTCTCTTGCACTGGCTGCTTCTCAAGTAACTTTAATTCAAAATAATCAAAATGCCAAAGTGGTATATTTTGGGGTGGCATATTCCGCTCCCCCTCCATGTCATCTTCAGAAACTAGCTACCTGCTATACACCTAAAACTCATAATCTTTATATTTTCTTGTGCTTTGTGTAAATCTTCGCAATAATAGTTCCCATATGAATGCTTCCTGCTGTGTCAAGAGGTACTTCCTTTTACTGGTCATAAAACCACCTGGTTTAAGTTACAGGGTGTGTTTCCAAATCTAGTGCTAATTGATGTCAAGGTCATACATTTTATTCCTGTTTACATTAACTTCACACTGCCACCACTGAAATCCTATTCTGTTGCCACAGATACCATTGATGACTTAGGTCACAAGAGGTCACAGGGAAAGTTCTTTCTTATTCTCCCAAAAGATTCTGCCCCAAATTAACCCCTCCCTAGCCAAGTTTTCAAATGTTCCACAATAGAATCCCCACCTATTCTCTGAGCTCATTTTTTTATCACCCCCTTACTTGTGTACCTTTCCTTCCAGCCAAACAGGATTATTTGCTCTTCCTCAATCATGCCCCATTTGTTTTTGAACTACAAGTTTGTCATTCCCTCTTCCTGGAGCACCTACCCCCTATTAAACTTTGATTGTTGGGAAACTACTGATCTTCAAAGCTTTATTCAAACCTCTAGAAGGGATGCTGACTTATATCCCTTGCAAACATCCCCTTTATTCCTTACCAGAAAGCCTCTGCTCTAGCCCAAATGCTCTATTCATTTTCCTACAACTATCCAATGTATACGTCTCCTGTTGTGACTTTGTTCATGATGTTTACTGTGCTTGAATCTTGTGGGGAAACTAAAAAGAGCCCACCCACAGTTATTAATCAAAGAAAAGAGTGTTATTTGGGCATTCAGAAAAAACTTATAGTTGGGATAATTAGGAAAGTATTTCATGTAACCTTGAACTATGGATAAGATTTTAATAAGCAGGTATGTGCAAATTCCTTTGTGAGAAGAGACTGCATTGAGTCTAGCACAGTGCCTTGAATAGTAGATTCTTAAGTATTTGTTGAATGAATGAATGAATACAGGAAGAATAATGGCTTAGAGCCTGCCTGTATCTCTACCAGTGTGACTGAGTTGATCACATCTGTTCTCTCTCTATTAGGAAAGATTTAGAGCAACATAAGAGCACTACATGCCTAAAGGAGAAGAAGCCCTGAAAGTATAAGTATGTCTGTTGAAGAAAAGAGTTGCCTGCTTCACAATTTCTCTAAAAACTTTCTGATGACCTGAGGATCTGTGATAGATGTTCAAGCCTGAGCAGCACAACTTTAGGTTTATAGGTTTGCCCTACTTTTCCCTCCTATGGACAGCCTCACTCTAGGAGGACGCCACCCATTTACATCTAGCTCCGGGCATTTTCTACTTGCTCATTTGGAACTGCTTCATTCAGGTCTCACAAGAGAACTTTATAGTTGAATTATGACAACTGTATCCACAATTCTTGCGATAATTCCCTTAGTTCAAAATTTGGAGTCCCATTCTAGTGATAATGTGAGCTTGTATTTGAAATTTTCAAAGTGATTTAATATACATCAGATCTAGTGCTTCATACATGCCAGCTTTATGAAAATCAGTAAGGGAGGTAAACTACTGCATACTGGGGATGTCGTATGTAACCTTAATTAACAACAAATAGACATGAAGTAATGCTGTAGGGCATAGGAACAGGAATGAAAAGTGGATTATCACTCCTTAGGAACTTAGCAATTAATTGAAATGAAATAGAATAGAAAATTCAGCTGGTGAGTGACATCAGCAAAATGGCAACATTGGAATTTCTAGTTCTTATTCACTCCTGACCCAGAAACACCAAATTGAATAACCATCTGTGAGAAAAACAAACCTTCACAAGAGCCAAGGATTCTAGGTGAGGGATTACATACACATGGTTGAAGCACAGAAATAGGAAAAGATGCTTTGAGGAAGACAGGAAAGAGATTCACATTACTCTTATCACTCCTCCCCCAATACCAAGTGATACACTGCAGAAAGAGATACCTTCCCCTTAGGAGAAAGAGAGTGAAGTGAGCATCCAACTTCACTGCAAGAGCTGGCCTTCCTTAGCACAAGGCCAACTCCCACAGCCCAAGTTGGTTTTCTGTGGGCTCCTGTGAACCTAGGCCCCCTACTCACCTCAGTGCATGCCAGTGCCACTGGCTCCGGGTTCCCACAGCCCCAGATGGTGCCCTTCATACCAGGATCCCATTATCAAGGCTACAAACCCAGTCCCCTACTCACCCTGGCATCTGCTGGCTACCATGGCTTCAGGTGGTTTCTGTCACCCCAGGCTTCTGATAGGCCCCTGTGAACCCAAGCTCCTGAACTACCCTGGCAACAGGAGAATCTCATGGTACCAGCCTTCCAGTGTTCTTCTGCAAACCTAGCCTTCCAGAAAATCCCAGCATTGGCTGGTTACTATGGCTCTGGTGGCTCCTGTGGTCCCAGGTTCCCAACCAGGTCCCATAATCTCAGGCCCCAGGAGGGCACCCAACACCATGCTGATTACCATAGAACCAGGCTTTCAAACCACCCCAGCACCAGGCTGATTCTCATGGCCCCAGGCCTCTGGCCCATTCCAGTGCTAGGCTGGCCCCTATGGGCTAGATTATAGACCAGATACCATGGACCCAGGTTCCCAGCCCACCCTATCACCAGATCAGTCCCTATAGCCCTAACCTTGAGGCCAGCTCCCATAGAGGCCTGTCCCAATGACAGATGGGCTCCTGAAGACCCAGTCTCCAGGTTACAAGTAAATTCCTGCTTCCCCAGGCTCTAGTCTTGCTCTAGTGCCAGGCCACCCCCAGGCCCCAGCCTCTAGGCAGTCTCCCATGAAACCAGGCTCCTGGTCCATCTCAGTACTAGACTGGTCCCCATGGACCCAGATATTGTATCCCCACCCCAGTGGTCCCTGGAGCTTAGTTGACCCCAGTACACACAGGATCCAGGTCTTCCACACAGACCCAGGACATAGGCCCATTAATGCAGAGTGAAGACTCAGGCCCATCTAAGTGAACTCATATTCCAGGCCTGCCTCCACAAACCGAGGTACTAGGTGGTCTCCATGTACCCAAACATCAGGCTTGCCCACATGCTGACCATGCAGAAGACCTGCTTGCCCAGGACTCCAACAGCAAGCTCACCTGCAGAAATCACCAGACGGCTAAAACAAATCTCTGGAGAGGTTGACTGGTAAGGGGCTGTGCCTGCCAAAACCAGTCTGTAAAGACTGGAAGAAGTGCCTACTTGCCCAAATATGCAGACACCAGTTCAAGGCCATAAGGATCATGAATAATAAAGCGAACATGAATACACCAAGGGAAACTAATAAAATTACAATGACTAACTCTAAAAATGAAGATCTACAAATTGTTTGACAAAGAATTCAGAAAAATTCTCTTAATGAAATTCAGTGAACTACAAGAAAGCAGACAACTAAATGTAATTAGGAAAATAATGCATGAACAAAGGCAGAAGTTCAACAAAGAAAAATAAACATTAAAAAATCAACTAGAAATTCTGGAGTTGAAGACTACAATGATGGAACTAAACAACTCAATAGGGAGCTTAAACAATAAAGTCAACCAATTGGAAGAAAGAATTAGTAAACTAAAAGGCAGGTCATTTGATTCATCTAGTTAGAGCAGCAAAAAGAACAAGGGACAAAAGAGTGAAGAAAGCCTTCATGAATTATGGGATACCATTAATGGAAATAATCTATGCATTATTAGAATCTCAGACGGAGAAGAGAGAGAGAACAAGGAGAAGAAAGCTTATTTAAAGAGATAATGGTTAAGAAATACCCAAATCTATAGAGGATATGAATACACAAATTTATGAAGCTAAAAGGTCAACCCAAAATTTCAACCGCAAATGATCTTCACCAAGGCACATTATAATAAAACTATCAAAAATCAAAAACAGAGAGAACTTTAAAAATGGTGAGAAAGTTTTTTTTCTCATATGTAAAGGAACCCCCATAAGGCTATGAGCAGATTTTTCAGCAGAAACCTTGCAGGTGAGGAGAGATTGGGATGAT
>JAVSCE010010999.1:0-44194 GCA_032199065.1 Smutsia gigantea
GTACAGCCCTCCCCATGCCCCCCAACATTATGTCTGCTAATTGTAATGCCCCTTTTTCCCTCTTATACCTCCCTTCCCACCCATCTTCCCCAGTCCCTTTCCCTTTGGTAACTGTTAGTCCGTTCTTGGGTTCTGTGAGACTGCTGCTGTTTTGTTCCTTCAGTTTTTTTTCTTTGTTCTTATACTCCACATATGAGTGAAATCTTGTCTTTTTCGGCTTGGCTTATTTCCCTGAGCATAATACCCTCTAGCTCCATCCATGTTGTTGCAAATGGTAGGATTTGTTTTCTTCTTATGGCTGAATAATATTCCATTGTGTATATGTAACACCTCTTCTTTAGCCATTCATCTACTGATGGACACTTACGTTGCTTCCATTTCTTGGCTATTATAAATAGTGCTGCAATAAAGATATGGGTGAATCTGTCTTTTTCAAATTGGGCTGCTGCATTCTTAGGGTAAATTCCTAGGAGTGGAATTCCTGGGTCAAATGGTATTTCTATTTTGAGTTTTTTGAGGAACCTCCATACTGCTTTCCACAATGGTTAAACTAATTTGCAGTCCCACCAGCAGTGTAGGAGGGTTCCCTTTTCTCCACATCCTCGCCAACATTTGTTGTTGTTTCTGTTTTGGATGTTGGCCATCCTCACTGGTGTGAGGTGATATCTCATTGTGGTTTTAATCTGCATTTCTCTGATGATTAGCGATGTGGAGCATCTTTCATGTGCCTGTTGGCCATCTGAATTTCTTCTTTAGAGAAGTGTCTATTCATGTCCTCTGCCCATTTCTTAATTGGATTATTTGCTTTTTGTTTGTTAAGGTGTGTGAGTTCTTTATATATTTTGGATGTCAACCCTTTATCAGATACGTTTATGAATATATTCTCCCATACGGTAGGATGTCTTTTTGTTCTACTGATGGTGTCCTTTGCTGTACAGAAGCTTTTCAGCTTGATATAGTCCCACTTGTTCATTTTTGCTTTTGTTTCCCTTGCCCGGGGAGATATGTTCATGAAGAAGTCGCTCATGTTTATGTGCAAGACATTTTTGCCTATGTTTTTTCTAAGAGTTTTATGGTTTCATGACTTACACTCAGGTCTTTGATCCACTTTGAGTTTACCTTTGTGTATGGGGCTAGACAGTAGTCCAGTTTCATTCTCTTACATGTAGCTGTCCACTTTTGCCAACACCAGCTGCTGAAGAGGCTGTCATTTCCCCACTGTATATACAAGGCACCTTTATCAAATATTAATTGACTGTATATGTTTGGGTTAATGTTTGGATTTTTTATTCTGTTCCACTGGTCTGTGGGTCTGTTTTTGTGCCAATACCAAATTGTTTTGATTACTGTGGCTTTGTAGTAGAGCTTGAAGTCAGGGAGTGTAATTCCCCCTGTTTTATTCCTCCTTCTCAGGATTGATTTGGCTATTCGGGGTCTTTGTGGTTCCATATGAATTTTAGAATTATTTGTTCCAGTTCATTGAAGAAAGCTGTTGGTAGTTTGATAGGGATTGCATTGAATCTGTAGATTGCTTTAGGTAGTATAGCCATTTTGACAATATTTATTCTTCTAGCCAAGAGCATGGGATGCATTTCCATTTGTTAGTGTCCTCTTTAATTTCTCTTAGGAGTGTCTTGTAGTTTCAGAGTACAGGTCTTTCACTTCCTTCGTTAGGTTTATTCCTAGGTATTTTATTCTTTTTGATGCAATTGTGAATGGAATTGTTTTTCTGATTTCTCTTTCTGTTACTTCATCATTAGTGTATGGGAAAGCAACAGATTTCTGTGTGTTAATTTTGTATCCTGCAACTTTGCTGAATTCAGATATTAGTTCTAGTAGTTTTGGAATGGAGTCTTTAGGTTTTTTTATGTACAGTATCATGTCATCTGCAAATAGTGACAATTTGACTTCTTCTTTACCAATCTGGATGCCTTGTATGTCTTTGTTTTGTCTGATTGCCGTGGCTAGGACCTCCAGTGCTGTGTTGAATAACAGTGGAGAGAGTGGGCATCCCTGTCTTGTTCCCGATCTTAGATGAAAAGCTTTCAGTTTCTCACTGTTAAGTATGATATTAGCTGTGGGTTTGTCATATATAGCCTTTGTGATGTTGAGGTACTTGCCGTCTATACCCATTTTGTTGAGAGTTTTAATCATGAATGGATGCTGAATTTTGTCAAATGCTTTTTCAGCATTTATGGAGATGATCATGTGGTTTTTGTTCTTCTTTTTGTTGATGTGGTGGATGATGTTGATTGGTTTTCAAATGTACCATCCTTGCATCCCTGGGATGAATCCCACTTGATCATGGTGTACGATCCTCTTGATGTATTTTTGAATTCGGTTTTCTAACATTTTGTTGAGTATTTTTGCATCAGGGATATTGGTCTGCAATTTTCTTTTTTAGTGAGGTCTTTGCTCGGTTTTGGTATTAGAGTGATGCTGGCTTCATAGAATGAGTTTGGAAGTATTCCCTCCTCTTCTATTTTTTGGAAAACTTTAAGGAGAATGGATGTTATTTCTTCTCTATATGTCTGGTAGAATTCAGAGGTGAATCTATCAGGTCCAGGGGTTTTGTTCTTGGGTAGTTTTTTGATTACCGATTCAGTTTTGTTGCTGGTGATTGGTTTGTTTAGTTTTTCTGTTTCTTGCTTGGTCAGTCTTGGAAGGTTGTATTTTTCTAAGAACTTGTCCATTTCTTCTATGATTTCCAGCTTGTTAGCATATAGATTCTCATAATATTCTCTTATAATTCTTTGTATTTCTGTGGGTCCATCATTATTTTTCCTTTCTCATTTCTGATTCTGTTTATGTGTGTAGATTCTCTTTTTCTCCTAGTGAGTCTGGCTAGGGGTTTATCTATTTTATTTATTTTTTCAAAGAACCAGCTCTTAGTTTCATTGATTTTTTCTATTGTTTTATTCTTCTCAGTTTTACTTATTTCTTCTCTAATCTTTATTATGTCCCTCCTTCTGGTGACTTTGAGCCTCATTTGTTCTTCTTTTTCCAATTTCAGTAATTGTGTCTTTAGACTATTCATTTGGGAATGTTTTTCCTTCTTTAAATAGGCCTGGATTGCAATATACTTTCCTCTTATAACTGCCTTTGCTGCGTCCCACAGAAGTTGTGGCTTTGTGTTGTTGTTGTCATTAGTCTCCATATATTCTTTGATTTCTGTTTTGATTTGGTCGTTAACCCATTGATTAATTAGGAGAGTGTTGTTAAGTCTCCATGTATTTGTGAGCCTTTTTGATTTCTTTCTAAAATTTATTTCTAGTTTTATACCTTGGTGATCTGAGAAGTTGGTTGGTAGGATTTCAATATTTTTGAAATTACTGAGGTTCTTTTGTGGCCTAGTATGTGGTCTATTGTGGAAAATGTTCCATGTGCACTTGAGAAGAATGTGTATCCTGTTGCTTTTGTGTGTAGCGCTCTGTAGATGTCTGTTAGGTCCATCTGTTCTAGTGTGTTGTTCAGTGCCTCTGTGTCTTTACTTATTTTCTGTCTGGTTGATCTGTCCTCTGGAGTGAGTGGTGTGTTGAAGTCTCCTAAGATGAATGCATTGCTGTCTATTTCCTCCTTTAATTCTCTTAGTATTTCTTTCACATATTCTGGCGCTCCTGTGTTGGGTGCATATATATTTATAATGGTTATATCTTCTTGTTGAACTGACCCCTTTATCATTATGTAATGTCCTTCTTTGTCTCTTGCTACTTTCTTCATTTTGAAGTCTATTTTTTCTGATACAAGTACTGCAACACCTGCTTTTTTCTCGTTGTTTGCATGAAATATCTTTTTCCATTCCTTCACTTTTAGTCTGTGTATATCTTTGGGTTTGAGGTGAGTCTCTTGTAAGCAGCAAATAGATGGGTCTTGCTTTTTCATCCATTCTGTTACTCTGTGTCTTTTGATTGGTGCATTCAATCCATTTACATTTAGGGTGATTATTGATAGATATGTACTTATTGCCATTGCTGGCTTTAGATTCTTGGTTACCAAAGGTTCACGGGTTGCTTCTTTACTATCTAACAATCTAACTTAACTTTCTTGTTAAGTAATTGTTTCTTTATTTCTCTCCCTTCTTATTCCTCCTCCTCCATTCTTTCTATACTAGGTGTTTTATTCTTTGCCTTTAGTTAGTATTTGGATTGTCTGCTTTCTTTGCTATGATTTTATTTGCTCTGGTGACATCTTTTTAGCCTTAGGAGTGCTTCCATCTACAGCAGTCCATTTAAGATATCCTGTAGTGGTGGTTTATGAGAGGCAAACTCTCTCAACTTTCGTTTGTCTGGAAATTGTTTAATCCCTCCATCATATTTAAATGATAATCGTGCTGGATACAATATTCTTGGTTCGAGGCCCTTCTGTTTCATAACGTTAAATATATCATGCCATTCTCTTCTGGCCTGTAAGGTTTCTGTTGAGAAGTCTGATGATAGTCTGATGGGTTTTCCTTTGTAGGTGATCTTTTTTCTCTCTCTAGCTGCCTTTAATACTCTGTCTTTATCTTTGATCTTTGCCATCTTAATTATTATGTGTCTTGGTGTTGTCTTCCTTGGGTCCCTTATGTTGGGAGATCTATGGGCTTCCGTGGACTGCAAGACTATTTCCTTCCCCAGCGAGGGAAAGTTTTCAGCAATTATTTCTTCAAAGACACTTTCTATCCCTTTTTCTCTCTTCTTTTCTTCTGGTACTCCTATAATGCGAATATTGTTCCGTTTGGATTGGTCACACAGTTCTCTTAATATTCTTTCATTCCTAGAAATCCTTTTATCTCTCTCTGCCTCAGCTGCTCTGTATTCCTGTTCTCTGATTTCTATTCCATTAACAGTCTCTTGCATCTCATCCAGTCTGCTGTTAAGCCTGTCGATCACTTGTCTGATTTCTGCATTGTCTTTCCTGACTTCCCTCACTTCCTCCCTCAGCTCTTGCACATTTCTCTGTAGGTCCATCAGCATGGTTATTACTTTTATTCTGAATTCTTTTTCAGGAAAACTGTGCATTTTCATCCCTTCAGGCTCCCTCTCTGGGATTGTCTGGTTGAATTTGGTCTGAACCATATTCCTCTGTCTTTTCATGGCTATAGAAGTGGTCGCTGGCAGTTGCCACATATGTCAGCTGAGCTCTTTAAGACTTTAAAAAGAGAAAAACAAAAAAGAAAACAAAATGAAACAAAAAAAACAAAAAACGAAACAAAACAAAACAAAACGCCCACCAGGAGTAGATTCTGTGGGGATGCTGTAGGTGGTGCTGTTGCCCCCCTATTCCGCAGCTGTGGCCGCGCCGCTCCGCAGGGCCCTTTATCGCTCTGCCTGGGTGGGAGCGAATGGGAGGCTGTTGATCTCAGTGAGAAGTGTAATTACAGCCACGCTTCCCCAGTCTCCAGCTAAGGCATCTGAAACTCCCCAGGACTCCCACCCTGCTGGGCTGAGTGTGCCCGGGCGATCCGGCTTCTCTGCTGGGCTCCTGTCTCTTTAAGACCGCTGAAGAAAGCGCGCGCTTTTTTTTCCTTTCCAGGAGCTGCTGCAAGCACCCTGGCGCGTTCCCCGCTCATATCCTGCCCCTCTGTGTCCAATCTCTGCTGCACTGCGTAATGTGGGTCAGCGCTCCCCGCGCAGATCACCGGGGCTGGCTACTTCACGGGATGTACTTCCATTCCCTTCCGGCTCTGAATCCTCTCCTCCCGCCAGTGCACTGGGGTGGGGGAGTGCTCGGGTCCCGCCGGGTCGCGGCTCCGTATCTTACCCGCCTCTTGGGGTGCTGAGTCCTCTCGGGTGTAGCCGCACGCTGTGCGCTTTCCTGTGTATTCTGGTCTGTCTTTTAGGAATAGATGTATTTGCTGTATTTTCGTAGATAAATATCGTGTTGGGAGAAGATTTCTGCCTCTCTGCTCACGCCACCATCTTCCTGGAACTCTACTGTCTCACTCTTGACGTTCTTCTTGACAAGGGCCAGGATGGTCCTGGAGTTTATGATGGAGCAGAGTTTGTAAGTGGAGATCTGGGGGCTGCCACTGGTAAGAATGGAGGCAGCTGGTGGAATAAGAAACAGACAAGACAGAACTCGGTGCTTCCAATGGAATTTTTCTCTCATGTCTATTTCGGAGCAGAAACTCAGCCTCATAATTTCACAGCAAGGTTGTCTAGACCAGTGCTTTCCAATAGAACTTGATGGGATGACAGAAATTTTCTACATCTGTGCCCTCCAATACAGTAGCCACTAGCCACACAAGCTATTGAACACTTTGAAATGTGACTTGAAAGACTAAGAAATTGTTTTAAATTAAATTTATTATCTAAATAGCTGTATGTGGCTGTTGGCAACCATATGAGACAAGGTAGGCCTGGACTATTATTAGCATGAATTACTTTAGGAAACCCTAAGGTTCAAAAGCAGTAGGTTTAAATTGTAGAAATATCTATTTTCAAGCAATGTTGACCTCCAATAAACATGTAACCATCTCTGGAGTGTGAAGCTTCTTTTAACTCAGATGAGTATTTCACAGTAATGCCCTGGCGAAGAGATTTGAATGCAGTGTGTGTTGTTTCTATTAGGAATTGTTCTTTATTGAAGGCATTTCCTTCTTTATGTGTACTGTGTAAAATGTAAAATATTATACAAATCTAGAATATTATCTTTGTAAGTACCTAAGTGATGTGATCTTAAATGCTTTCTCACGCCCACTTTTCCCAAATAGGATTATTTTTTCTCCTTTTTGTTCCCTCCCTTCTACTCTTTCTATCCTTCTTCCTTTATTCCTGTTTCCTTTCTAACCTCTAAAATAACACAGACACAACACTGTGTCCTTTAACAAGTTCCTTTTGATTTCTTTTGTGCTTCTTTATGAAAGCTGTTTTATCAGTTCAGGTCATTAACAAAAGATCAGACAAATAACAGTTCAGATCATTAGCAAAAAAATTAACTGAAATGATGATAGCTCTTGACATGCCAAATGATACATTTTGGAGATTTGTCAGATATAATTATTTCAAAATTATTATGTAAAGAATGTCAGGTGAAGTATTGTACTAGTTTTTTCACAGTTATCACTTAGATAACATTGTAGTTGCTTTTAATCCTTTGAAAGTCCCCATGTGACTGGATCTCTTGAATTCCCTGTCCTACTTTTCACAAATGAAAAGCTTTTCAGTAAGGTAATACAAGAATGAGAAGGTGGTATTTAGAAGGCAAAACTCTGAAATGTAAGGTAACATTGGAAAAGAGAGAGTCTGTCTTTAGTCCTTTTCCCTATTCTGTGTAGCTTAGAACAAATGTGTCTAGGGGCTCTAATGCTAAATGTCTCCAGTTCATAAAATCACAATTATTAATCAGACTATCATTAAATATTCATTGACTTTTGAGATAAATGTCATTTTAAATTTGGAATCCTAGTTCTTTTCTAAATCTAAGGAGAGCACTTTCATTAGGCTTTATAGAAAGAGTGCACACAGAAAGCTGAGAAGCTGTTGAAAACCTACTTCTTATACTTGGCTTGGTTTCATTCACACCCATCAAAACACTAGGTTTTCAGCATAATAAGCATAGTGTGTAATCATATATAAGTGGCTAAAGTAGAATGTTATAGTAAGGGTGTTTACCATTTTTAAAAAAAATGTAGGGAACCATTATCTTGCGGGCATTTTATAACATTTGAAACAGTTATTGATGTTTAGTAGGCACTCAATAAAAATTTGTTGAATGACTTAATGAAATAATTCACTTAATTGATGAATTCATTTAAGACTTCAAAGAGCTTTTAAAATTCCAAAAGGTGGCTAAGACTCCCATAAATGAAGATTATATCCTACAAAGCCCCATGAATTAAGTACCTGCATCATTTGCTGGTATTTTATACTTCTGCCTTTCTTTATATCAATATGTTTGAATTGGGTAGAAAGCTTTAATAAGGTGCTAGTTAAATATATATTTAAATCCTTAATATCATAACACAAGCTAAAAACACAAATCCAAAAATTCCTGTAATAGTTTTTACTGTAGTCTTGTGGGTTCCTTGAGAGCAAGGGCTACTTTACCAATTTTGTATCCCTTTAACTCAGTACATAATGATAGCAAGTAAACCATTGTTTTGTAAGGAAGGGAGGGAATGAGAAAGGAATAATAGATCTAAATCAGTATTTGTTATATATAGTTTATGATCTTTTTCCATTCTGACCATTACTGGAATAATAGAAATTACTGATTTATGTTGTAGTCAGGGATCATTAATAATTATGTACAACACATCAGCATTCATATGTTTAACTGGGTATGGAATAGTTAGATTATTCCTGCTTCACATTTTTTCTCTTTCATCCATCTAATTTTATATTTATTTTTGGTGCCCTGAAGTAGCAAGGTCTGCCAGAAGGAACATGGGTACAGGAACAAGAGATGTGGCTTCTAGCCCTGATGCTGAATGGACCCTGGGAAGAGCATTTAAATCCACTAATGTTGCCCTTCCAAATAGTGTGAAAACTCTATTTTTAACATTTGAAAATAATTTTAAAGATCATTCTTGACTATAAAATTCAAATAATAAGACTAATTGCATTACTTTTGAAAGTCACATATAAAATTTATGTTTAGTTTAAAAAATTTAGAACTGCAAAAACAGTTGCCAACCCTACCATCTCTTTCCATAGCATTTCGTATATTTTATACACAGGACTGTAGGCCAAGGAATGCAGACATAATGGTACAGGAATTGTCTGAGGCTCATTTTTCTATATCATGCTCACTATTAGCTCCATATTTCCATTTATTTATTGCTCTGAGACATCCAGAACCCTGCTACTCAGGGAAAATCTCCAGCATCTATTGATGTTAAGAATAGAAGCTTTGAATTTGGGTAATGTTGGACTGGAATCCTGGAAGCAGAACTTACTAGTTATGTCATCTTTAGCAAGGAAGTTACCTTTTTTACTCTCAGTTTCTTTATCTGTAAATTAAAGATAATAATACCCACTCCAAGGTGGGTTGAGAATTAATGAAAATTCTTATTATGAGAATTAAATGGAATAAGCACAGTGGCTGCATATAATATGTGATAGATGATGAAAATGATAATTATAAGATTCATAAAGCAAATGAGATCATAACTTTGACTCTTCTTCAGAACACAACTCCAAGAATATCCCTACCTTCTAGGAAATACCATTTCTACTTATGAATATTTTGATCTTAAGCTGAAATAAAATGCAAATTGTAAATCTGAATCCCATAGGAATAGCTTATTTTACACTGACATGTTGTTTTATTATAATCCTGACTACATGAAGCTTGCAAAGGTAAAAAAAAAGAGTGTTTTAAATATCATCATGTCTAAATCCAATAAAATTAGGCTTTCCTTGAAGAAAATAAAATGAAAAAATAATATAACAACATTAAAGAAAAACTGAAATGGGGAGAATCAATAATTTCACCATCCTTAGCCACACTACTCCTTTCAATGAAAACAATTGCTATCCTTTATTTCTGAATATTTTCACCCTTGGTTCAAAGTAGCATTCCCTATTATACTGTCACAACCATCATTTTTATGATTTTTCCACACTGTTTTCAATTTATTTATTTCAAGACTGTATCATCTGGTACAAGTCACATGAACTCAAGGCTTCAATCAGTCCATCTGTGGTCCCTAATTTTCACATTTTTATTTTAGAAAATGTTGATGAAATATGATGAGCTCATTTTCCTCATCAAATGCTTTGATATTTTCTTATCAAATTGTGCTAAATTATATTATTAGCAGTAAATTTAGCATCCTAAGATTCATAGATGCTAGTAGGTCACTTCACCCATCTGCTTACATTCTTCCCATTAATTATTTATTATCATTGTAGCTCCCTAGCATTTTACACAAGAGAGACACATGGTAGATTGAGAAGGGGGGCAGGGGTGAGGAGAGGAATATTTATAAAGTGCCATACACAGATGGATGCTTAATAAGTGCTGTTTAATGATCCTCACTGATGACAAGGGTAGATGGAAAACATTATTCATAGGGCATGTGGAGATAGATGTCCATCATTCAGTGAAGCTCTTCCCTTTTCTACTTAATGTACAGAAAAAAAATCAAGCTTACATTTACCTGTGACACATGCTAATGTTTTAAATTAGTACCATTAATGAAGGATTCTGTTGATTTGTTAGAAACTGCTTTTTCCATCTTCCTGTGTTGACTGCAGATAGTAACTGCACTACTTGGGGGTGAGGATTTAATAATATGGGTAACTGTTGAGCGACTGTGTTGTATACTTAAAACCAGTATGAGATTGTATATCAACAATACTTCAATAAAAATAGATAAAAATAAATAAAAAAACCTTTTTTCACACTAGAATCTAGAATACATTATTTTGAATGTGCACAGTCAGGAAAAGGAAAGAAAAGGTTTCTTTGGATGTGGCTACCTTAAGTATCATAAGGTGAATTTTGACAGTAATATGCTTTGAGTTGGAAGGTTTGGCTACCTACACATTGTGATTTGAAACATTAGGAAAGACTTCTGCCTTTCACCTTAAGTTATTTTCCCTGCCCCTATACTGTTCTGCTTGTATTTCTATTACTGTAGGGTTATTCCTTTGATTAAACTTTGCCCTTCTATTACAGTATTCATATGGCAGTATTTTATATTACTTAGAGAGAGAAAAATTGTTGAAGGGTATGAGCTCACCTTTTAAAAATCATTTGGACTCACCAACTTTAATACTTTCTTTTCTTTTTTCTTTAATTTGTGAAAATTCTATCATATTGACTTTTCTGGCTTAAATATTTTCCCTAGGAGTGATTATAAATTGAGAAATAACCTTCATAAAATTTTAAACTTGAGAAAATGATGAAAATGGACTTTTTACTATTCTTCATCAGTCCAGCAGAATATGTAGATGAGTCGTATTCACACAGAAATCTCATAGACCATAACATTTCAGTGTTGGAAGATACTTTGGAGGCCATCTTGTCAATATGTCAATAGGGCAGGTGTGTCTCTTGTGCATACCTGACAAGTGGTCGCCTGAGGTCTGCTTGAACATTACCAGGCCCAGTAGTAATTTGAGGCAGCATATTCTATTTTAGGACAGCAAAAATTATTAGAGAGTCTTATTTATTTATCACTTATTCCCTCCTTATATCCAGAAAATCTAGCTCTTATTTGGAACCAAGGCCTTGTTAAAATAGACAAAGGGGCAGCAGAACTTCTAAACAAATTGGAAGTCACCATAAAACACTGATATTAGATTATGTTAACCAGAACATTTGTGTCACAAAAAGGATAATAGTGCCTTGAAATTCATTATTCACTCATTCATCCGTTCTTTTGGGTAGTCCACAAACATTTAAACACTTGCATACCAAAGTTGCAAATATGGAAAAGAGATGCTCATCACTTTTAATAACCCATAGTCCAGGTGTTTTCAGTTAAAGCTCACAGGGCAACTTCTCTGCTGTAGTTTTTATCACAGTTCTAGTCAGTTGCTTGAATGTGTGTTTGTAGAATGTCTGTCTACCTCCACTAGAGTGCAAGTTCCAAGATGTCAAAGACTGCACCTCAAGTAGAGTTAAAGGCTCATAAACATTCACTGAATGAATGAATAAAAAAGAATTCTGAGTGAATAGTTAATGTGCAATGAGAAAAACATATAGAATATATAAACTTGTAGTTCATCGTGGCAGAAGAGTCTGGTTCTCTCTAGGCAAGATTTTTGTTTTTGACCTTGAATAATGAGAGTTTATCAGATGGAGAATGTGGAAAAAGCATTTCATACATGAAAGTCATACTGGATTTGGGGAATGACAGGTAACATGAGGTAGGTGGAATAAGAGGAAATGATTTTAAATAAATGTTAAATAAAACATAGATCTGATAATTTACTTATCTTAATTGTGTGTCTACTATATGCCGGGCACTTGGAATACAATGCTGAAGAAGATTAGACAGGATCTCTGCCCTTAAAGAACTTACAGTCTAATGGAAAGTGTGGATATTAATCAAATAACCCAAATACTCATTCCAACAAATATAAAACTGCTATTGTGACAAGTGCTACAAGGTTAAAGGCACTGATTCATCTATGTTCTTAAAAATAGGAGGATTACTATATAGTCAAGGAAATCAGGGGGTGCTATCTAAGATGTGATCCCTGAGTTGAATCTGATGGTGAAGTCAGGAGAAAATAGAAGATGTGCAAATGTCCTGTGACATAGGGAGAATGGTACATGGAAAGAAATGAAAGAATAAGCTAGAACAGAGAGAAAGAGCAGGTACAAGATAGAACTGCCTAGAAAAAGAGAAGACAGACCTTGCTGTCCTTATCCTGAGAGTAGGAAGCATGGAAGCATCTACAAGAGAAGGCACCAATTTGCTGGTGTTTGGGCTGCAGTGTGCAGAACTGAGTGGGAGGTTCAGAGCAGAATGAGGTAGTTGTCATAAAAACTGGTACTAGGGAAGCAGAGGTAAAAGAGTGATTCTATGAAGAGCACCTCTTTTCAGAAGAACACAAGTTGCCTGACTGTAGCTATTACCCTTTAAAGAAATGAACAATATATAGGAAATAAAGCATTTCAACTTAGTGTAGTTTGAATCAATATTTTGACATGAGGGTAAAAAAAGAAATAAAAGCTTTTTAAAACTTCCACTAGAAGGTGAAAAGCAAAGATTAATGAGATGGGATGTAGTAGAAAAAGACTTATGTAGGCCTTTACAGATCTGGGTTCTAGTCCAAGTTCAGCAACTACCAGAAAGAGGTAAGCCAAGTCATGTGACTTCACTGGATCTCAGTTTTGAAACCTGTAAATAAGGAAATTGGATCAGGTCCTATCCAAGCTCCCTGCTGCCACATTCTGTGATTCTAGTCTCCAAACATGAGGGTATATATAAAGCACAGTACAATGTTTACATCATAGAGGCTGATCTGAAATCAGACTCAGCATCTGAGCTTTTAATAAAAGCCACATTGTCTATGATTGTTTGATTATGGGGAAATAAAGACCAGAATGTAATTGGAAAGTGTATTTTTACTATTAAATGGAGCCTAATTGAGAAACATTCCTTGTCCAGAATGTTACTACTGAATGTTCCATACCAATCATTACACGATCTAAAAGGCAATTTTATTGGAAGAAACCCGAAAAAATGTTCAAATCCTACCCAAACTTCATGAACATTTTTTACTTGGTTTCATAGAAGCTACATCTAACTTATGCCAAACACCCAGATAGACTATAAAACTTCAATCACTGAAGATTGTCTTGTCCACATAGCACACCACACAGTGACTGAAGTTTCTGATTTTTTAAATTAGGATAATATAGGATGGCCCGGGCTTGTTTCCCATTACTTTCCATAATGCCAAGTTTCTCTGTTAGTTGCCTTTTTTTATTTTTCTCATTGTGCTTAATCTTTATTTATCGCCTTCACTCCACTGTGACTCTGGGAAAACTTTTGCAAAAGGGGACATTTGAAAGAACGTATCTTGGGCCCCAATGTGAAGGGCATTTTTACTGTCATAATAGAAAAATCTTACACTAGCTGGATGGTTGAATGCTCATATAAATGTTTGAGGCTTTTTCTGTGTGTGTTCAGAAACAGACTGAGAATTTCAAGCCATGACTATACCTTGTACTTGATAAAAGGTCCAAGATGCATTATAATACCAGCATTATATTTTTCTGAGTAGAGAGAAGAGTTTTTTGTCAACTGTGTCTTATAAAAAGCCAGTTTTCTAAAGACAAAACTAGTGTTTTACTCTCTAATGATAGCAAACATATACATAGAATCTAATCCTTTAAATAGGTCTTTATTCGAATGAAGAAAAATCATATTATGTGTCTAGATAAATTAGTTTACTTGTAAATTTGGTTATTGGAAGACATCTAAGATATTGAAAGATACTCATATTACACATTCTACTTATTACTTGTCTTTTCCCCTTCTTACTGCAACACAATGCTTTCTTTGACCACTGAAAGCAAAGCTTTTAGGATCTTGTTCAAGTGTATCTAAAAAAAGCATCGGTTATATCAAGGATAAAAGTCCTGGATTTTTTTTTTTTTTTTACTAAGGAGTAAATAGTTCAGCTAAAATCGGGGAACATACTGATAATTGCAGCCTTTGATTGCAGGAGAAATGCCACCTTCCGCCTTCCTGAGATCAAGGACAATGTTTCAGTTATTACTAGAATTTGACATATAAAAAATGATATACAGTATGAAATTCATTAATACTTCTGGCCAGGTTCTAAAGTAATTCAGCAGATTTGTTGAATTTCTTAGGATAGCTGAAAATTTCCAGGAGCTTACTTTAAAATACTATCTGTCTTTCCCGAATAGATTTGTTTTTAACTCGTTATAATTTTATTGTTTTCACTTAAGTAAATTCTGGAGGGGCTTTTTAAAATTGTGGCAAGTACTCATTTTTTTTTAAACATTGATTATATTTTCAACTAACAGTTATGATGCCTTTCTCTCCCCAAACCTACTGAAGATAATCTTTGCGGCACTCTGAAACAGAAATAGCTGTTGCAAAAACAGTTGCATTTACTCCTTAATACTATACATGAAATTTAAGAAAATGCTTTAGAGCTACACGTAGAGTGATTTAGACTTAAAGGTCTCAGAGCGGCTTGTTTGCAAACGCCTGCTCAGTGTGTACTCGCAACACAGAAGTGAAATGTTAAACATCACTCAGATCTTTAGAAAGATTTGTTTTTCATCTTCCCAGGACTGCACATGGGACTTTTCCTGCCTTGTTACACTAAGGAAGTGTCAATATGACATATGACATATGACAATATGATATACCATATATGACACAATGGTAGTATTTTTGAGACTACAGTAAAAAAAAAAACAAAACTCTCCCCACCCCCGACCCAAAACCTGGTGCCTCAAGCTGTAATTATGATGCCATGATCAGAAAGTCGTGTTTTGTCAGGTTGGGCCCTGAGCGGGTGGCAGCATAATTTCACACTGTCGGTAGGCGCAGTGCAGCTGTGCAAAACAAGAATGTTTGTTGTTGTTTATCGTTTAAAGAGTCGTTTTTTTCCTCTATCAGACTAATGAAGGAATGTTTAGTACATTTGCATTGGTCGGCTGATTGTTGCAAGCTTGAATTTCAATTGCCCAAACGAGGTGAAATAAATCAACAAACTGCCAGAAGAAAAGATTCACTGAGATTTTTGCCCTTGACAGAAAAAAATGTGTGTTTCAGTTTATAGTTGACTATGTCTATAAATTGCACACAGTTACATAACATCCACAGTTTAAATATTGAATTATTAAATTTTATATTTATATACTAAATTGAATTACATGATTAATTCGTATGGGGTAAATTTATTATGATTAACAGAATTCCACTTACAAAGCTGTATGTGAGAAAACATAACATTGTATCCATTTTAATTACTAAAATTAAAAACATAAATTTTGCAAGCTTTCAAGAGTGGCAAGATACAGTATACCTAACCGGGAGGCAACCGACAGATTCATTGTTAGAAGTAAAATTAACATGGCAGGAAAGAACATAGATTAAAAATGAGAAGTTAAAATATAGACAATCAACTATACACTAAATAAAATAAATGAAACTTTTATGATGTTCTGAAGGTAGTTGGTTTCAAGCCTTTTTAAAAATTAAAGGAGTCTTGAAGTAAAATATGAAAACCACCTTTTCTTAAGAAACTAAACATGAGAAAGTGTTTTCATTGACTCTGAGGTAGTATGATATGTTTATTTCTCCCTAAAGTAAGGATGGTTATTGGAGGGGGAGGGTGGTAAATGCCACAGAATCATTGTGGGAGGAAAAAATTAACCAAGGGTCATAGAAAATCAAATAACTATAGGCATGGGAATGCCATTATTTAATGGGTAAGGAAACTGAAGCCCAACCAGAAAGGTGAGAGGGATGCAGAAGGGCAGCCAAACTGGCCCCCAGGGTCCCAAGGCTTGGAGCAGAACCTCTTTTGCAGTGTCACACAACCTCCCGTAAAAGAAACTCAATTTAAATGTATTTCTTTTCTTCTGGAGAGAGATGTGGTATTTTCAGCTCCGGAGGTTTTCATATTAAGGCTATAGAAAGCTTTATGAAGTATGTACAAGTTTAAAATATATAGTTTGGTTTTGTGGTTGGCTAAGAGGCCACGAGGATAAAAAGTTACAGGGAACAGGGTAAGAAGAGAGGGAGATGAACGAAGAAAGATAAGCACTGTGTGGGGAAAAAGAGAGATGGGAAATTGGGAGAGGAAAGCCCAGAGGAAGAGAGAGAAGAGAGAACAGGCAGGCAGAAAGGCTCAGTGTCATAGGACAGTTGCTCAGGGCCTGTGCTCTGCACTTTACTTGAATTACAGGCTTCCAAACATGACCACTGGTTTTTACTACTATTCTGAAAGCCCGATTAACTCTGAGACCACTACTTACATTTCTTCAACTGTTTGAGAGCTTATGCCTTTGAGCCTCCATTCTTTATCAAGTAACAAGCAGAACATTCTGCCAAGAGAATTAAAGAAAAAATTAACCACAGTAACAATAATCAGAACAGATTAGATCTCAGTTTTAGGAAAATCAAATCCACAGGCCACATTTTCTCATCCTGGTCCTCTATCCCTGCTTTGAAGAAAGATACTGAATTTCAACCTGTCTTTTATTGTAGGATTTGTTACAAACACTGGATTTCTTAAAATAGAAGGTTCTTGATCAGTTAGGAAGATGTTTTGAAATATAATTCTTATGACCTCTCTTCACTTGAGGCACTCTACAAAAGGAAAAGTCATTCTAATTCATGAGTGTGAAATTATTTAAGACAAATGGTGACCTACCAGGGAGTGTGACATAACATTTATGCTTTTAGTAATGACTTTGTAAGAAAGCAAAGTCACACTAAGCCTTTGACCACAAACATGTTTGTGTTACACTCCAGTTTGCTGTCACTCTTTCTGAAAAACCTCTTCTCTGGTACTGCAGTCAGTTCAAAAACCATTTATCTTCTTCACATTAGTATAAGAGATGATATTCCAAGAAGTACATTCATTTTATGTTTATTTATACCTACATTAAAAATGGATTAGCCTTCCTGCTTATTCATGTGGCCTCTTTGCATAATCTATATGGACTGCTGAGATGGCACTTACAACCAAATTATTGAATGGAGTACAGACATTCCGACTCACTACTGGAATTGCCCCATCTCCAATATTTCCAGCTGTTTTGCCTGATCCTTATACTGCTGCTCAGCTTTGTTTTTATGTATATTGTCCAATGTTACCTGAATACAAAATTTGGAGACCGGCATCAATGGCATCAAAGATACATGTTATAAGGTGCCTGGTATGTGTAGGTTCAGTGCTTGAGAGAGAACAGGTGGGACCAACAATTCCTGGCCTTATGAGCTTATAATCCACTTAAGAAAACAGCATTTATGCCTAAATGAGGAAAACTTAAGTTCTAGCACTTGTTTAATTGACACTAGTAAAGCTTTTAATCTTAGTTCTCTTTCAGTGATAGGAAGCTAAACTTAAAGAAGAAATGTGAATTTTCCTACTCTGTTTACTTGCATGGGCCACTTCACATAAACTATCTCATAAAAATGCCTGTGAAGTAGACACTATTTTACTCATTTTGTAGATTAAGAAATTTAGGCTTCAGAGAATTTAAGTTACTAACACAATCACTGTATTCTTTTTTTTTTTTTGGTATTGTTAATCTACAATTACATGTGCAACATTATGGTGACTAGACTCCCCATATCAAGTCCCACCCATATACCCCATTACAGTCACTGTCCATCAGTGTCGTGAGATGCAATAGAATCACTACTTGTCTTCCTCCTCGTGCACCCTCCACATTATGGCTGCTAATCGTAATGCTCCTTTTTCCCCTTGTCCCTCCCTTCCCACCCATCCTCTCCAGTCCCATTCCCTTTGGTAACTGTTAGTCCATTCTTAGGTTCTGTGAGTCTGCTGCTGTTTTGTTCCTTCAGTTTTTTTTTTCTTTGTTCTTATACTCCACATATAAGTAAATCATTTGATACTTACCTTTTTTGGCTTGGCTTATTTCACTGAACAAAGTACCCCCTAGCTCCATCCATGTTGTTGCAAATGTCTGGATTTGTTTTCTTCTTAAGGCTGAATATTTTCCATTGTGTATATGTACCACATTTTCTTTATCCATTCATCTACTGATGGACACTTAGGTTGCTTCCATTTCTTGGCTATTGTAAATAGTGCTGCGATAAACATAGGGGTGCATCTGTCTTTTTCAAACTGGGCTGCTGCATTATTAGGGTAAATTCCTAGGAGTGGGATTCCTGGGTCAAATGGTATTTCTATTCTGAGTTTTTTGAGGAAACTTCATACTGCTTTCCACAATGGTTGAACTAATTTGCATTCCCACAAGCAGTGTAGGAGGGTTCCCTTTTCTCCACATCCTTGCCAACATTTGTTGTTGTTTGTGTTTTGGATGTTGGCCATCCTTACTGGTGTGAGGTGATATCTCATTGTGGTTTTAATTTGCATTTCTCTGATGATTAGCGATGTGGATCATCTTTTCATGTGCCTGTTGTCCATCTGAATTTCTTCTTTGGAGAAATGTCTATTCAGATCCTCTGCCCATTTTTTAATTGGATTATTTGCTTTTTGTTTGTTGAGGCATGTGAGTTCTTTATATATTTTGGATGTCAACCCCTTACCGGATATGTCATATATGAATATATTCTCCCATACTGTAGGATGTCTTTTTGTTCTACAGATGGTGTCCCTTGCTGTACAGAAGCTTTTCAGCTTGACATAGTCCCAGTTGTTCATTTTTGCTTTTGTTTCCCTTGCCCAGGGAGATATGTTCATGAAGAAGTTGCTCATGTTTATGTCCAAGAGATTTTTACCTATGTTTTTTTCTAAGAGTTTTATGGTTTCATGACTTACATTCAGGTCTTAGATCCATTTTGAGTTTACTTTTGTGTATGGCGTTAGACAGTAATCCTGTTTCATTCTCTTACATGTAGCTGTCCAGTTTTGCCAACAACAGCTGTTGAAGAGGCTGTCATTTCCCCATTGTATATCCAAGGCTCCTTTATCATGTATTAATTGACCATATATGTTTGGGTTAATGTCTGGACTCTCTATTCTGTTCCACTGGTCTGTGAGTCTGTTCTTGTGCCAGTACCACATTGTCTTGATTACTGTGGCTTTGTAGTAGAGCTTGAAGTCTGGGAGCATAATTCCCCTTGTTTTATTCTTCCTTCTCAGGATTGCTTTGGCTATTTGGGGTCTTTTGTGGTTGCATATGAATTTTAGAATTATTTGTTCCAGTTCATTGAAGAATGCTGTTGGTATTTTGATAGGGGTTGCATTGAATCTGTAGATTGCTTTAGGTAGTATAGCCATTTTGACAATATTTATTCTACCTAGCCAAGAGCATGGGATGAATTTCCATTGGTTAGTGTCCTCTTTATTTCTCTTAGGAGTGTCTTGTAGTTTTCAGGGCATAGGTCTTTCACCTCCTTTGTTAGAATTATTCCTAAGTATTTTACTCTTTTTGATGCAGTTGTGAATGAAATTGTTTTCCTGATTTCTCTTTTGGTTAGCTCATCATAAGTGTATAGGAAAGAGACAGATTTCTGTGTATTGATTTTGTATCCTGCAATTTTGCTGAATTCAGATATTAGTTCTAGTAGTTTTGGAGTGGAGTCTTTAGGGTTTTTTATGTACAATATCATGTCATCTGCAAATAGTGACAGTTTGACTTCTTCTTTACCAATCTGGATGCCTTGTATTTCTTTGTTTTGTCTGATTGCCGTGGCTAGGACCTCCAGTACTGTGTTGAATAACAGTGGGAAGAGTGGGCATCCCTGTCTTGTTTCCGATCTTAGATGAGAAGCTTTCAGCTTCTCGCTGTTAAGTATTATGTTGGCTGTGGGTTTGTCATATATGGCCTTTATTATGTTGAGGTACTTGCCCGCTATACCCATTTTGTTGAGAGTTTTTATCATGAATGGATGTTGAATTTTGTCAAATGCTTTTTTCAGCATCTTTGGAGATGATCATGTGGTGTTTGTTCTTCTTTTTGTTGATGTGTTGGATGATGTGGATAGATTTTCGAATGTCGTACCATCCTTGCATCCCTGAGATGGTCATGGTGTATGATCCTCTTGATGTATTTTTGAATTCGGTTTCCTAATATTTTGTTGAGTATTTTTGCATCTATGTTCATCAGGGATCTTGGTCTGTAGTTTTCTTTTTTGGTGGGGTCTTTGCCTGGTTTTGGTATTAGAGTGATGCTGGCTTCATAGAATGAGTTTGGAAGTATTCTCTCCTCTTCTATTTTTTGGAGAACTTTAAGGGGAATGGGTAGTATTTCTTCTCTATATGTCTTATAAAATTCAGAGGTGAATCCATCTGGCCTGGTGGTTTTGTTCTTAGGTAGTTTTCTGATTACTGATTCTATTTCGTTGCTGGTATTTCATCTGTTTAGGTTTTCTGTTTCTTCCTTGTTCAGTCTTGGAAGGTTCTATTTTTCTAAGAAGCTGTCCATTTCTTCTAGGTTTTCCAGCTTGTTAGCATATAGATTTTCATAGTATTCCCTAATAATTTTGTATTTCTGTGGGGTCTGTCGTGATTTTTCCTTTCTCATTTCTGGTTCTCTTTATGTTTGTAGACTCTCTTTTTCTCTTAATGAGTCTGGCTAGGAAGGGGTTTATCTATTTTGTTTATTTTTTCAAAGAACCAGCTCCTGGTTTCATTGATTTTTTCTATTGTTATTGTTCTCAATTTTATTTATTTCTCTCTGATCTTTATTATGTCCCTGCTTCTGGTGACTTTGGGCCTCATTTATTCTTCTTTTTCCAATTTCAATAATTGTGACTTTAGACTATTCATTTGGGATAGTTTTTCCTTCTTTAAATAGGCAATTGCAATATACTTTCCTCTTAGAACTGCCTTTGCTGCATCCCACAGAAGTTGTGGCTTTGTGTTGTTGTTGTCATTTGTCTTCATATATTCTTTGATCTCTGTTTTAATTTGGTCATTGATCCATTGATTATTTAGGAGCATGTTGTTAAGTCTCCATGTATTTGTGAGCCTTTTTGTTTTCTTTGTACAATTTATTTCTAGTTTTATACCTTGGTGATCTGAGAAGTTGGTTGGCAGAATTTTAGTATTTTTGAATTTACTGAGGTTCTTTTTGTGGCCTAGTATGTGGTCTATTCTGGAAAATGTTCCATGTGCACTTGAGAAGAATGTGTAACCTGTTGCTTTTGGGTGTAGAGTTCTGTAGATTTCTGTTAGGTCCATCTGTTCTAGTGTGTTGTTCAGTGCCTCTGTGTCTTTACTTATTTTCTGTCTGGTTGATCTGTTCTTTGGAGTGAGTGGTGTGTTAAAGTCTCCTAAAATGAATGCATTACTTTCTATTTCCTCCTTTAATTCTGGTAGTATTTGTTTCACATATGCTGGCGCTCCCGTGTTGGGTGCATATATATTTATAATGGTTATATCCTCTTGTTGGACTGACCCCTTTATCATTACATAATGTCCTTCTTTATCTGTTGCTACTTTCTTTGTTTTGAAGTCTATTTTGTCTGATACAAGTACTGCAACACCTGCTTTTTTCTCCTTGTTGTTTGCATGAAATATCTTTTTCCATCCCTTCACTTTTAGTCTGTGTATATCTTTGGGTTTGAGGTGAGTCTCTTGAAGGCAGCATATAGGTGGGTCTTGCTTTTTTATCCATTCTATTATTCTGTGTCTTTTGATTGATACATTCAGTCCATTTACATTTAGGGTGATTATTGATAGATATGTACTTATTGCCATTGCCGGCTTTTAGATTCATGGTTACCAAAGGTTCAAGGGTACCTTCTTTACTATCTAACAGTCTAACTTAACTCTCTTGTTCAGCTATTATATAGACAGTCTGATGATTCTTTATTTCTCTCCCTTCTTATTCTTCCTCCTCCGTTCTTTATATATTAGGTGTTTTATTCTGTACTCTTTTGTGTTCCTTTGACTGTTTTTGTGGGAAGTTGATTTTATTTTTGCCTTTAGTTAATATTTGGATGGTCTGCTTTCTTTGCTATGAATTTATTTCCTCTGGTGACATCGTTTTAGCCTTTAGAGTGCTTCCATATAGAGCATTCCCTTTAAGATATCCTGTAGAAGTGGTTTGTGGGAGGCAAATTCCCTCAACTTTCACTTGTCTGGGAATTGTTTAATCCCTTCCTCAAATTTAAATGATAATCGTGCTGGATACAGTATTTTTGGTTCAAGGCCCTTCTGTTTCATTGCATTAAATACATCATGCCATTCTCTTCTGGCCTGTAAGGTTTCTGTTGAGAAGTCTGATGTTAGCCTGATGGATTTTCTTTTGTAGGTGATCTTTTTTCTCTCTCTGGCTGCCTTTAACACTCTGTCCTTTGTTTGATCTTTGCCATTTTAATTATTATATGTCTTGGTGTTGTCCTCCTTGGTTCCCTTGTGTTGGGAGATCTGTGGGCTTCCATGGTCTGAGAAACTATTTCTTTTCCCAGCTTGGGGAAGTTCTCCTCAATTATGTCTTCAAAGACACTTTCTGTCCCTTTTTCTCTCTCTTCTTCTTCTGGTACTCCTATAATGCAAATATTGTTCCGTTTGGATTGGTCATACAGTTCTCTTAATATTCTTTCATTCCTAGAGATCCTTTTATCTCTCTCTGCCTCAGCTTCTCTGTACTCCTGTTCTCTGATTTCTATTCCATTAACAGTCTCTTGCACCTCATCTAGTCTGCTCTTCAGCCCGTCTATCGGCTGTTTAATTTCTGTAATATCTCTCTTCACCTCCTCCCTTAGCTCTTGCATATTTCTCTGTAGATCCATCAGCATGGTTATGACTTTTATTCTGAATTCTTTTTCAGGAAGATTGTTTAAATCTATTCCACCTGGCCTTCTCTCTGGGGTTGTCTCGATGAGTCTTGTTTGGACCATATTCTTCTGTCTTTTCATGGCGATAGAAGTGGTCGCAGGCAGGTGCCACGTGTGTCAGCTGAGAGAAAAAAGTCCCTTCCTGCTTGTTGTTCTCCTTGCCCTTCTCTGCAGCCTGTGCTGGCTACCCTCACACTGGGAGGCAGTCTCTGGGATAATCCCCTAAAATGCTGTCAACGGGACCTCCCTCAGGCTAGCCTAGAGCACTGCAGGGGTTTGCAGCCACGCCGGGTGCGTTCTGCACCCCTTGGTGTCTTTCGGCCCTTGCTCTGGCTTCTGAGGCCCCTCACTATTAGCTGCGCCCCCTCCGGGAGGGGATTCTGTGTAGTTGTTGTGGGCGGGGCCACTTTCCTGCTGTTCTGCAGCTGTGGCGGATCGGCCGGGAAACGAATAGCAGGCTGCTTATCTCTGTGTGGGGCTTTAGGGCTGCTTTACCCGGCAGCTGGTTAGAGTGCCCGACGTTCCTCAAGACTCCCAGCCTGCTGGGTTGAGTATGCTGGGAAAAATTTGTTCTGCTGTTGGGTCCTTGTCTCTTTAAAACTTTTAAGCAAGTGCCCGCTTTTCTTTTGTCCCAGGGGAGACAGCTGTGGGGACCCGCTCGCAGTCTCCATCTCAGATCCTGCACTTCTGTTTCTCTAATCACCAGTACACCATGCGATGTGTGTCTGTGCTCCCGGTGCAGATCACCAGGGCTGGTTGTTTAGCAGTCCTTTGCTTTCACTCCCTCCCAGCTCGGATTCTTTTCCTCCCGCCAGTGTGCTGGGGTAGGGGAGTGCTCGGTTCCCGCCGGGGCGCAGCTTTGTATCTTACCCTCCTCGTGAGGCGCTGAGTTCTCACAGATGTAGCTGTAGCCTGGCTGTTGTACTGTATCTCTGGTCTCTCTTTTAGGAATAGTTGTATTTGTTGTATTTTCACAAATATATATGGTTTTGGGAGGAGATTTCTGCCATCCTACTCATGCTGCCATCTTCCCAGAACTTCTGTAATTCTTTATTTTTGTAAGAATAGATATTATTGTCATCCGCCATGAAAGTGTGTATGTATATGTTTAAAACATTTCTATATGCAGTTGAAAAACTCAGTTCAAATGTATCTACTGGCCATATTTGAAATACTTATTACATAGTCCATCTACATTTTTTTCATAAATTTGACTTATTTTCATTTGAGAGGATACTTGGTTTCCAGATGGAGAAATAAATTTAACTTACAGGAGTGGGGAAACCCAAGACATGCAGAAATTGATGTGTATCTTAAAAGAGAGTTCCAATTAAAAGGACCTCTTAAATCTAAAAGCTTTTCCCTCTGGTATAGCCATCCACTGCATGAAACGTGGTGTTTTACATTAATCATGGTGTTTTGGGTGAATGGCTTGAAGCTCCATGTTTTTCTGTAAAAATATTCTAGGGGGAGATAAAATTAGAAGATGCTTGTTACTGTATCTCAGAATAATAGATTAACAAGAGGGAATACAACAGTAATAGTATCTTAAAGAATTAATCCACGGGAAAAAAAGATCTGTGAAGCAATGAATACATGTGCCCACAAACATACTCTGTACACACAAACATATATACAAATAACATGTAAACATAGATGCATTTTAGGCAAGTGATCCAAGTAACTCCATTTATGCATTTTTTCTGGCCATATACATTAGCCCTACTAGATCTTTGGTCAGCTGTCTTGTGGGGAAAAAAATTAAAGAATTGGTTCTTTATTTAACAATATATAAGCAGCGTTCTCAGCGATAAGGATATAATAACAGAGAAGAGAGTCTTTCTCTTTAAGAGCCCCCAGCATTCTGTGGGAAAAGTGTTATTGCAGTGGTTTGATGAAAAGGAAAACACATTCACATAGAATTTCATGATCCTAGAGGACAGAGATCATGGATGCTGTGTGGAGAAGGTGATGTCTGGGCTGAGTCCTGAAGAACAAGGAGCAGTTAGTAAAAGGAAATTGGACAGGTGGAAGCTCTGCATGAAGAAAGGCCAGGAACTTGAAACAGAATGACATATGGGCTCTGGGGTTGGTGGCGTGTACTGACGAGGGAGAGAGGAGGGGAGAGGGTGAAGAGTAGGCCAGATAGAGTTGGGCAACTGGACTTGATATTGCCAGCAGCGAAGAGCCTTTGTAGGGTTTAAAGCATAGCAAGGTCAAATTTGTATCTTAGCAGATCATTGTACCAGCTGTGTGGAGAATGGCTTTTAGGTAGGGAAAGCCAGAGTTTGGGATCCAGTTGAAGAGGCTGTTGTAGATCAGTAGGCAAGAGATGCTGAGGGTTTGAACCAGTATTATGGATCAAGGGTAGCAGGGACTGAGAAATGGTGGTGGAGAGCCTAAGCCGTGCTTAGGAGGTACCATTTGTCAAGACCTGGTGTTTATTTGAATGTGGATTGATGGATCAGGATTTCTCAGAGTTTTAGCTTGGGTTGCTGGGTGTGGAGGTGCGGAGAGCCATAAATCTGAGGGGAAGAAAGAACAAGGACTGGCCAGGCAGGTGGGAGTGTGACCAGTGTAGTTGAAGGTGTCTGTGGTTCATCTGGGAAGAGTAAATCAGCACATGGATATTTTGGCCACCAGAAAGAGGTCTCTGGTGATGAATTTGTGTGTTGTCAACCTATACATGTATAAAATTGAATACACAGCCTCTTCTACATAGTCCATTGTGTTGTCTTTTTCTTCCTTTTAAAAGCAAAGATTGAGATCTCCATAAATACACAGGAATTCATATACTTGCTGGTTGTGCATGAATGACAGTGCAATCCCACAGAATAAGAAGTGCTTTGGGAAAAATGCAAGTAACCAAATGGTCTTTGTTGCTTTTTTCCAGTTGTGTCCGTGGAAATGCCTGCCTCAGAGCGATATTGCTTCAGCTGACCTTCCCGTGGTGAATTCTTTTGAGTACCCTGGCTCTGCGGCTTGTTCAGTTCAAAATGGCAGAAAAAGCTCCCCCTGGTTTAAACAGGAAGACTTCAAGGTCGACACTTTCTCTTCCACCAGAGCCTGTGGACATCCTTAGGAGCAAAACGTGCTCACGGAGAGTTAAGATCAACGTGGGGGGCCTCAACCACGAAGTCCTGTGGAGAACGCTGGACCGGCTGCCGCGGACGCGCCTGGGAAAGCTCCGGGACTGCAACACGCACGAGAGCCTCCTGGAGGTGTGTGATGACTACAACCTGAACGAGAACGAGTATTTCTTTGATCGGCACCCAGGAGCCTTCACTTCCATTTTAAATTTTTACCGGACCGGGAAACTCCACATGATGGAGGAAATGTGTGCTCTCTCTTTTGGCCAAGAGCTTGATTACTGGGGGATTGATGAGATCTACTTAGAGTCCTGCTGCCAAGCCAGATACCATCAAAAGAAGGAGCAAATGAACGAAGAACTGAGGCGAGAGGCAGAGACCATGCGAGAGCGGGAGGGCGAAGAGTTTGACAACACTTGCTGCCCGGAGAAACGGAAGAAGCTATGGGACTTGCTGGAGAAACCCAACTCATCGGTGGCTGCAAAGGTATGAAAAGCTTGATGTCGCTTTCCTCCGCATTGTTAGGATGTTGTCTACATTCCAGAGAGTGTGATTGTCTTCATTTAAGATGTTTTGGTAAGATATGACAAAAAGAGGCTTCGCAGACAGTGAAGGATACTTTCCAAAATCTGATTTTGTCAAATAGAGTTATTCTTCCCAGGTGATATCATAAAATGGCATTTACTCTTTTGTAAATAGTGTTATTAGGTCGGGGCAGGCCTGGGCGATAGGGTTTCAGAGAGTTCTGTTTTTCCTGGCACAGTGCGGTGTTGACTTGGAGGTTGAGGAGAAAGCGCTAGGCAAGATCCATCAGGAATGGAGTCTTGCAGAAGCCTGGGGCCTGGGCTCCGTCCTTGTAAAGGCAAGGTGCTGTCATGAAAAGTACAGGAGTGTGTCCTGGCCTCGTTCTCTGGAAATGCAAGGAAAGAGAGGAGAGAGTAGCTCCCTATAGTTTAGAGGGCTGGAGGGCCTCATGCATGAGGGAAAGGACTGTCTTACTGAGCTGTGTAAGGAATGAGCCAATGTCTGGAATGCATCCATTTGCTTCCTGTTCGGAGGTCTACTCTGACAATGATGTTTCTGTCTGTTGGTGTATAATTTTTTCTACAATTGAGGTATTACCATATGTCAGAGTTCATAAACTGCTTAAAATGAAGGTAAATTCATGTTTCCAATTGTGCCTGCATATGTCTCAATTTCAGAGTAAATATTTTGCCACTAATTTCAGTATTTAATTCAACTGCATGATTCTGTTTATCTAATTTTATTGAGAGCTTTGAGGTTTAGCTCAAACCAGGTCTCATCCCATATATTTAGTTCTGTATTGCAATATGAATTACAAATCAAACATCTAAAGAGTCATCTTTAGTGGCAGAAACATAGTATTGATATTTTGTGCATATTAGATGAAAATGGAATGTAGCATAGAGAAAAGATTGTCATCATATGAATTCTTTAAATTAGAATTTTTCACTTTCATTTTTTATAACAGTAAAAATTACAGAAATATAAAGTGCCTGTTGACTGGAAATGAAGATACTACATGAAATCTACAACATATAAATATTGTAAATAATAAGCTGAATGCAGCAATGAGAAAACTGCTTCTTGCTCTCGTTGATATGTCTAGTTTTACATCTTGTTGACGTTTAAAGGCATTTTACTTTCTATCCAGGACTTGGAACTAAATGAAATAAAATGTATTTCTGTTGTATGTAATGAGGAAATGCACATTTTATGACAAATGGAAGATTTCAGCTAGGTGTTTTTGTGGTTATGAATAATTTGTTTATTTTTGTTTTACCCGTAAGAAAGAAATGGATGTGCTGCATTTATGGGTTTTGTTTGAGAATGGTTACAGTCTTTCTAATGTCAATTTTTCAGTTACATATTTGAATTACTACTAAAAATATGGAATGAATATTGAAGATGAATGACATAAATTCTGGATGTAAGAGAGTATTTTGGGTAAATTTACTCTTTCAAGCCTTTAGGCAATTGAGGAATAAATGATTGTTCGACCAAATGTTTCAGAGGCAGTTAACCAAATATATAAAATAAGCAGTTAAGTCAAAGAAAATTTGAAAGGTTTATGTGGTTTATTTGCTAATAACAGTGTTACTGACATATATCCAAAATTAAGCACTCAATAGAAAAATTTTTTTAAATATATGCATTTTTTTCTGAAGAATTGCTTGTAAGGATGGAATAGGGTCAATAACCTGATTTCCCAGACAAGGGAATTCATTTACTCTCTAAATTTTGGAAGAAACAGCCATCTCTTGATCTCTAAGAAGACATAAAAACTGATAATGGCCTGTTACAATATGCCAATAAAGGTATATGCATCAGATAGATTATTTAAACTTGCTTCAAATTATGTATGTACAGATAAGATATGTACCTACAAACTGTAGCCAGTAGCGAACAACATTGGTTTGGGAAATTTTTATGTAGTTATAAATAATAAATTTGTTTCCAAATTATTAATCAAGCTAGGCAAATCTTTACTAACCTAAGTAGACTCTTTACTAAATTTTTATAAAGGATTTGTGTTTATTTATTTAAATGTCTACATTTTCCTATCTGTTTGAATGGTGAAATATTACGGAAATTATTTACATTTGATTATATAGTAGTTTAGTGAAGTATTGTTCCTTTGTCTGAGGTTTGGAACCTTTTAAAAACAGCTCTGTATGATGCCTTATAAAAACCACTACCTTTTCCTGTCCTCTTCTCAAGTCACATAACTTGTTATTTCTCTGGAATAATTCTTGGTCAGGGTAGTGCTAATACTAGCTTTGTGTGAATAGTATTTTTACAACTTGGAAATGATTTGCTTTGTTAAAAAGCTGTAGTAGGATGCTACTCTAGCCTTCACTGTTTGTATTATGGGTACATCAGGACACCACTTATGCTATGAAGCTCTTGTGTAGGAATGCTTAGAATCTATGTGTTTTTCCTAAGTTGCTTAGGAGGTAAGATATCTTTGGAAGAGAGTATCAGTTTATCTTGTCTTTACAACTATTGCTTATTTGGTTTAGTAATTCAGTTGAACATATATGGAATGTTCTCTGTACTCTACACACATTAAAGTAGACATATAGAAAGAAACATCCTTATCTCCAGAATTAAAATAAAACAATTCTCTCAGCTTAAACAGGATTTTATTTCCTTGAAAGTACTGGGTTTTTCTCTTTTGATTTTTCTGTATTTTATAATTTACCTATACATTTCTGTAATAAAGTATCAAAGTTATGAGATTACTTGCCAAATCCGTAGAATAAAAGGAAAAGCTTGACTTGGTGAGTATTTGTGAAAAATATTTCACAATAGGTTAAAATATATATTCATTGTCATGGAATAAATACTGAATAGTCAATTAAGTAATAATTGTTCAACCCATGCTGTGTGCATCCATTATGATATGCAAAATTACTGCAAGACCCATTGACCTGTCATACTTTGTCTTTGGGCATGACCCTGACAATAACTGTCTGTCTCTTGTAGAACATGCTTCTTGGTGTCCATTAATTGAACCTTCTAAAATATTAATAATCAAAAAAAATGCCAAAACAATTTAAAAGTGTGGTATTTTTGAAATGTCTATATTTAACAAATTAACATTTTTATACATACACAGACTGCCATGAAATGTACTTTTCACAAAACAGTGACAGGCTAGTAAAAATTATTTCATAGTTTTCTGTGGTGTGGTATGACCTGGTAATGTGATACAAGTTTATATCTGGATGATGGATATTCTCTTTTTTTCAATCTTGGTGTATCTGGCTGGCACAAACCTCTGGGTTACCATGACATGGAATCGCTGGCTCTGGTATGCCTTTCATAGGAACGTGCAAGGGGAAGAGGTGGGCTTAACTGCCTGCCAGTTTTCTGGGCAGTGAAGTGGAATTAGACTTGATCTTGTACCTCTTCCAGCACAGGGCAATTTAGTCAGACTCTGGACTGGAAACATTAGCATTTCCCCTGTAAATTTTGCTTACAGTGACTTCAGTCTAAGAAGTGTTTGAAAGCATTAAAGAAAAATGGGTCCTATCAGCCTATGCGGTAAAGTAATAGGCAGAAAGAAGCAGGGCCTAGGTGAGAGCTGAAGGGAACTAGACTCTTCAGATGGCGAACTCATTCTGAATATCTGACGAAGGTCAAGACGAAGGAAGTCAGCTGGCCTTCAGACAAACCCAGTCAGGAAACAGCTGAGCCTTCTGAAGCAAGCCTCAGTCTGAACGCGTAAGTGAACGTGGTGTGCAAGACGATGCTGGCCAACAGGCCCAGCTGAAGTGTCAGGTCAGGAAACTAGACTGTAAGCAGCCTTTATTTGGTAAGAACAATATGAGGCAAAATCTGCAAAAAGACATCTCGGTTCATCTGAACCAGTGAGAGTTACCCAGCAGCTCTGTTAGTCAGGGTCTGGGACTAAGTCAGGGGGCAGTGTTTATCATCTGCTTTGCTCCTCAATTTCTTTCGTTATTCACAACTACCACTTCCTTACCCGCCTAAGGACTCCTTCTCATCTTACTTTTTCCCCATTCTCTCCTCCCACTCCTCTTCCTCCTCCTCCTCCTCTCTCCCTTCTTCCCCACCCCACCTCCATAGGAAAGGGACAAGGATTGACTGGAGAATTGTTTCATAACTTTTTTTTCACTAATGGCTCCTTAAGGAGAAAAATTAAGTTAAATTTAAATTCTCCCTAAAGGGTGAATTGAAAAACTAAGGAATAAGACTTTATCAGGTAGAGTGGAGCTTGGAGGGCTACAAACTACCGTAATATCAAAGATTATTTCCATCCCTCCCAACGAGCACCAATTTTCACCCCTGGCGGTGACATTGCTCCTGTGGAAAATGCATTGAATGGGGGAAAGGAGATGTCTGTGTCTGCTGCACCCGGCTCATTACCTCCACACACCCACGTGAGCGTCCCCATTGCAGGGCACAGCACAGCGCCTCGGGGAGACTGGGAAGGGTCGGGAGACCTTAGTCATCCTTGGATCAAGAGGGAAACGGAGGTGGCAGATGCACAGTGTGTTGGGGAGCCAGAGGTCAAAGTTCTGAGTTTCCCAGAGGATGGTGCCTGCTTGCTTACCCTATTGATGACACCTCCTTGAAAGCCACACTCCCTCTTCTAACTGAATTAGAGTTGTTAGAGTTGTGCCTCTCAAGTCACAGAAATAGTAAAAAGAAAATAAATCCAAATAAAACAAACACTCCTGTGTACTGTTCAAGTGAAGAATGCATAACATTCTAATTCTATTTATAATTTATAGATCAGTTATTCTAGTGCTTTGAATGAAAAAAAAAGTAAGATATTGGAGCAAAGCCATAAATTATTTCCTTTCAGTCCAAGAACAGAATTTTTACATGTTGTGCACGTGCGTGTGCACGTGCGCTCACACACACACACACACACACACACACACACACACACACACCTTCCCCCCACTATTTGAAAGTAGAATGTGCCTATGAAACCTTTTGTAAGTGAAATGGCATAGAGCAAAGAAGCAATTACCATTTCATGAAAGTGAAAAGACTCTTCAGATTTCTGTCTGTTAGTGAAAACAGATAGTACTAATTAGTGTAGGTCTTTAGAAATGAAAGTGGCAGGAAAGCAAACTTATGGATATTAGGGGAAACCTGTACACACACACACACACACACACACAGTCAGGTGAAAAACTCTGCCTGTACTAAACTCTCAGTTTAGCTTTCTGATGACTTGCTTTGTGATAAACAATAACAGTAACCATTAAAACCATAAAAGGGCCCCCAAATGAACCGATGCAGTGTGAGCACACACCAAAATCTCCCTGTGTCAAGGCACCAGTACTCCAGTTCCTGTTAGGACTGCCACTGGCCTAATTAGTGTGCCAATCACACCGTTTCTGTGTTGTTTCCTGTTTTCCCTGCTTGACCTTACCTCTCTACATCCCAGCTATACAGATTAGGTTGTTCATGCTCTTCTGATAACATGGCCTAAGAGTTCAGAGGGGCTTTAAAGGGAGAGCTCAAAAGAACTTGGCCAGTCTGTGGAGGTTTGGCTTGGAGATACGTTTTTTTCCCTTTCTAACGTATATAATCCATACAGACAACTGGGTGAAAGCCTGGAAAAGAAATTTGGCATAAAAAAATAAAACAGATAAGGTAGAAAACACTGGATTTTTATTAAAATATTTCAGATAGTTCATTCTTTAACTCTTGGGGTCCTATTTCTAGATCTGTGCTTCTTGGCTTACCCCAAAAGGCTGCCCTGAAAATGCACCACTCTTTGTCCCCTTGACATCATTTGGTTCAGTAGAAAAAGGTGAGAAAGAGGAGGAAATGGTTAAAAAGCTCACATCCAATGTCCTCTTACAGATGGTGCTGTATGTCCTGGTTTTACCAAGAATTCCCTGGTTAATGCCTTTTGTCCTAGGCTAATTATAAACAGTGGTTCCTTCCACTCTTATAAGGTGTCCCAGTTTGGGCAATATATGATCACCTTACATGTGAATATTTTTGAAGGAAGAAATTATCTAAGAATCATGCACTTTTCATTCCTCTTTGCTTCTTGATTACATTCGAGGAGGGGCAATCTTAATTTTCAAGCGATGTTTCTATCTTTTTTGAAAAATCATTGGTTTCCATTAATATTAAGACATTCAGACTCCTTTCAAGCTCTGTTTTTAAACCTCAAAGGTAATTATATTTTCAAGGAAAAAAAACTAAGTTCTTTCTACATTATTTAATGGTATCACAAAACAGCACATCCTGGTGGTATTAAAATATCCTGGTTTTGAAAAATCCATGTACACTGCTTTGGTTATTAACAGACTTGTTGTTTTTATTTCAAGTGAGAAGCTTAATAAAGTGAATAATGTACTGTTTTAGGTAAGCAAAAGTATTATGAAGGAATGGTCATAATATTTAACACTATGCTTTGGAAGACTCTAGAAGGGTTTGAATAATGATTTCGATTAAGTGTTCTTATCTGAGTTTTATCTCCCATTTTAAAAAAGAAGAAAACAAATATTTTCCAAATGCTCAGAGTTTATAAGAAAATTCTCATGGTGCATATGCCTTGAGATCACATAGCTTTCCCATATTACTTACTTTTAAGCATTTATGCTATCTAATGGAATTTTGCCCAAGTTTTATCTAGTAATTGCAAAGAAGTACAATCTGCAACTGCATTGATTCCTCAAGATGGTTAGTCATTGCCTCACCCACATTTATTTATGTTGTTACTGTTTAACAGTTTCCCTAACACATTACAGAATATCCAGGTCATCCTTATAACTAGCAATTAGTGTTGAGATATGGTAGAGATATAGCAGTTAGTTGCATGGGACCTGAACATGAGAAGATGCTATTTCGAATGGCACTAATCTTTTCTTTTTTGTTAGATGCTCTTATATTTTACAGAAATATTTGGCATGTAGAATGAAATGAAATAATCTCTTCCCAGAGAACCTATTAATAAAAGATTGCTTGTTATAGGAAACCAAATTAGCAAATTTTATTGAACATTAAATATTATATATATAAAATATTGAATATTTATTAAATGTTAAATGTTATATACATTGAATTATCAAAAGTAGAAAGTTTGGGGCATTCAATTTATTTTTAATTCCTCTACACTTCACTCTTCCACAAAAGGGTCAGCTCACTGGAGACACATACATTAATAATTCAAATAAAGTAACAATAAAAGAATTCAAAGCAAAAAATGGGACTAGAAGAAATATATTTAATATTATTACAGTAACACTAGGGAATGCTTTATTTTCTGCAAAATGTTTTGAATAATTTTAATTTAAAAATGACAGTCTTATAATTTAAAAGAGAGTTGAAATTCAACAAAATTTGTGTTTGTGTTCGGAAAAATTTGCGATCTGGCCTTAGAGAACATTGTTAACTGACTCAAAGTAAGAGTTATTCCTAGCATAGAGACTCTGTCTGTATACCCATGTGAACTGACCGTTCTGGGGAAGAAAAATATTTTCAAAATAATAAAGTTGATTCTAAAAGAACTGCTGAAATAAAAATTCCTTTTTGATCAAAGCATGATTGCATAGACAAAAATTCCAGCTACTTATGCACAGTCATGAAATAACCATAGATTGCAACAGATTTTTTGTTTTGGGCATTGATTTAGCATTGGTGGTTTTATTCTTCTTGAGAATAACCTCAGAGTTCCATAACATTCAATAATCTATAATGTGCTGAGGCATAAATCTCAATTCTGTGTAATGTAAAATTGGCCTGTAGGAGCTAGTGACTTTTATTATGGGTTAGTTTAGCTGGTCATTCAGTACTGTTAGCCTCACCCAGTTTGGTTTTTTTCCCCCTCATTGTCACATATACCAACTCTCATGAAATGTTCCTGTATTTTATGGGGGAGGTACAGTATGGTAGAGATTCATGAAGCTCTTTTAAAAGTAGCAGTCAGCCTGGAAATTATTCTTGCCCACCAACAGCCTGGTGGTCATTAACAGCCTGCAGTGGAGCAGAGAGGGATTGAGAAGTCCTCAGGCCATGACAGCAAGCACATTCCACACAGCATGTGGACACTGGAAGCAAGCTGCATGCCCTGTATCTACCAGGAACATTCAGCCCTTCACCCAACTTACTCCTTCCCCATATCTCCTAGAATATAGTTTAAAATCAGAATTTTGAAGGGTTTGAGGGGATCAAGACTTCTCTGCAATTGCTATGTCAGCCTTGATACACAGATATAACCAATCCAGAATAAACAGGCTAGATTTGGACCAGCTAGGAACAGAGAAGAATAGTGACTGGCAAAGACACATGTATGGCAAAGTGGAAGAGGAAAATGTTTGCTTTCATCCCTCTAAAACTTTTCCAGGAGGCACTAAAAGCTAACATCAAAACTATATCAGACTTTACATCTAGATATTCATTAGTTTTAGCTGTGTGTACATCTATGTTTAAGTTTGCTCCTTTGCTAATACATAAAATGAATGGCTTTTTCCCCATAAATCATCCCCTTTAATGTCATTATAAAGCTTTAAGTGAGAGAACTGTAGATATTACTAAGGACTAATAATAGTGAAGCCAACTGATGTTTGTAGTTAAGTTTCTGTTTCTAGGGTGGGCAAACTAGGTAGCAACAGCCCTCACTGAGTGACACCTGAACTAGGTCTGTGTGTTTGTGTGTGTGTGACTGAGAGACAGAGAGAGAGAGAATGTTATTCATACACTCTTCCACCTCTCCATTAGGGCATATTATATATTTTTTGATTGAAGTACCATTGATATACAATCTTATATTGGTTTCAAGTATACAACACAGTGCTTCAATAGTTAAACATATTATTAAATCCTCACCCCCACTAGTGTGGTTACTCTCTGTCAACAGAAAGGTGTTAAGAATCATTGGCTATGTTCTCCATGCTGTACTACCATCCCCATGACCAGCTTATATTATGATTGAGAATTTTTGTGCCCCTTTATCCCCCTCTCTCTCCCCACCCACTCACCCCCAGCCCCTCCTCCACAGTAACCACTAGTCACTTCTCAGTGTCTATGAGTCTGCTGCTATTTTGTTCATTTTGTTTTGTTTTGTTTTTACATTTTACAATATAGTGAAGTCATATGGTATTGTCTTTCTCCACCTGGCTTCTTTCATTTAGCATAGTACCTTCTAGGTCCATCCATGTTGTTGCAAATGGCAGGATTTCTTTTTTATGGCTGAATAATATTCCATTGTGTATATGTTTCACATCTTCTTTATCCATTCATCTTTTGATGGACACTTAGGTTGCTTCCATAATTTGGTATTCTAAATAATGAAGCAATAAACATAGGGGTGCACATATATTTTCAAATCAGGAATTTTGTTTTCTTTGGGTAAATTCCTAGAAGTGGAGTTACTGGGTCAATGGTATTTCTATTTTTAGTTTTTTGAGGAACCTCCATACTGCTTTCCACAGTGGCTGCACCAATTTACATTCCCACCAACAGTGTAGGAGGGTTTCTATTTCTCCACATCCCCGACAACACTTGTTATTTTTTGTCTTTTGGATAGTGGCTGTAATATCTCATTGTGGTTTTGATTTGCATTTCCTTGCTTATTAGCAACATGGAGCATCTTTTCATGTGCTGGTTGACTGTATTTCTTCTTTGGAAAAATGTCTGTTCAGGTCCTCCACCCATTTTTTAACCAGGTTATTTGTTTTTTTTGATATTGAAGTGTAGGAGTTCTTTACATATTTTAGGTGTTAACCCCTTACCAGATAAATCGTTTATGAATATATTCTCCTATACTGTAGGTTGCCTTTTTGTTCTGCTGATGGTGTCCTTTGCTGTACAGAATCTTTTTAGTTTGATGTAGTTCTTCTTGTTCATTTTTTATTTTGTTTCCCTTGCCTGAGGAGATGAGTCCATGAAAAAATTGCTCATGTTTATTTTCAAGGAATTTTTGCCTGTGTTTCCTCTAAGAGTTTTATGGTTTCAATGTGTTTCATTCAGGTCTTTGATTCATTTCAAGTTTACTTTTGTGTATGGAGTTAGACAGTAATCCGGTTTCATTCTCTTTCATGTAGCTGTCCAGTTTTGCCAACACCAGTTATTGAAGAGGCTGTCTTTTTCCCATTGTATATTCATGGCTCCTTTATCGTGTATTAAATGGCCAAATGTGTATGGGTTTATATCTGGTCTCTTTATTTTGTTGCATTGGTCTATAGGCCTGTTCTTGTGCCAGTACCATACTGTTTTGATTACTGTAGGTTTGTAGTATAACTTGAAGTCAGGAAGTGTAATACGCCCTGCCCAGCTTTGTACTTTTTTCTCAGGATGGCTTTGGCTATTTGGGACCTTTTGTGACTCCATATAAATTTTAGGATTACTTGCTCTAGTTAATTGAAAAATGCTGTTGGTATTTTGATAGCGATTGCTTTGAATCTGTGAATTGGTTTGGGCAGGGTGGCCATTTCAACAGTATTAATTCTTTCTATCGATGAGCATGGGATAGATTTCCATTTATTTGTGTCTTCCTTAATTTCTCTCATCAGTGGCATAGTTTTCAGAGTACAGGTCTTTCACCTCTTTGGTTAGGTTTATTTCTAGATATTTTATTCTTTTTGATGCAATTGTAAGTGGAATTGTATTTCTGTGTATTAATTTTATATCCTGCAACTTTACTGAATCCAGTTATTAATTCTATAGAGCATATTATATTATAAAACCCACTTGCACAAAAAAATGTAGTGAACTTCAACCTGTATTTGGCAATTTGGAGTAGATGCAACTATGTCATCCAAATAAAATAGCTCCTTCAGAATATAAACTTTTGTGATAACCTGATCAGGCATGAATTCCATGGAAAATGTTCTACTGGTCCAAGAATAGCAGTAAGTATTTTTATTAGTCTCCTATGATTTTGTTTCAGGATGTTAGAGGTCATTGCCATCCTGGATTTCATGCTTTTATTTCGGCCTTATTGAGTCACTCCTGACACAACCACAAGTGTGGCATGCCACTTTAAATAGTTTCTCTAGCCTATGCCCCAGCAGTATAAAGAACAGTCCAGTAATCCTGGCATAGTTCCAAATGGGGTTGCATGTTTGCACAACTGAAGTGAACCTCAGGATATTTGCACATGAGTGGAAGAACTTCCAGTCTTCCAATCGTTGTTTTATCTCTAATTAATATTAACTCTAGAGTGAATTTTGGATATATTGAAGTGTCGTTGTCTTATTTGGTGTCATCTAAATTAAATCCTCAAACAAATATTTCCACCAATTAGTTTGTTTTTTTTAATTCAAATTTTAGTTTATGTATTAGAGTTAATCTGTCTGTGGCAGCACTTTGTATAAAACGAACTTCTGCATTAGTATCCAAGCATGTAATTTCAGTCAGAATTTGATTGAATTGAAAAATAACTCCATGCCACTGTCTGAAGTACAGGAACAGATTTGTGCTGTGATAAATTAGGTGTATTTCATTAATACAATGGAATTTTTCACTTTGGGAAACTAGCAAGAGGTCTTGCATAATATGCATAAGGTGAGCAACCTATTCCATTTCAGTGCAGTATTTAGTTTAGAGGCAGAAAAACATTGGTAGGTAATCTTGGTTTTTAAAAGGTGTTAACTTGCTATATACTACAGATGGAATGAACTACAAGTGCAATGAAAGAAAATAGGAAATAGTAGGCTAAAATCTAGTGTAACATGAATTTGCTATTACATATTTACTATGTAAAAAGCTAACACATTTTATTATATTTCTTAAGTGAATTCTGCAGATGTGAAAATTATTGTATTATATAAGTAAAGTAATTGCATTATGAGTGATATTAAAATTCAAAGCAAAAATCTGTTTTTTTTAATATAATTTATTTTATTATCATTAATTTACAATTACATGTGCAATATTACGATTATTAAACTACCCCTTCATCAGGTCCCCCCCACCAACCCCATTACAGTCACTGTCCATCAGCGTAGTGAGATGCTATAGAATCACTACTTGTCTTCTCTGAGTTGTACTGCCCTCCCGTGCCCCCCCAACATTACATTTGCTAATCGTAATGCCCCTTTTTCCCTCTTATCCCTCCCTTCCCGCCCATTTTCCCCAGTCCCTTTCCCTTTAGTAACTATTAGTCCGTTCTTGGGTTCTGTGAGTCTGCTGCTGTTTTGTTCCTTCAGTATTTTTTCTTTGTTCTTATACTCCACATATGAGTGAAATCATTTGATACTTGTCTTTTTCGGCTTGGCTTATTTCACTGAGCATAATACCCTCTAGCTCCATCCATGTTGTTGCAAATGGTAGGATTTGTTTTCTTCTTATGGCTGAATAATATTCCATTGTGTATATGTACCACCTCTTCTTTATCCATTCATCTACTGATGGACACTTAGGTTGCTTCCATTTCTTGGCTATTGTAAATAGTGCTGCAATAAACATAGGGGTGCATCTGTCCTTTTCAAATTGGGCTGCTGCATTCTTAGGGTAAATTCCTAGGAGTGGAATTCCTGGGTCAAATGGTATTTCTATTTTGAGTCTTTTGAGGAACCTCCATACTGCTTTCCACAATGGTTGAACTAATTTGCAGTCCCACCAGCAGTGTAGGAGGGTTCCTTTTCTCCACATCCTCGCCAACATTTGTTGTTGTTTGTGTTTTGGATGTTGGCCATCCTCACTGGTGTGAGGTGATATCTCATTGTGGTTTTAATCTGCATTTCTCTGATGATTAGCGATGTGGAGCATCTTTTCATGTGCCTGTTGGCCATTTGAATTTCTTCTTTGGAGAAGTGTCTATTCATGTCCTCTGCCCATTTCTTAATTGGATTATTTGCTTTCTGTTTGTTAAGGTGCATGAGTTCTTTATATATTTTGGATGTCAACCCTTTATCAGATACGTTTTTTATGAATATATTCTCCCATACTGTAGGATGTCTTTTTGTTCTACTGATGGTGTCCTTTGCTGTACAGAAGCTTTTCAGCTTGATATAGTCCCACTTGTTCATTTTTGCTTTTGTTTCCCTTGCCCGGGGAGATATGTTCATGAAGAAGTTGCTCATGTTTATGTCCAAGAGATTTTTGCCTATGTTTTTTTCTAAGAGTTTTATGGTTTCATGTCTTACATTCAAGTCTTTGATCCACCTTGAGTTTACCTTTGTGTATGGGGCTAGACAGTAGTCCAGTTTCATTCTCTTACATGTAGCTGTCCAGTTTTTCCAACACCAGCTGCTGAAGAGGCTGTCATCTCCCCATTGTATATCCAAGGCTCCTTTATCAAATATTAATTGACTGTATATGTTTGGGTTAATGTTTGGATTTTCTATTCTGTTCCACTGGTCTGTGGGTCTGTTTTGTGCCAATACCAAATTGTCTTGATTACTGTGGCTTTGTAGTAGAGCTTGAAGTCAGGGAGTGTAATTCCCCCTGTTTTATTCCTCCTTCTCAGGATTGATTTGGCTATTCGGGGTCTTTTGTGGTTCCATATGAATTTTAGAATTATTTGTTCCAGTTCATTGAAGAAAGCTGTTGGTAGTTTGATAGGGATTGCATTGAATCTGTAGATTGCTTTAGGTAGTATAGCCATTTTGACAATATTTATTCTTCCTAGCCAAGAGCATGGGATGCATTTCCATTTGTTAGTGTCCTCTTTAATTTCTCTTAGGAGTGTCTTGTAGTTTTCAGAGTACAGGTCTTTCACTTCCTTCGTTAGGTTTATTCCTAGGTATTTTATTCTTTTGATGCAATTGTGAATGGAATTGTTTTTCTGATTTCTCTTTCTGTTAGTTCATCATTAGTGTATAGGAAAGCAACAGATTTCTGTGTGTTAATTTTGTATCCTGCAACTTTGCTGAATTCAGATATTAGTTCTAGTAGTTTTGGAATGGAATCTTTAGGGTTTTATGTACAGTATCATGTCATCTGCAAATAGTGACAATTTGACTTCTTCTTTACCAATCTGGATGCCTTGTATGTCTTTGTTTTGTCTGATTGCTATGGCTAGGACCTCCAGTACTATGTTGAATAACAGTGGAGACAGTGGGCATCCCTGTCTTGTTACCCATCTTAGATGAAAAGCTTTCAGCTTCTCGCTGTTAAGTATGATGTTAGCTGTGGGTTTGTCATATATGGCCTTTATGATGTTGAGGTACTTGCCGTCTATACCCATTTTGTTGAGAGTTTTAATCATGAATGGATGCTGAATTTTGTCAAATGCTTTTTCAGCATCTATGGAGATGATCATGTGGTTTTTGTTCTTCTTTTTGTTGATGTGGTGGATGATGTTGATGGATTTTCGAATGTTGTACCATCCTTGCATCCCTGGGATGAATCCCACTTGATCATGGTGTATGATCCTCTTGATGTATTTTTGAATTCGGTTTGCTAATATTTTGTTGAGTATTTTTGCATCTACGTTCATCAGGGATATTGGTCTGTAATTTTCTTTTTTGGTGAGGTCTTTGCCCGGTTTTGGTATTAGAGTGATGCTGGCTTCATAGAATGAGTTTGGAAGTATTCCCTCCTCTTCTATTTTTTGGAAAACTTTAAGGAGAATCAGTGTTATTTCTTCTCTATATGTCTGGTAGAATTCAGAGGTGAATCCTTCAGGCCCAGGGGTTTTGTTCTTGGGTAGTTTTTTGATTACCAATTCGATTTCGTCACTGGTGATTGGTCGGTTTAGTTTTTCTGTTTCTTGCTTGGTCAGTCTTGGAAGGTTGTATTTTTCTAAGAAGTTGTCCATTTCTTCTATGTTTTCCAGCTTGTTAGCATATAGATTCTCATAATATTCTCTTATGATTCTTTGTATTTCTGTGGGGTCTGTCATTATTTTTCCTTTCTCATTTCTGATTTTGTTTATGTGTGTAGATTCTCTTTTCCTCTTAATGAGTCTGGCTAGGGGTTTATCTATTTTGTTTATTTTTCAAAGAACCAGCTCTTGGTTTTATTGATTTTTTCTATTGTTTTATTCTTCTCAATTTTATTTATTTCTTCTCTAATCTTTATTATGTCCCTCCTTCTGGTGACTTTGGGCCTCATCTGTTCTTTTTCCAATTTCAGTAATTGTGTCTTTAGACTATTCATTTGGGAATGTTCTTCCTTCTTTAAATAGGCCTGGATTGCAGTATACTTTCCTCTTAGAACTGCCTTTGCTGCGTCCCACAGAGGTTGTGGCTTTGTGTTGTTGTTGTCATTGGTCTCCATATATTCTTTGATTTCTGTTTTGATTTGGTCGTTAACCCATTGATTAATTAGGAGAGTGTTGTTAAGTCTCCATGTATTTGTGAGCCTTTTTGATTTCTTTGTAAAATTTATTTCTAGTTTTATACCTTGGTGATCTGAGAAGTTGGTTGGTAGAATTTCAATATTTTTGAATTTTCTGAGGTTCTTTTTGTGGCCTAGTATGTGGTCTATTCTGCATAATGTTCCATGTGCACTTGGGGAGACTGTGTATCCTGTTGCTTTTGGTTGTAGAGTTCTATAGATGTCTGTTAGGTTCATCTGTTCTAGTGTGTTGTTCAGTGCCTCTGTGTCTTTACTTATTTTCTGTCTAGTTGATATGTCCTCTGGAGTGAGTGGTGTGTTGAAGTCTCCTAAGATGAATGCATTGCTGTCTATTTCCTCCTTTAATTCTGTTAGTATTTGTCTCACATATGCTGGCCCTCCTGTGTTGGGTGCATATATATTTATAATGGTTATATCTTCTTGTTGGACTGACCCCTTTATCATTATGTAATGTCCTTCTTTATCTTTGCTACTTTCTTCGTTTTGAAGTCTATTTTGTCTGATACAAGTACTGCAACACCTGCTTTTTCTCTTTGTTGTTTGCATGAAATATCTTTTTCCATCCCTTCACTTTTAGTCTGTGTATATCTTTGGATTTGAGGTGAGTTTCTTGTAGGCAGCATATAGATGGGTCTTGCTTTTTTATCCATTCTGTTACTGTGTGTCTTTTGATTGGTGCATTCAGTCCATTTACATTTAGGGTGATTATTGATAGATATATACTTATTGCCATTGCTGGCTTTAGATTCATGGTTACCAAGGGTTCAAGGGTTTGCTTCTTTACTATCTAACAATCTAACTTAACTTTCTTGTTAAGTTATTGTAAACACAGTCTGATGTTTCTTTATTTCTCTCCTTCTTATTCCTCCTCCTCCATTCTTTATATACTAGGTGTTTTATTCTTTGCCTTTAGTTAGTATTTGGATGGTCTGCTTTCTTTGCTATGATTTTATTTTCTCTGGTGACATCTTTTTAGCCTTAGGGGTACTTCCCTCTAGAGCAGTCATTTAAGATATCCTGTAGTGGTGGCTTATGAGACGCAAATTCTCTTAACTTTCGTTTTATCTGGAAATTGTTTAATCCCTCATCATATTTAAATGATAATCGTGCTGGATACAATATTCTTGGTTCGAGGCCCTTCTGTTTCATAACGTTAAATATATCATGCCATTCTCTTCTGGCCTGTAAGGTTTCTGTTGAGAAGTCTGATGATAGTCTGATGGGTTTGCCTTTGTAGGTGATCTTTTTTCTCTCTCTAGCTGCCTTTAATACCCTGTCTTTATCTTTGATCTTTGCCATCTTAATTATGTGTCTTGGTGTTGTCTTCCTTGGGTCCCTTGTGTTGGGAGATCTATGAGCTTCGGTGGACTGCGAGACTACTTCCTTCCTCAGCGAGGGAAAGTTTTCAGCAATTATTTCTTCAAAGACACTTTCTATCCCTTTTTCTCTCTCTTCTTCCTCTGATACTCCTATAATGTGAATATTGTTCCGTTTGGATTGGTCACACAGTTCTCTTAATATTCTTTCATTCCTAGAAATCCTTTTGTCTCTCTCTGCCTCAGCTGCTCTGTACTCCTGTTCTCTGTTTTCTATTCCATTAACAGTCTCTCGCATCTCATCCATTCTGCTGTTAAGCCGTCGATCGCTTGTCTGATTTCTGCATTGTCTTTCCTCAGTTCCCTCACTTCCTCCCTCAGCTCTTGCACATTTCTCTGTAGGTCCATCAGCATGGTTATGACTTTCATTCTGAATTCTTTTTCAGGAAGACTGTGCGTTTCCATCCCTTCAGACTCCCTCTCTGGGGTTGTCTGGTTGATTTTGGTCTGAACCATATTCCTCTGTCTTTTCATGGCTATAGAATTGGTCACTGATAGTTGCTACGTATGTCAGCTGGGCTCTTTAAGACTTTAAAAAGAGAAGAAAAAAAAAGAGAAAAAAAAAGAAAAAAAAGAAGAAAGAAAGAAAGAAAAAAGAAAGAAAAGAAAAACAAAAGCAAAACAAAAACAAAACAAAAACAAAAAAATGCCCACCGGACGTAGATTCTGTGGGAATGCTCTAGGTGGCGCTATTGCCCCACTATTCCACAGCTGTGACTGTGCCGCTCCGCAGGGCCCTTTATCGCTCTGGCAGGGGTGGGAACGAATAGGGAGGCTGTTGATCTCAGTGAGAAGTGTTACGTATGGCTACGCTTCCTCAGTCGCCAGCTAAGGCGTCTGAAACTCCCCAGGACTCCCAGCCTGCTGGGCTGGGTGTGCTGGGGCGATCCGGCTCCTCCGCTGGGCTCCTGTCTCTTTAAGACCGCTGAGGAAAGCGCGCACTTTTTTTTTTCCTTCCCGGAGCCGGCTGCAAGCCCCCTGGCGCGTTCCCAGCTCAGATCCTGCCCCTCTGTCTCTCCAATCTCCGCTGCACTGCGCAGTGTGGGTCAGCGCTCCCCGCGCAGATCCCCGGGGCTGGC
>JAVSCE010011000.1:0-64734 GCA_032199065.1 Smutsia gigantea
ACACACACAAGGACACAGATACTAGGAGGTGAGGATCACTGGAGCTATCCTGGAGGCTGGCTTTCCATGTATTAACTCATTTAAACCCTGAAATGTGCCTGGAGAGGCTTAGTTAGAAGAGACTGAGGTCAAGAAGCTGGGGCTGTATGTGGGAGATCCAGAGTTTAGAGGTCCTAGAGGCAGCACTCCACACCAGCACATGCAGGGTGCCCCCTGGTCCAGCAGCAGCGATGTCTCCAGTCAGGGGTGGTTTGTGAATTGTTCCTGGCTGTGTGGCTTCTGAGCTGGAATCTTCAGCCCTGTTGGAGATTCTGGAGGCTACCAAATATAATTTGCTTGAATATAATAGTTGAAGAGGGTTCTATTATCTGCAATGAAGATCTGCAATGACTGTTACAAATGGTTCCAAATGCAGGGGACATATTATTCTTGCAGGCTGAATATAGTGAGTATGAAAGCCATCAGCATAATGTAATGGTCTGAATGCCACATCGTTGTAGGGTTTATTAGCGTAAACATAGTGTTTTACAATAAAAGAGGTGAGAGTGTGTTCCTACTCTGTACTAGTCAGAAGACAGCAGAAATATTGTGTCTGGAGGCTATTTTAAAAAAATGGGGACAGGGACAAACTGGAGCATGCCCAGAGGACAGAGGCCAAGATGGTGGGGGAAACACAAACCATATGCCCTGAGCCTAGGGATGTTTTCCATGAAGAAGAGAAGACACTCAGGGAGCCATGAATGCTGTTTTCACATATGTGTGGAATTCTCATGGTGCAGAGGATCAGACAGAATTAGATTCAAATCCTGGTCAGTTCCTCTCTGTGGCTGTGGACAAGGTCCCAATTTCTCAAAGTCTTTTATGATAACACCTGTCATATGGCACATGATTAGTAAGCATGAATCCCTTTCCTCTGTACCCTTAGCACCATTAACGGTGTAAGAAGCAGATTTACAATTGGTCTGAATATGGAATATAGGCAGTGAGCCTTTGGAGAAATCCAAGCACAGACTGGACAACTCACTTGACCATCCACCCTCATGGAACCCTTTTGGAAGGCCAAATTTCAAGCTAAGAATATTATGTGCATTTTCTCACTTATTCCTAGTGAGAGTCTTATGAAGTAGGTGTTACTCATCTTACAGATGGGGGAACTGAGGCTCATAAAGGTTAAATAGCTTGTCATTCTAAGTGACAACGTCAGAATTGGAAGCCAGGTTTCTCTGACTCCAGAGCTAGTGTTTGTGACCATTATAGTCTGCTGAAGTGGAGGAGTGGAGGGTGGAGGGTACGAGTGGGGGAGGGCACGCATTAGCACGAGCTGACACAGATGTCCTCTAAGGCTCTTTCTAATCAGAGTTTCAAGATCCTTTGGTTTCCTCTGGACTGAGAAACAAAGTTCCTGGCTCAGGCTGTGCTTCAGCCTAGACTCCCAGCCCCCTGCAGAATGTCTGGCACACCACTCTGACTTCCTGCTTCTGCACGCCTGGAAGGAATGACACAGTGAAGGGGCCTGAATACTCCCCGAATGCCAGGGCAGGCCCTCACGGTGGGGCCCTGGCGGCCAGCATTGTGCAGCCAGGAGAAGCAGGCCCTGGAATCGTTTCTTTTCCGGAGAATTTATGTGCGGGACAAAAGGAGCCATTATCCCCAGGGTTGCTTCGACGGCTGCTCAGGCCTGTGGCCCAGGTGTCACATGCTGTCCCCATCTCTCAGCCTGCTCTCTCCCTTTGTCTGCAGGAACACAGAGGTTTGGCCCTTGCTGCCTTCTCTGACACTACCCCAGCCACCTTTAGGTCTTGGTCCCTGGCACTGTTTTTCTGAAATGAACTTGAACCTCCATGGACTTGGAGAGACCAGTGTCAGCTGTGAGGGTGATGGACGGGGTTTGGCTCTGGGGTGCTGCCACGTGCGGTTCCCATTCTGCACGGTGCCCAAGTTGGGCCCCTAGTCCTGTTGGTGGAGCACCTGGCACTCTGCATAGTTTTCCCAGGCTCCTTGGGGTGATTTCCCTGCCTACAGCATTCAGCCTGAGCTCCCTGGCTGGGCCTGCCAGGCTCTCGTGCACTGGGCCCTGCCTCCCTCACCTTCATCTCTCCCCCTGCTCCACACTCCTAAGCTACAGCAAAATGGTGCCAGCCTCAGCTGCCACCACGCATTCCTCCTCACTTAGGAAGGGGGGAACCTTTCTTTACTGGCTAAGCCTTCTTTCTTTGAAACTGAGCTTAAGCGTCACTCCCAAGAAGTCCTTGGTCCCCTTCCACTGTGTTCCTTTAACGCCGGGAGTTGACTTACCTCAGATGTTGTCCATCCCAGGTGGTGTGGGATGCTGCTTGCAAGAGGGGCCTCCAGGATCAGACTGCTTGGGTTCAAGTCCCAGCCTTGCCATTTACCAGCCCTGTGACACTGGGCACATTGCTTAACCTCCCTGGGCCTCAGCTTACTTGCCTATGAAATGGAGATGACTGGGCTGCTGTCAGGACTTTGTGAGATCACACCTGAGGCTAGTAAAGCCCCTGGAACAGAGCAAGTACTCAGTTGACATGACTATTACCATCATTCAACAAAGCATTTGTTACATGCCCACCATGTGCTGGTATCTGGGCTGGACTAAGGAAGCACAAAGAACAAGAGAAATGCAGTCTTGATGCTTAGAGAAATCTGCACACAGAACCCTGATAGATCTCTCTGCAACTGGAATTTGGGTTGTAGAAAGAATGGGTTGGGGTACTGCAGAGCCAGACCTGGAGAAGGGAGTGGCCCGGGTGAGATTTCTGTGTCCACACTGCTGGGAGAGATCTCCGTATTCCATGAAAGGTTGGGATGAGGTGTCCACCTGCTGTCGGTCTTTCACCTCTGCCCCTGGATCCAGGAGGTACAGAACTTCCAGTCGAAATGCAGACTTGTTCTTATTTCATCACATTTTTGCTTCTTTGCAGGGTCATTCTTCCCAGCACACAAGCATGCAGTGTTATCTTCCATCTTCAAAAACAAGAACAGAAACTCTCCCTTGAGGCCACACCCATCTCTACCCCATTTCTCAGCTTCCTTTTCTAGATTATTTTCTCCAAAGATTGACCTATTCCCAGACTTTACCCTTTACTCCCACATCCTCCTCCTTCCTCTCCCACATCCTCCTCCTTCCTCTCCCATCTCCCTTCATCCCTCTAGACTAATTTGACCTAGACTCCCGTGACCTCCACCTTGCCCAAACCACAGGAAAATTTCCATTCTTATTGTACTACAGCTTTGGGCTGTGATTTGACCGGGTAATCGGTTCCCCATTGCATTAGTTTTCTATGGCTACTGTAGCAAATCTACGTACATTTAGTGGCTTAAGACAGCATAAATGTATCATTTACAGCTCTGACGGTTAGGAGTTGGAGAGGGGTCTCAGGAGGCTGAACTGCAGGCAGCGTTCTAAGAGCCCCACTTCCACCTGTGCGCCCCCACCTCCATTCTCCACATGGCATCCAGAGAAACTTGCAGAACTGAATTAGGGCCCCCTTCCTCTTGCTCGAACCCTCCAGTGGCAGCAGTTGCTCATCCCTTTGAATAAACTGCAACATCTTTGGCATGCCCTCCCATCCATATGATGTCTGATCCCTGATATCAGTCCAAACTCTCCTTGCACCCAGACCCCCCCATCTCCTGTACCCCAACCTGCCCGGTGTGCTCGCCGCTCCTCACACACCACATGTGTTACTGATGCAAGGTCTTCACAAGGCTGTTCCTTCGCTGGGGAAGCTCCTCTCCCAGACACCTACGCGGCCACTCGCTCATTACGTTTAGGCCTCTGCTCAAATGCCACCTCTTTGAGAGGAAGTTTCTGCATTCTTTTCCTTGTATCATATACATTTAGTTGTTTACTATCTCTCTCCCCGTGAGGGCAGAGAGGCTATGCTCTTGTTCAATTCTGGATCTACAAAAAGTACGAACAGTTCCAGGCATGTACAGTAGGCACCCCACATGTTTGTTATCTGAATAAATGAAGGACTGAATGAACAGACAGACTTCCCTTGGAGGGGAGTGAGTTGGCCTGAGGCTCCCTGTCAAGGACATGCGGGAGTCAGAGAAGGAGGCAAGGCCTCTGAGGGAGACCGTGTCCATGGCAACAGAGGTTGGAGCCCGGCGGGGGCTGCTCCTGGGGGCAGGGCAGGGGAGGCGAGTGAGCTGGTGGAGCCTGTGGGGACACCAGGGGCCCCAGAAAGTCGGTGCCCAGCCTGGCATCCGGCTCAGACACTGATTCTCCTCCGCTTCCACCTCATTGCTCTGGCCTCGGGAGACCCGGCAGACAGGCTGCTGGCAGGGGCTTGGGGCCCAGCAGGCGGGCTTTGCACATGCAGGACAGCTCCCCAGCCTTCCACAGTCTTGCCCAGGGAGGCGCCCAGAACCATGAAATCCTGGGTCATCAGCCTAAAGGAAGCCCACCAGGCAGAGAGTGGCCCTGCAGCGGGGCTGGAAACAAGGGCACAAAACCCATGCTGCCTAGTGCGCTACTGGAAATAGTGACCTCAGAGCAACCAGCCTGCCTCTCACTAGGAGCCAGGAGTGTCAGTTAGCTGGCCCCGCCTAACCCTCAGAGCGACCCTCTGAGAAGGGGGTTGTGTATCCGCAGTGAAAAAATGTGAGCTCAAGGGCAGAGAGGTGAAGGGGCTTGTCCAGAGCCACACAGTCCAGTGCTGGAACTGGGACTCAGTAGCCCCTTGTCCTTCTGCTCCTCTTTGCATCCTGCATGTGAATGGTCAGACATGCACCCCATCTGCACCTCCTGGGACCGCTTCTCATAGAAACCTTTCTTCCCCATGCCGCGGGTTACACTGTGTGTCTTGTCCTTTGTATGTTCTTGATTCTGGGCCATTTTGGAATCATATTTTATTCCTGCTATTTTGGTAATGAATACACATCATTAATTCTTTTGACAAACATCCACCGAGCCCCTGCTCTATGCCAAGTGGGCAGTGATGAATAATAACAACTCTAATGCTTAGCAAGGAGCATCTCCTCTGTGCCAGGCTCTGTTCTATTGCCTTCATGTATAAACCCTTTCAGTTCTCACAGCTCCCCTCTGGGGTAGGAGATGATCCCACTTCTGAGATGAGAACACTGAGAAGTACCAGCTTAGTGAGCGGCAGAGTGGAGACAGAAACCAAACCCATCTGACTGCAAAACTCTTAATCACTGCTCTATACCAAGTGATAAGGTCTCAGGGATAAGAAGGGACATGGGCTGCAGGTGTGCAGGGGAGGGAGTATCACATTTGGTGGGGTTCCTACGTGAAGGGAAAATGAATGATGTGAAGGATTTCACCAGGTAGAAGAGGTAAGAACATTCAAGGACAGAAGGACAAATTCCAGACAAATGCAGAGAACTTCAAGTACTGAGTGGGTTCGACACACAATGGTTTCTAAGCTCCTTGAAGGCAAGAAAAGAGTTTTGTCTACCTTTGTGTTTATCTGCTTCTCAATAAATATTTATTGAATTAAAAAAATGAAAGATTTCATCTGGCTTGGCTCCTACCTTCTGGGTAAGAAAGGAAGAGCTGTGTATTTGCTGAGGGCCCACTAAGTACCAGGCCCTTTCCCGTGTATACACCCCTGACCTTCGGGACAAGTCTGTGTGGTGAGCATCGTCTCTGCTTTTCAGACAGGAGACCGAGCACAAACAAGAAGCGCAGCTCCATGCCTACCACTCACACCCATCCGACATTGGAGCCCATTTCTCCCCCCTTACCACAGTAAGTCCTCTGGAGCTGTTTCCACCTCTTGGGGTGATGCCCGTGAAGCCAGTGTAGGGGCATCATTTTCTATGACATCATTTCCTTTTTGCCCTTTGCACTTCCTCTCTTCTCCTCCCTGTGTCCCCCACAACCTACTGAGGCCCTATTCTTCTGGGACCTAATAATCCCCTCCCTCTCAGAGTTATGTGGGTGATAGGACTTTCAAGGGATGAGCAATTTTTTTCCAAAACTAAAAATTTAACTTTATTATTTCCTTACTCTATTACAGAGCACTCCATGCTCATTGCTGAAAAAGTTAAAAGATTCAGAAAAGCCACATGACCACTGCTTGATTGGGGGCAAGCCTCATGGGAAATGAGCCTCAGTTTCTACAAAATGTCAAAGAGGAATCAATTATGTATCCTGAGTGCACAATTTCTGTGTATAGATTTGTTCATTTACAGCATGGCTTATGCTCTTGAGAAATTAGAAACTAACTGCATGTCCATCCATAGGGGATCACTTAAATAAATTTGGCATATCCATACAAGGTCCACTAAAAAGTATGATGTCAATCTCTATTTGTTAAGTTAGAAACTTCTTGGCTTACCATGGGATGATAGAAGTAGTATTACCATGGATGTAATGCTTATATTTTCTGCTCTCCACTCTCTTCCATCCTGCTCTGTGCCCTAGGGCTTTGGCTTCTATGGACTGCTGTTGATGGGCTTTTCAGCCTTCTAACTCTGACTGGTTTGGCCAGTGGGAGGCACTGGAAGTTGGAGAGCCGGGGTAGAGTGAGATCAGGATATTCATTCCTCTGGTTCCACGTCTGCTGGTTTGCAGAGCTGGCTGTATCTCTCCTGGAGGCTATAGTTCCTGATAAGCAATCCTCTCCAAACAGCTCTGGTTTATAGTCACCACTCTCTTCTTATGACCTTCAGATCTGGGGGTGATGATGGCTCCCCTCTTGCTGGTCTTGGTGCACCTCACTATTCCTTCCCGGTTTTCCTCACCTCTGCTCAGACCAGTGTAAACAGTGTCTTTATTAAACTTTCTTTAATTACTTACTGGAATGTTCCATCTGTTTCTGTCAAGAGCCTAAGACAAAAATATAATCCAATTTTGGTAAAAATCTGTCCATCTATAATCCAATAAGGGAAGTCTGGAAAGATGTTCATGAAAGCATTGTTGTCTCAGTGTGGTGGGATTTTTTCTTCTTTAGGTTTTCCTGAAAAATTTAAACTTTTCTACAATAAGCAGGCATTGTCTTTGATTCAAGAAAAACAAGCAAATAAAACAGTTGTAAAGGTTAGGTGACAACAGGACATGAAAAGTGCTTTGTATATTGGGAGCTGCTGTTCAAACTTAAGGTCCTAATGAGTGAGCCAACTGGTGCAAGGATTTCTAGGATATTTGTATTGAGACCTGATTTCCTCAAAGGAGACTGATTTTCCTCTCCAGCAAAGGACTCAGATGTAAATGGACCAGCCCTGCATCCTTGGCTTTTTTCATTCTGGAGCATCTCAGCGAACAGTCAAGCTCAGGGCAGCTCTTCTCTGCTCCTTCTGCCCTCCAGTCAGCCACCCACCAGCCTCTCCCCAGCCCCCACTGCATGCAAGGTCACAGAGAGCCAGATAAAACCTAGGGTAATGAACTAGCAGTGATACTGGCCCTCTGGTCTCGCGGGTCAGCATATCTCTGCCAAAACAAAGAGAGGACTTTCAAAAGAATGCCTTCTTTTTTCATTGAACTTGGCAATGAATTAATTATTGTTTATTGGGGTTGTGTGATCCTTGGTCCCAGTAATGGTGCTAAGACATAAATCATAGCTCTTTGGGGGTGGGGTTGAGGAGGGGGCCCAGGATACTGTGAAGAGCTGTTTTTCTAACACAGGAAAAAAATATACTTGTTTCCAAGTGGCAGGGAGTGCATTCTGGGCTATTTATAATCTGCTGCAGAGCTAAGGCGTTTCTGCAGCTGGGCCTCGGAGATAATCAGCACGGTTTTCTTCTCAAGCCAGGTCTGCACAGCAGACCTCTTTCGTCTTGTGGCCCACCCTACCCTGGGACCTGGGCCTCCTCAGCCTGGCCTCCCTTGCTTGGCTTCAGCTTCCAAGATAGCAACGAGTACATTTAAAAGCAAAAAGGCCAAAATACCTCTGAAGTCAAGGATTATGACCTGCTGGCAGATGGATTTGCCTAGAACAGGCCCGTGGAATGTTGATGGAACTTGGCACAAAGGGCCTTTCAGAGCAATGGGGAAGAGGCACATGCCACAGGCTTTGTCCCTTCTCCCAGAAGTTGCTTCAGATAGAAAAACAGGGTCCCAGGGAGGGCAAATCCCCAAGCACTCACACGGTATGTCTTGGCAGGAGAGCACGTATCAGGGCAAAGCTCCTGGAATAAGGCTCATAGAACCTGACTCTTAGCCCGGCCTCTGCTGTGACTGCCTGGGGACCTGGGGCAAACCCCTTCATGTCTCTGGAACTCAATTCCCTCATCCATAAGATGGGGGACTACGGTCAGGTTTTTTCCCACACTTTAAAAACTCATTAAATACATGGATGGAGCTAGAGGGTATTATGCTCAGTGAAATAAGCCAAGCCGAAAAAGACAAGTATCAAATGATTTCACTCATATGTGGAGTATAAGAACAAAGAAGAAAACTGAAGGAACAAAACAGCCACAGACTCACAGAACCCAAGAACGGACTAATAGTTACCAAAGGGAAAGGGACTGGGGAAGATGGGTGGGAAGGGAGGGATAAGGGGGAAAAAGGGGCATTATGATTAGCAGATGTAATGTTGGGGGGCACGGGGAGGGCTGTACAACTCAGAGAAGACAAGTAGTGACTCTATAGCATCTCACTATGCTGATGGACAGTGACTGTAATGGGGGTTGTTGGGGGTGACTTGATGAAGGGGGTAGTTTAATAATCATAATATTGCACATGTAATTGTAGATTAATGATCCAAAATAAATTATTAAAAAAATTTTTAAAAAGACATATTGTGAAAGTAACAAATTAAATGTAAAAAAAAATGTTCCAGCTAAAAAAAAACCTCATTAAATATCTTTTATAAAAACCATATTGCATAGAAGTGGAGTATATAAAACACACATAAGCAGGGTAACTGGTTGAAGTGCAGTGAGGAGGGGGTTGTGACTGGAAGCCCACCCCCTTAGCCTCTTTCTCAGCCTGACGTGAGGGATGAAGGATGTCCAGGAGCCTAAGGCTCCATAAGGGTTTGGTCATTGCTGACTCGATGGTCTCTAACATTCTAAGCTTTGAAATTCATTTATCCACTCGTCCTCCACGAATATTTATTGAGCTCCTACCATGTGTCAGGATGGACTTGGTGCCAGGGATAAAAAAATGAAAAAGCAAACCACTGTTCTTGCTTCATGGAATTTAGAATGTAGTTGGAGAGGTAGATATTGATTAAGTAAACACTCTATTTAATATATTGATTAAATATATATGTGTGTAATATATAATAAATACATCCTAATATATATAACAAATATATTTATAAGATGAGGCCATACTGAAGTAGGTTGGACCGTAAATCCAATATGACTGGTGTCCTTACAAGAAGGGAAGACACAGAGAATGCCATTGATGACCCAGGCAGAGATGGCCCTACAAGTCAAGGGTTGTTGGCAAACCACCAGAAAGCTAGGAAGAGGCAATGGAAGATCCTTCTCTAGAGCGTTTGGAGGAAGTGTGACCCTGCTGACAGCGTGATTTTGGACTTCTAGCCTCTAGAACTATGAGAGAATAAAATTCTGTTGTGTAAGCCACCCAGCTGTTAGCAGCCCTAAAAAACAAAAATGCCATTGACACCTGTTATTTGCAGTAGTTATGTTTTATAAACTCACCACAAGGGCTGAATCAGTGAATACTGAGTCACTGCTCCTAGGAGAAATACAGGGTTAGGTTCCTTTGAGTCTGTGGCCATAGCGTTTTCATCATCCAATCTATGCATTATCTTGGTTTATGTGTGCTTCTGTTTAAAGACATCTTATTTGATATGTGTGTTGATTCATCAGTATTGAACGCATGGCCGACAGCAATACAACTCATGCGTGATTGAAGCCTACCTAACACACATCTTTTCTTGGGAAGGTGCATCACAAACTTCTTGTGCTCAGGAACCCTAGACAGCACAACCAGTGGCGGCTACTTTAAACAGCGAGACCATCCACCAGAGCCCCTAAATGCAACTAATGTGGCACAAAAATGGTTGTGGAAAGGACAATTGTTTAGAGTAGGAAAACTGGAACAAGCAGTGTTGTCTCGTTGTATCTCAGTTGGGAACATGTGTATTGGGTGACTCAAATTTTTGCCCATGGAAGCACTAAAAGCATTGATTCAGGGAATACAAATAATTTAGAGGCTAGGCAAATCTGTAAGTGCAAAATCTGCAAATAATGAGGATTGACTGTAGACACACACACATATTCAAACTGTAAGAAAGGTTGCAAAAGACAAGGAAGTGTTTTGAAAGACAGCAGGGAACACTTCTCTCAAGCTGGCTTGGTCAGGGGCCCCCTGAGTGGTGGCATTTCAAGCCAAGGCCAAAGGGCAGAGAGGCCCAGGAGCAGAGGGCAAGGGCTACCAGCAGAAGGGGCAGCTCATAGGATGTCGGGACAGGAAAGAGCACGGTGCATTTCTGTGAGGTGGGGGGGTGCAATGAGCAAGATGGTGAATGATATGGCGTGAGAGTTCTGTTTAAAGTGCTCTTGGAGTGTTTTGAGCAGAAAAATGCAATGTCAAGTTCTCTCTAGCTGCTCCCTGCGTTTGCCAGAATAAGATCTGGTTCCCTCAGCTGGCTAATCTGAAAATAAATTTGTGGTACTCTCAAAGCCTTCTTTGGATTTATGCAGGGTTATAAATAAATGCTAAGAAAGGTGTCATGGCTCGGTCACATCTCAGTTTGTTCTGCACACAGTGGTATGTAATTTTTAAATCAGATCTACTAGGAATATAATGCCTCAAACCGAGGGAGTAAGTCTTCCATGTGACCATTTCAGCTCCCACAGCAGGAAAGGGGAGGGTGATATTTTTAGAAGGGAGACCTCTCAGTGCCCCAAAACCACGCCAGAGGCACAGCCCTGTCCCAGGCCTGGCCTGCCAGCTTTCATCATGGGCGAGGCATGGGCAGGCCGAGGTACCCTTGTTGCCAGGAATGCCTGACCAGAAGCTGCTCTCGGGTGTGTCCCGGAGCTGCCTCCTCTTCACATGACCCCAAGACAGCTGGCTTCCTGGCCTTGTGCAATCTTCCAGCAGCAGGAAGGAGCCTCAGCCCAGTGTGAGGCAGCTGGAGTTTGACTTCACGTGTTTGTCATGTGCTCTGGGACAAACCGCCTAGCCTCTCCATGCCTTACCTCAGTATGTCCTTCTGACATTAATGACTGTCCCCTTCAGCCATCACCAAACCCTAGCGGAAGAAACAGTATGAAGTTACAGAGGTGCTTGGAACTTGTTGGCAAATTGCGCACCGTAAGTGGGAAACACCAGGACAGCCATCTTCTTCATGGCCTGAGGAGAAAGCCCCTTATTAATCATTGAGACACTCTGAGTAAGCGTGCTCCTTGGTGTTTGATGAGTAAGGAAACCCCTCCTACTATCTCATCACAGTTTCTTCCTCTTCTCCATGGCTTACCAACACTGCCTAACATAGGACATGCTAGGACATGCTGAGGAATTAGTGAGTCAAAAGGAAGAATGATGAGTAAGTGATTTTTCTGGCCTTCTATTTGAAAGGCAAATTCAGTTCAATAGTTAGCCATTCCAACCCGTGAAAGGTATAGAGGCTTGAACGCACTTGTGATTTTAATACAAAAACTGCCTGCCTGTCCCAGAGAAACAGCCTTTGTTCCTCAATTCACCTCAACACGCAGCCTCTCAGTCAGCAGAGGGCTGTAGGATCGTCCTGGCCAGAGGCTGTGAGCTGTTGTACCAGTTCTGACCCTCCCCGGAGACACCATGGTCACGTCACTTACCCTCCTGGGCCTCCCTGTCTGCAAAGGGTGTGTACAGACCGCAGAGGCAGCCTGCTAACCAGCTGTCTCCACTTCCACAGCCAGGTATTTTATCACATTCTTTTGTGCTTAAGGACTCCAGAATTAGATCTCCAGCGCAGGCCTGAGAAACATTTACTCTGCAGGAGTTCAAACCAAGCAATGAAAACGGTTGAAAACAAGCAGGTAGCCAGTGTCCTTAAGTCACCTCTTCCTGGGTGGTCCAGGAGTGCCCCTCGGCTTGCCCTGGTAGCCAGAGTCCATGTTTGCATGGGGATGGACAATTGACACATCCCCTGGGAAACTGCACCTAGGAGCCCACACTTTGTCCTCAGAAGGAGGTGTTTTAGATAAAATTATCTCAAGGGCTGCTTAAGCTCCCCAGACTCAGCTGAGGTCAGCAAGCATGGACGAAGCTCCCTGTGGGTGCAGGGATGGGCGGGGTGTTGGACTGTGGGAATAAGGAAGATGGATGCCAAACTGAATACACCAGTTAGGGCAGGGCCAGAGAGAACTGAAGTCACCCTCAGGGATCAGGGATGGCGACAAGTGTTGTGATGGAATAAATACAGAGTGCTAAGAAATGACAGACCAAAACATTCGAAAAATTCAATATCCATTCATGATAAAAATTCTCAACAAAATGGGTATAGAAGGCAAGTACCTCAACATAATAAAGGCCATATATAACAAACCGACAGCCAACATCATACTTAATAGTGAGAAGCTGAAAACTTTTCCTTTAAGATCGGGAACAAGACAAGGATGCCCACTCTCCCTACTTTTATTCAACATAGTACTGGAGGTCCTAGCCATAGCAATTAGACAACACAAAGAAATAAAAGGCATCCAGATTGGTAAGGAGGAAGATAAAGGAGCGATGGATATGGCTGGTGAGGATGCAGAGAAAGTGTTGGCAAAACTGGACAGCTACATGTAAGAGAATGAAACTGGATTATTGTCTAACTCCATACACAAAAGTAAACTTGAAATGGATCAAAGACCTGAATGTAAGTCATGAAACCATAAAACTCTTAGAAGACAACATAGGCAAAAATCTCTTGAATATGAACATGAGCAACTTTTTCCTGAACACATCTGCTCAGGCAAGGGAAACAAAAGCAAAAATGAATAAATAGGACTACACCAAACTAAAAATCTTCTGTACAGCAAAGGACACCATCGGTAGAACAAAAAGGCATCCTACAGTATGGGAGAATATATTCATAAATGACATATATGACAAGGGGTTAACATCCAAAATACATAAAGAACTCACACACCTCAACACCTAAAAAGCAAATAACCCGATTTAAAAATGGGCAGAGGATGTGAACAGACACTTCTCCAAAGAAGAAATTCAGATGGTCAACAGGTGCATGAAAAGATGCTCCACATCACTAATTATCAGGGAAATGCAAATTAAAATCACAATGAGATATCACTTCACACTAGTTAGGATAGCCAACATCCAAAAGACAAGGAACAACAAATGCTGGTGAGGATGCAGAGAAAGGGGAACCCTTCTACACTGCTGGTGGGAATAGAAATTAGTTCAACCACTGTGGAAAGCAATATGGAGGTTCCTCAAAAAACTAAAAATAGAAATACCATTTGACCCAGGAATTCCCGTCCTAGGAATTTACCCAAAGGAAACAAGATCTCAGATTCAAAAAGACAGATGCACCCCTATGTTTATTGCAGCACTATTCACAATAGCCAAGATATGGAAGCAACCTAAGTGTCCATCAGTAGATGAATGGATAAAGAAGATGTGGTACATAGACACAATGGAATATTATTCGGCCATAAGAAGAAAACAAATCCTACCATTTGCCACAACATGGATGGAGCTAGAGGGTATTTTGCTCAGTGAAATAAGCCAGGCAGAGAAAGACAAGTATCAAAAGATTTCCCTCATTTGTGGAGTATAACAACGAAGCAAAACTGAAGGAACAAAATAGCAGCAGACTCAGAGACTCCAAGAAGGAACTAGTGGTTACCAAAGGGGAGGGGTGTGGGAGGGCTGGTGGGGAGGGTGGGAGAAGAGGACTGAGGGCTATTATGTCTAGTACAGAACTTGAGTCCTGGGGTTTCGTGAGCATCAGTGAGTTAATGAGCCCAGCATAATTAAGTACTCAATAAATTCGGGCTATGGTGTTCTTATGATTATCAGAATGAATACTTGTTGACTTCCTGACTTCCAGATGAGGGCCTTAGGGTAGTGAGAAGAGGCATGGTGGGGCCACATGTTACTCATCTGTGAATCGCGGGCTTCCCCTCTGACAGCAGGACCAGTAATCACCGCCCTCAAAAGGTTGCAATGGGGATTAAATGAGATAATAAAATGTAGTTTGCCCAGCACGGAACCTGGCACAACCTAAGGGCTTACTCAATGGATATTGGTGGTGGAATTATTCATACTGTAAAGCTTTAGAAATCTGTTTTTTCTCATACATTGTTGTCGAGAGTATAAATTGCTTCAACTCCTATGAGGGAAAGTTGACAACAGCTATCAGATCTGTAAGTCCGTCTGCCCTCGACTAGTAACTGCACTTCTAATTACAGACAGCAGCTGGGAAGTGATGTGTGGCCATGGCTTTCCCTTGCAGCATTGGTTGGAACTGTCTACTGGGTTAGGGCTGATTAAAATAAGCTACAGATTGGCAAATTATACAACTAAAAAAAATAAAGGATGCTCTTTCTGTTTTGATATGAACAGCTGTCCAAGATACACTAATTGAGAAAATTAAGGATCAGAACGTATGTATCACCACACAAGGTTCACCAGTTGTGTTAAAGGAGTGGGGGATATAACTGTATCAGCATGCAAATGCCTGTATATGCATTTAAAAGACTCTCTGGAAGGATAGATTGAGATCTCACAGTATCTTTTTATGATAACTTTTGTACGTTAGAGAATGCATTACCTGTTCTAAAGATTAAATGGAATAAATTTTATTAAGGAAAGAAGAAAGGACGATAGAAAGCAGGGAGGGAGGGAGAGGAGCCTGTTCCGAGCTGTCCTGGGCAGAGTAGGAATGTATCAGGTACTCGGGAGGAGAGCAGGTCTGTCCCAGCCCAGGAGGGAGGGACGCGCTGAGCCTCACCTCACTGTGCACTGGATCTGGCTGAGCCTGAGTGTCAACTGTGATAAGGAAGGGACTTCGACTTACAGGATGCAACCTGACGCTAGGAGAAGCGGACACCTTACTGGAAGGCTGTCTTTTGACAGAGACGTGACAGCGAGCTTCAAGCTCTCCCTCTGCCCCTGTTTTCAACAGCTGCTCCCACATGTGTGGCTCCCTCCTCGAGTCCTTCCTCACCCCCAGGAAGGAGGACAGAAGGTCAGCTTGTTGGCACTCCTTCTTTCCTGAGAAGAGAACATGGACATAAGGGCAAGGGCCTAGTGTGTGTTTTTCCTTCCATTGTGTGATTTCTTAGATTACTTAACATGGCAAATAGCAGGGCCCATGGTACAGTCTTCTTGTTACCAGAAAGTCTTCGACACATGAAAGGCAAAGGTGGTAATATTCATTCCCCAGGTTAGCACCCCTCTGCCTTCTTAGACAACTAATTGAGAGATCTGACTGCCATCTTTAGCCTAAGAGTTATAATAATTTTTGTCACTGATGGTATGAATGTAGGGACAAATACACAGGTGTAAATGCACATGCATATTTCTGTTTTCTCAACATTTGATTTTATACAAATAGTTTTGCCTAGACTTTGGCATGTATTGCTATTATAATTACATTATTAACACATATGATACATCAGTTTGTATCAAATTCATAAATATATCCATAAGATAATAATAATACATGCTACAGCAATTTAGAGTTTGTTATCACGTCCATTATCTCATCTGATCTTCCAAAGCCCCTAGAAAGTGTGTATTTATTCAACAAACATTTACTGAGCCTCTACCACGTCAAGATACCCTGCTAGGTCCTGGTGTTTCAGAGATAAAAGGACACCACTGTGGTATACTTAAAGTCTAGTCTAGTCAGAGAACAACACACCAACAGATATGCAGTTATAGAGTTAGATGATATGGGAGCACTGAGAAGGGGCAAGCAACCGACCAAGTGGTGGGGGGGAAGATCTGAAAAGATTTCTGGGCAAGATATGGCCTGAGTTGAGCCTTAAAAGAGGAATAGGATATAACCAGGCAAAATCGGGGAGCAGGCTGACCTTGAACAGTAAAAACGGAGTCTTCATTCTCTGGGAGGAGGACGTGGCAAAGGAAGTGGTGCTGGAAAAGATGGCTGGAAACAAGTTTTTGAGGGACAGCACTGAGAGAGAAAGACCCATCTTATAGATAAGAAAACTGAGATCCCGACCACCCTTCAGTTCCCAGGTTAAGTTGCCTTACTCTGCCCTTCCCTTTTCAAAGCAGACCAGTTAGGAAGTGAAATGTGGCAGATGCAGACAACGGCCTGGAACGTAAATCTTGAATCCTGATCCCACATGGCCCATGGTAGGGGAACCACTGAGACATTAAAGGGACTGCTGGGTTCCCTAGGCTCTTTCTCCTGCGAGCTGCAGCCAAGTGAAGGGAAAAATTCCACTCAGTCTCAGGTGGCTATGCCTAAGTCCACGTTACACATTCCTTAGGGAGCTTGTCAGTTCAAGACCTGTTCTTTCATGCAGGGCCTTTATTTATTGGTTTGGCTTCCTTCCCTGAGGAGTGGTCTGTCTGGTTCTCTGGTCCAGACGCACTGGGGCTGATCCCTCACACATCTGGCTCAGCCCCACCCACCAGTCTGAACAGGGTCCTGAAAACCACCTCTGACTTCACAGCCCGTTGTCCCACGCCCTGGGAGGTGGGCTGTGTCTGGGCTTGCTCGAGTCTGGGAACGGCAACATTTGACCATGGCCTGCTCAGCCCAGACCCTGCTCTGAGGTTGGCACAAGATCTGCCTTGGGCTCTGGCTAGCAGGGCACCTTGGGATTTTGCAGAGGGGAAGCCCTGTGAAGTATGCAGGGGGTAGGAAGGGGTGGGGGAGAAAAGGTTGTCTCTGCTTCCTGGGGAGCGTGAGCAGCTCCTAGAAGGTGGGGTGGTGAGCAAAAAGCTGGTGCCTAGGATGGTGGCTGAGAAGGGTGCCCTGGGGGTGGGGCCCAAGCCGACCCTGAGAAAAGGGGTCAAGTGCAGGTGACTCATAAGGAAGTGTGCCCAGGGGAGACCAGGACAGGAATAGGAGGAGCAGGACAGGGAAGAGGAAGAAGCCAAACAAGAGGAAACAAAACAAGGGAGAGGCTGACCTCGAACCGAAGGACCTTAATCCTTTGGAGCGATGGGGTAATTTCCTGCATCCCACCTCAGCCAGGTCCTACAGGGGAGTGCTGAGTCTAAGGTATGCCTGCAGAGTTCGTCCAGGCAGGAGAAGCAGGGCCACCGCACTCCCACACTCCGGCCTAAGGGCTGCCTCAGGCCGCCAACTCCCAAGTGCTTCCTGTGGGCAAAGCAGCCCCCTTGTACCCAGGAGCCTCTGGTGTCGACCATCAGCAGCACAGGAGGGTAGAAGCTTGGGTGGTGCTCTGAAACAAAGGGAGTCAGGGATCTGGGTCAGGTAGCATCAGACCAAACCATGTTCCTGTCCCAGTCAGTTTCTGCCTGTGTGTCCAAGGACAAACTAACCTTATGGACAGTTTTCTTGACTGTAAAGTGGGGACATTCATATCCCTTTCTTGGGTTATTATGCAGGGTAAACAAGATAATACGAGCATAGTGTTCAGCACAGGGCCTGGCATATGTTAAGAATTCTTCCTGACATCTGACCCCAGCAAGTACCCTTCTCGGGGTATTTCAGGTGGGAATCCTGACTCAGGTGAACCTGAGCTCCAGTGCCTCTGCTTCTGCTCTTGGTGTTTCTCTCACCCTGCTGGGACCTTCCTTTTATCCCTTCTCAGAAGTCCCATGCTCCCCAACCTTCCTGAAGCCCTATTGGAGAAGTCTTAGGACAAGGCACATGGTCCCACTCATCTTACCTTGTCATTGCTCCCCAGAAGCATCACAGAGCAGAGTTTAAGGGTCCTGGTTCTGGAGGCAAATGCTCTGGGATGAAATACTTGGGTTAACACTTAGGGTTGGACCGTGGCCAAGTGCTTGGTTTCTGTGCCTCAGTTTCCTCATCTGCTTAATGGGGCAAACAATGACCTTACCTGTTAGAGCTCTCGTGAGGTGTTAGTGAGTTCACGCATGCAGAGTGCTTAGAGCAGAGTGCTCAGCCAGGTGGGCAAGGGCGATCATCAGTATACAAGTCTTTACGGGTCAGAGATCCGCCTTGCTTACTGCCCTGATTCTTGGATTTACAGTTTCCTCATCAGCTACTTTAAGCTCTGGGTTGGGCTCCCTTTCCCATCTTCCTTTGGGTCCTTGGAGCTGCAAGGTCACTTCCTGTTGAAGCACCAGGTGGTCAGTAGGAGAACCATCACAAGCTTGGGCACAGCACTTCCTGGTTTTCCATATAGCACACATCTGATTTGATTGTGTGCCTCCTTTTTAAAATGAAGGAACTGAGGCTTGGAAAGATTAAGCAATGGAGGCTATCCATCTATCAACTTCAAGTTCCATGCTCCTGCAACCCCAGAGACCGAGCCTGGGAACCCCTAGCCTGTGACCGTGGTGGCAGAATTTACCACTTTTCCCTTCATGTGCTCTGTGATGGCATCTTGGCCACTTGGTTTACTCGCTTGTTTCCCCTACTAGACTGTAAGCCTCTGGATGGCAGGGGCTGGATCTCATTCATCTCTATCCCCAGCCCTGTCATACACTTGGCGTAGCGTAGATGCTAAATCTGTTTGTTGAATGTATGAATGAATGAATGAATGAACAATTCATTCTGAGCATATATCCAGAAATGGGTTGATGAGTTACAGAGCATATGAATACTCAATTCTACAATTTAGTGCAGACTTCTTTTCAAAATGGTTGTACCAATTCATAGTCCCACCACCAACATGTCAGCAAGCTGTTGGACCCCCTCCTCTCCAGCCCTCGGCATGGTCAGACAGTACATACAGGAGACTGGGCATCTACATTCGATCCTTACCCTTCTGGCCCACATCAGTGGCCGCATGGGCCATCGCAGCTTCTGACACTCATTTCCCAAGTGGTATATAAGATCTAACCACATCTAACCATATGATCACCTTTACTGGCTCTCCTCTGTCTCTGACCTGGCCCCTACCTGTCTCCTCAGCTTATCTTTTGATAATCCCCCAGTCCTTCGCAGCCAAAATTTTAGCAGTGAAAACATTATTTGCCATTCTGTTGCGTACACGCATGTGTTCGACATATTATCACATTTCATCCTTGCAACTATTCCATCCCCATTTTATAGGTAAGGAAACTGAGGCTTGGGAGTCTAAGTTCGCTCTCAAAGGCACACAACTGGCAATTGGGAAGGCTGGATTTTAAACCCAGGGGTCTGATTCCTGGGCCTGTGCTCTAACGACAGTGTATTCTCCATTAAATTACCGTGTTTACAAATCTTCAACATGTAAAGAGCTGTCATGAGAAAGGGAGAGTACACTCCCTTCTTGTGTGGCCCCCGGAGGCAGAAACAGAACCAGGAGGGGCCTCCTGGCCCAGGCAATGAGGCTGTGCATTGTCTGTGGAGAATTTTAAAATGAGAATAAAACTCATGAAAAATTTATGTGCTTTACTAGCATTGCAGGGTAGAAATTCTAAACAACTTTAGTAAATAAAATATTCTATCCTGCCGGGACAGACTGCTTCCACTGCCCCTCTACTGCCTGGTACGTGACTGCCGATGAGGAGGAATTACAGGGAGTTAAGTTCCAACTTCAGTAAAGAAACATCTTTCCAACAAGCACTAATGGAATGTACTAACTTGGGGCTGGTGAATTATCTTTATTGCAGTATACAAATAAAGGCTGGAACACCACTTTTTTGGGATACTGTTCATTAGACTACTGAATTCAATGGGGGATTACCTTAAATGGCCTTGAAGATACCAGCTGACTCCACAGTCACTACAAGGAATGACAAGTGAACTCTGTTCAAGTTAGAAAGGGATCTTTGAGTGAAAGGAGGATATTTTGGGTCTTCCCTATTAGGATGTGAGTAGCAGTAAGATAGAAAAACGTCAGTGTCATCTGAGCACTAATGCCCTCATGAGAACTGGAAATCAAAACACATCAAGGGGCTGGAAAGTAAGAGGTGAAGTGTGTAAGTTACTAATGGTCAGAAATATGCAAAATCTAGGAGCTAGGGCAGGAGCTAAGGGAGGCAAAGGCCTACAGTCCAGAAGGTCATGGAGAAGAAAACTCAAATACTAGTAATGAGACCCCAAAGGGAGGATAATCCTGTCATGCTAATAACCTAGGGCTGATTTATTAACCCCTCTGCATAGTTCCTATCCCATCTGATTATAAAGATTAAAGGAATTAATGTGTATAAAGGTCTTAGCATAGTGTCTGGAGCAATGTAAATGCTATACAAGTTACCAAACATTATCTGTTCTTAAAGGACCTACCTTAGTGAGCTGTAAGCTTCTTTCTGCTCTACACATTGCCATGAACTATGTCTCCCAGAAGATCAAGATGAAGTTATTTATCCCATTCAGATCCCACTCCAGCTTCTTAATAGCTACTAATTGGTTTCTTAGAGGCTAAAAGTTTTAATTTTCTTCCAATGTAATACCTCAGTGTCAGAATATGTATAATACTGTACATTATTTATTTGTTCATTCATTGGTTTCTTCATTCATTCAAATACTTGCTGGGTGCTTACTTGGTTCTTAGAAACTGAGGCCCAAGAGATAGAAAAGATAGTAAAAGTAGGCCAGATCCTTGTCCTTGCAAAGCTGATAGTCTGATTGGGATGGGAATAGACATGTTAATAATAATCAATGGATGCAGGTGAAATCACAGTTGTGGTGGTACTATCAAGAAAGGTAGACAGCACTGTGAGACTGCAAAATTAGGCAACACCCTGGTCTGAAGTGGGGCTTTCCTGAGCAAGTGATGCAAGAAACTAAATTGCATGTGACCTAACTAAATTAGGAAAGTTCCAAGCAAAAGCACCAGAGTGCTCAAATGTCCTAACATCTATTAGCTATCATTTACAAAGTGCTTACCTGTGTCAGGCACTCTGATAATAACTTTATGTTCATTATTTCATCTGGACATCACATCAACCCTTTGAAATAAAAATTATTGTTTGGCATATTTTACAAATGAGAAAGTCCAACTCAGAGGGGTCCAGTGACTGATGTAAGGTTGCACATCTTATAAGCAGGATTTAAATTCAGTTCAGTCTCACTCCACTTCCTGGGCTCTTATCCCTGAGGGCAGAACTGTTGTAATAGTCTTCATATCTAAAGCCTAGAATGGTGCCTGGCTTGTACTAGATAATAAATGCTGTTATATAAATGAATAAAATTGTATTGAGAGGAGGAAGAAGGCTTCCATGTGTAGGGGAGAAAGGTGGCTAGACTGTATATTGGCAGAAGGTGGAAAGGAAAAGGCACTTCAATGGCAAAACCTGCAAGTAGGAAACACATGGCCTGAGTAGAGACACAGCTGGAAAGAATATTCTTTTTTGATAGGCATGAGCTCTTCAGTCCTTAGTATTCAAATGCAGACAGGATGAACACTTTGGTCACTTTAGCCCCTGAAAATGTAGTAAGTCTAAATTGTCTTTCACACATCTTTCATTCTGGGGTGATCTAACACCAGTGTTCTTGCAAACAAGCATCAAAAATTTACCATTCCCCAAAGCGGCTTAACTTACCTAAGTAGAATGAGGGTGGTCGAATGAGCTGGCAGCCACCCGAGGAAGCCAGACAGCATGGCAGACATTAGGGAAGGAGATGGAGACACCACCTGGATATCAGATGACATTCAAATCATTGCCTTAGACAAAGAGATGGGTGAGAGTCCCTAGGACAGTGTCTTGATGTAGGGTTCAATAAGTGATGGTGTTTCTTGTTATTGGGTATTCAATTTGTTTCAAAAATTGTTTTTTCCAAGATCACTACTTCTATTTCATAAAACAGCACTTTTGCTCAAACTGGAAAAAGGTTGAGGAATAACAGATTGCTTTCCTTTCCTGCCAAGAGACTATCCTTTGGTGCTGGAGTGGATCTTGGCAAGCATTGTGATTTCATTCTCTTTCTCACACAGGTTAAGTGAGCATTGCCAGTGGCTTAGGTCTTCTGTGAACTGCAGAATCTGGAGGTATGTGGTTTCTGGGAATAGATGCCTGAAATCATTTCCCTTTTCTGGGGTTCAAAAGACAAAAAAATGACTATTCAAGTCACATTTGCAAATCTCAGGTCTTCAAAACACAGAACCATAAATGCTTGTATTTTGTGAGCACTATGTGATCCTATTCTCACAATATTGCATGAAGGGTTACCATTATCATCCCCACCTTACAAGTGAGTTTAACTGTGGGTTAACTGTGCCCTAGGTCATTCAGCTAAAAAGTGGTAGAGCCTGCAGTTCCCTTCCCCTCAGAAGGAAACATAATGTAGCAATCAAGAGCACAGCTCTCCATGCCTTGAAGAACTGGACTCAAAGTCTGGTTCTACAACTTTTTTGTTGTGTGGCTTTGGGCAAGCATTTAATCCTTCCAAGGTTCTTCCTTTGGAAAAAGTCTTCATCTTAGTTTCTAGGATACTGTGGTTCCCATGGTCTCCCTTCTGGGTATTTTGCTGTTCTTTCTCCTCTTTTTGGTTGGCTTCTCCTCTCATACATTAGATATTGCCACACAGTCCATTCTCTTTCCCTTTTTTCTTCCCTTTTTCTTCATATTCTCTTCTCCTTGGCAGTTGGGTCACTGTGGCATGGGATAGAGTGAGAGGAGAATTGCATACTGACCTTTAATCTTGGAAATACGGCACACCACTTGTGCTCGCATTTCTTGGGAAGAGAAAATCAAAGCTCCATATCTAACTTTAAGAAGGATGTGTTCTTGAATGGGAGGAACACCAAATAAGGACAGTATCAGGTATCTACTCTGGAATTCTTACACATGTCAGAGTCCTTATCCTCTGTCCAGAAGATTCACAAATGTATATTTCACAGGTGTTAGAAATGTGACAACTAATGATGCTTCCCTCTTTGCTTTGGCTGCTAGGAAGTTCAAAGCCAAATTTGCTGTTCACCTTTAGCAGTTTTATAGGACCTTATGGCATGTTGATCATTGAAATACAACTGAACTGTATTTCACATCCTTGTGTTTTCCTTTGTCTAGTTCTGTTGTGCAAATTTGTGTATGCCACTCAAATTCTTTTTGAATTAGTTGGGGCATAAACAAGTGCATGAATATGCACATACTACATATCCATCCAATATTTCAGCCTCATCTCTTGTAAGAAATACAAATAGTAGTTTATCACTGTCCACTGGGTATCTCCACTGGGATGTCCAACAGTCACCTCCAAGCAGTATGTTCCAAATGAAATTTATTACCCTTGAATGGTCTCATTTACTGAAATTCCTCTTTCGGCTAATAACTTAATAACGGGTGGAAGATTGCAAAAAAAAAAAACTAACAATCTTTCTTCTCTTCCAGTATCCTCATCGTATGGGTTTATCTTTTACTTCTTAATATCCAGTCAAACCAGTCACTCCATGTTCTCCAAATATGCCATGTATTTTCCTATTGCCATGCCTTGCTCATGCTCTTTTCTTTGTTGAAAATGCCCCCACCAACTCTCTACCTGTAGGAATCCCCATTCTTTAAAATTCCTCAGTTGTCTTTCTCTTATAATGTCTGCCTTCATCAGCCAACCAAACGTGGGTCCTCTTTCCTTCCCATCTCACTTATTAAACTTGACTTAGTTAACCTTACACCATATATTTCCCATATACTTATTTTAGCTTCTTAATATTTGGGGAGCTTCTTGGGGCCAAAGACCATGCCTTACCTTTTTATTTGCAGTCCCCTACTCTCTCTGGAATAGTTTTGAATGGCCTTGAGCCTGGAGTTAATCATAGGTGAGCTTGATTGCCTATGAAATGGGAGCACGTGTGTGCCTGGCCACTCCCTCTCCTTCATCTATGACATCTTTAAACCCCAAAATATTTTAAATCTATTGCCTCTTCACAATCTCTACTGCCTGTGTTCAGATCCCATCATTTCCCACATGGACAATTACAAAAGCCCTCTAACCCCTCTTCCTGCCTTTAAGGTTGGTAACTCTGAAATGCATCCCTCCCTCTTAAACTTTTCTATGGCTTCCCAAGGGCAATGAGACAAAATCCATGTTTTTTTCATGGCATAAAATGTTCTACATAATGTAGTCCTGCCCATTTCTCCTGTCTTAATGCCTCTCAAAATCCGTATTTCTGCTGGTCACGCATTCCTTCCTAACCCTAACCTAGAAAAAATAAGTGCCCAGCCATGTGGTGGGGCATTTATTGTTTTTGCTGCTCATTCCTTCTCTGCTTCTTTGGGTAACATGGATCCTAGCCTTACAGCAACATAAGTGACATGTGACCTATGCTGACCAGTTAGAGGACTTCACTTCCTTCCCCGGTCACAGTCCATTGAGAGCCACTACTGAGATTTCCCAAGTGGAGATGAGTGAGAGGTTGAGAGTTCAGAGTTGCTCATGTCACACCCTTTGAAAATAGAGAAAATCAACTCAAAGAGAAAATGCAGACAAGATCCTAAGAGTGAATACTCCACACAGCCCTGGGCATCCTGGCTCTGTTTCCAGGCTAATGCCAGGCATATTTGTTCAATTCTCCTCTGTATTCTATGAGCAACCCCAAGAGGCTTCATTACATGTAAGCATTTGATTTATCTTTTTCTTCTCAACTAGACTGTCATCTCCATGAATGCATGAACTATATTTATTTTGCTCTCCACTGTATCTCCAGAGCACAAATTAATATTTGTTAATTGAAGGGCAGGTCTGTAGGCAGAAGGCAGAGGGAATAATACAACCTGTCAGATGGGCTGCTAGAGGACCATCCAAGTGGAATTTGCATGGGCAGATAGGTAATTCAGTAGTACAAGAAAGAAATACCTCATCCTCCTTTGGATTCTATGTAGACAAGTGATCAGCCCAAGATATAATTTCCTTTCTAGCAATGGACTGGAATTTTTCATTTCCATCCAAAGTGAGCAGACATTATTTTGAAAATACAGTTTTTGAGGGGAGGGATCTCATATTATTTATGAGACCTAAGTTTAGTTTAGTACTTCCTCAGAATTTTTCTCCAGCTAGAAACAAAGTTCTTAAGGGTAGGTATATACCCAAGAGAATTGAAAACATGTGTTCACACAAAAACTTGTATGTAACTGTTCATAGCGTTTTTATTCATAATAGCCACAAATCATTATAAGCAATATCTTTTACATTGCCAGTGTCCATCGACTGCTCAGTGGATAAACACAATGTGATATATCCACACAATGGGTTATTATTTGGCCTAAAAGGAATGAAGTCCTAACATATGCTACAACATGGGTAGACCTTGAAAACATACAAAGTGAAAGAGGCCAGTCACAAAGGATCATGTATTCTATGCTTCCATTTTTATAAAATGTGCAGAACAGAAAAATCCGTAGTGACAGAAAGTAGATCAGTGGCCAGGGGCTAGGAGGCAATGACAGCTAGTGCGTACAGGGCTTCTTTTTGGGGTGATGAAAATGTTCTGCAATTAGATAGTGGTGATGGTTGCACAACCTTGCAAGTATACTAAAAGCCACTGAACTGTATATTTTAAAAGGCTAAAATTTTTTGTATGTAAATTGCAACCCAAGTCTTAAAAAGTTCTTAAGGGTAGAAAGTCTAACTGTACCTTTTATACCCTATACAGATTCTCATATCATTTCCTATTTTGACCAGAGCATGATTCTAGGGTTTTAATTTTTGGTCAAGACATTCTAATGCAGGTTTGCCAAAGTAAGGAGGTGTTAGGCCTGGAGGAATCTGGGAGAGAGAACTGGAATGGGGAGCTATTAGTAGTCCATAAATAAGAAAAATCAGACCCCTTCACTGGAAGGAGTGAAAAGGGGACCCAGAGCTCTCACCTTCCCCGGCAACAGTCACAGCCTCAGCCCCACTATCTTGGGATTATCCGATGGGACACTCTTTATCCCATCATGCTTTTTATCCCTATCTCTGACAGGCCCTGAACAAGATTCAAATTCCCAGATTGTTACCCAGACAGTTAGCTTTGCTCCCTCTCCCGCCTTCCTGCTCCCCAGTATGTCTTCTGGAATCCACCAGTCATGATCAGCAATATCTTTTATATTGTCAAGACCTTTTCTCTGTTTCCTTCTCCCTCTTGCTCTGACCATGACCCAGTCCTCCCCTGAGGACCAACAACTCTGAAGGCCATGTGAAGAAGTGATACACCCACAACCTTTCCTGGTTTCAGTCTTCGTCAGACCCAGTGACATCTCATGATTTCCTGAGGATTCTAGTTGCTGGTCTACTGTTATTCTCTCCATCACTACTCCTAACCTAAATTTTGGTGATTTCAATGTCCATGTAGATAATACTTCCAACACCCTAGCCTCTCAGTTCCTTTATCTCCTCGGCTCCGAGGATCTTATATCTCGGTTACCCACTGCAATGACCGTAACCTAGACCTTGTCATAATCAGTATCTGCACCCTTGTCTATAATCTTAATTTCATCCATTCTTTCTCTTATCACCACCTTTTATCTAGCCAGCCCACTATCTCTGTTATCTGATGACATCCATTCTTCAGCTCCATCAACATAAGAACTGGTCAAATAGTTCTGCCCAGAAAAGTACAGCAGTTTCAAGGGGTGACTCTGGAGGCAGAACACCTGGGCTCTTGCCCTACTCCTGAGAGCAATCAACACAGAGGAATGCAGAGGGAAGAGATGGAGGTAGGCTCGGATCTGAATCCTTGTGTCCAGCTATGCTTGAAGCCTGTCTCCAGACTTTCAGTTACATGCACCTTGGTGCTTAAGCCTGTTTGAACTGGGTTGCTATCTCCTTAGAGTTCTGACTGTTACATGACCACATAGTGAAATACTAGTCTGCTTTTTTAAATGATGATATAAAGCATAGTGGGACACAGAAAGATGTTTATTATATATTACTAATTGAAAAAAAAAACTCAGAGAATAATAAGACCAATAAGAATGAGAATCAGTAAGAATCCATTTAGTAAAGTATGTGTAGATACATAGAAAGAAGTCTGGAAGGCTATATTGACAAAAGTTTAGCAAAAAATAGATGTCAACAGTTTCATATGTTACATAGCTTAACTCTGGATTTCTATGGGGCTGGGACTATAGATAATTTGCATTTTCTCCTCTTTTGGGGGCTATTATATACAATGTGTTTACAATGTACATAGATTATTTATTTGGTAGTTTAAAAGGAAGTTTCCCAAACGAGAAAAAGCAGCCTCTCCTTGCCACACCTGTGATCAGAGCACGAAATTCTGCCCATCCTAGGGGCCCCTCTCATGATCCTTCAGAGTGTCTGGGACTGGGTGAACCTGTTCTGTGGATTTGTGGCTCCTGGGTGTGCCAGGCCCTACAACCTTGAACTAATTAGAATCATAGAATCACCATTTGCAGATTTACACTCTCTTAGGCAGTCAAAAAATCCAGAATTAATCAACTCTGCCCTCTTAGGAAGGGGCAAGGAGAGTGACATGTGTTCAGAGCTTTCAAAAGAGATTAATCACGGCTCTGGGAATTGTGTGTGGTGTGGAGGGGCTAAGGGAATATTTACACGTAGTATTATTATCTAGAATGCACACAGCACCTCTTCATTGCTAGGTGTTTTACGTCACCAGCTTCCTACCAGAGAAAGGTAGTTTTGTCCACACTTTGAGGGTGGAGAAGCTGGGAATCCAGAAATCTTCAGTGATTCATGGAAGGGTACACAGCAGGAACTGAGTTGTAATTTAGGGTTCTTGACTCCATGCCCTGTCCAGGTGCCAATCTTTTTCTACCAGGGCTGCTTCAGATGTGCCAGCTGCCTGAAACAGAACAGGCCTCTCTCTCCCCTTCTGTGAATGTATTTTAAAAATTCATGTCATCATAATTTTTTTCTAGGTTTTTCCTGTGAGAAATGCTCAAGGTCCTCTCCTATAATCTCTTTCTATCTATGCTCTAACTCAGGAGGGCCAGATTCATGGTGTGCCTACAACTGTCTCTGGCTCTATGCTGGGTTACTGTTTGGAGAAGGCACTATATTGCATATATGGGGCAGTTTGCTTTTTGGGGGTGGTGTTGAGCCCTCCCCCAGAGTTTAGGGGATGTGCACTGGAGGCATTCTCCTCAGCCCACTGCTGCCCACCCATCCCCTCCTCTACACCAGGCCCCAGGCCCTGGGGTCGTGCACTGACCCCATGTGTCATGCACACCTCTTAACTCTGAGCAGTGGCTTTGTGTTTGGAATAACTTCCCTGCACTCTTCTTACCTGTTCATCCTACACTTACAGAGTGTTCACTCAGTGTCAGCTTGATGTTCTAAGACTTTACGAATGTTAACTCCTCATAGGAACCTAATGATGGAGGTACCATTACCACTATTCCACTTTGCACATAAAGACACAGAAGCACAGAACCGTGCTCAACACTCTAGAACTCGCAGGTGCTAGAGGTAAGACCTGAATCCAGCATCTACCCTCTTAACTACCCTGCTTTTTTCTGCCTACACATCTTTTGGTCTCCTTCCCTGTGAGGTTGTTTTGGGAATGTATTTTGGAAATTACCCTCATCTTTCTCTTGCTTCCAGGGCTCTTTGCTGGTCCCTCTAGGATTCCTTCATCTTTGGGCATGGTTTTGGGGTGTGGGCCTTGGTCCCCTACCAGCAAGGGACTTTGTACGGACCAGTGCATTCATTCATATTCACAGCATTCTCACTTCCAGATTCTTTTCAGGTGTTTAAACACAGGAGGTGTGCAATACATATGGGCTAAAGGGAACTGAGGTCTAATGAATTAGAAAGTCCCACAGTGAGCAAACCCTTGAAGACGGTCTCGGTGAGATGCTTCCATAAAAGGTTTAACAGGAGCACAAGAAAAATGCAGATAATTCTCATCCATCCAAGAGCTGGTTATTTTTTGGGGGGGATTGCTTAACCTCCTGCTTCAATTTATCCTATCTGTTAGACATTTCATGGCTTGAGAGACTCACCATAAGAAGGTAGAGAGTCATAAAGCACATTGGTCGGCACGGCTCCATTTCCTACCAGTCCTGTGACTTTGGAGAAGTCGCTGGAACTTCTGAATCTCAGTTCCATGGCCATAAAATGCAATCATAATCATATTTAGTGACCTGATGCCACATGGAAAGCAGCCAGCCCAGGGCTTGGTTGACAGTAAAAGCTGCATAAATGCAATTACTGTCATCCCATGGCCTGCTGGTGGGACCAGGGGAAAGGGCAGAAAACAGAAATCTTTGGTATGATTTCTGGAAAAGGTGAAAGCATAAAGTGAGCATGATTGGTCAAAAAGAGAGCTAAAATGATGACTTTTCTTTTCACTGACAGTCTTCAATTCCTTCTTAAATAAGTAGAAAAGAGAGAAAAAAAAGTCTGCAGCAGTGCAATGTCCTGAGAGAAACAATTGCCTACATTCAACCAACCCCATATCTACTCATTCAATGGGCATTTATGAAGTACCTACTCTATGCAGGGCACTGAGCTAGCTGTGGAGTTACAAAGCCACCTAAGATGCAGTCCTTGTCCTGACAGAGTTCCCCATCTGGAGCACGGGACAGACCTGGAGGTGAATAACTCAAAAAATCAGAGCCGATTCCAAGGATCTGCTTTTCCTTCAGAGAATTTAGGGGCATGAGGAAGAGGGGATGGTTTTGTGTGGGCAGTAAGACTGAAGCTAGACCAAAAAAGGGCTAAGTCCATCAGAGTTCTTGGTTGTGAACAACGGAAAGCTTTTCTAGCTAGCTTAAAGAAAAAAAGGGAAATATGGGAAGGAGAGTAGGGGCTCAGAGAACTGTCAGGAGGCTGAAATGGCCAGATTTGGGAAATGGGTGGAACTAAGGGAGCTGCGGGAGATGAAGAATATGAACCCCGGCAGAGCTCATGCAGAAGGAACAGACGGGTTCAGCCTCATTGCTGCTAAGGATGCCCTCTTATTATTCTCTCAAACCTGAAGTCCCAGCACAGAAAGTATGACAGTCTGAGCAGTCACATGATCAGCAGCTGGCTAAGCCAGGTGCACCTTGTACAAGCTCTATCAAGACCATAGTCATGGAGAATTTCCCTGGGGAGGAAGGGGGTATCAATTTTCTAAGAGGAAGGAAATTATGTTGGGTACCAGACAGAGAAAAAAAGACCAAGGTCCTGGCAAGAAAGGAATGGCGAGCCAGGAAAGAGAAGAATCTGGAGAGCTAAGGGGGGGGAGGAGAATTCAGGGCTGTGGGGGGAATGGAAAGCAATTCAGTGCAGACAGACAGTGGTGTGATGCAGTTTACTGAAAGACAAAGGTTGAGCCCAAATCACAGAAAGTCTGGTAAATGTCATGATAAAAAGTCTTGACCTTATGCTGTAGCCAAGGGCAGTCACAGAAGTCTTTTGAGAAAGTAAGTGGCCAAGCCTGGGAGAGAAGATTCGGTTGAGACTGTGTTTCTAACCCGTTTCCTCTGCATGCTGGCATGGGTCCTGGACGCCTAGGAACAACAGCTGCGAAAACTTCATGAGCGCTTTGGGGGAAGAAAACAAATAAGGCCAGCCAGTGGGAGGTGGTCCTTCACCTCTGTGAGATCAGATTCAGCATCACAGCTCCAGTGGCAGAGGCCAGCACCCAGGGCAGGAACTGAGCTAGTAAGTTTGGCTTCACGGGGAAGAAAAGCCTTCCAGTGGCTTCATTTGCTGCTGGATTTGCTTTTCCTTTTTAGTCAAAAGCAAGGAAACTGAATAACTGTCCAGGTCTTCCCGGAAATCTGACATGGCATTTTACCTGCCCACTATCCATTTCCATCTCCGTGGTAACAGGCTTGGTTTTATTTTGATGCCCACTCCCACCTTCCTTACCCCATCAGACTCTAAATCCATGAGTTCTTAAAAGGGGTTGGCCTTATATTCTGGCTTCTGGGGGAGGGGGAAGTGACAAGTAAATCAGGTATAGCCAATCAGAGTATTCCACCCCAACCCCACCACAGTGATGAGTTTGGGAAGGGACACACCCACATCCAGAACGGCAGCTCTAGTAGTTTCGCTGGGGCCACTGGGAATGAAGGTCCCTCTTTCTTCAGAGTTGCTAAGTGGGTACAAGGTGCACTGGAGAGACCCTGCCTAACAATGAGGCCACCCCAGAGGAGCATGTCGCTGGGAGATGGGGAGAGACATTGCTGGGATTCTGGATCCAGACACACTGGACCCAGATGCCCCAAGGATCAGTTTCCAGTTGCTGGAAATAGCGCATCGTCTTCTCTAGTTCCTTCTCCTCTCACATTCTCGTTTAGGCCACTTTGAGTTGTTGTTCACTTACAACTAAAAAAATCTTCATTCATAAAATCATCTCTCACAACAAAGGGGTAGAGTCAGGTGGGGTGAAGGGCGGAAGGCTAAGGACTAGGAGGGTCCAGGAAAGGGAGTCTGAGGCCTCATGGCCAAAGGTAGGATCTCGTACAATTGCGCCCTTCAGTCCAACCCATTTAGGTAGTTTAGTCAGAGGATTAAAGATGGCACCATGAGAGGTGACACACAGGCTTCCTCCTAAAACCACATATAATACGAAAATATAATTAATACAACTAATGCTGAAAGAGCAACAGGAAAGAGGACTACGCCAGACTGCATGCACCTGGAGAAAAGAGTAGACCTCACAGAACAGGGTAACATACCAAAGCTGCGGCCAGGTGGGACCCAAGCCCTTCCCCCACCCCAGCTCACATGCTGGAGGAAGAGAAACCAAGCAGGGAGGGAGTGGAGGCTTGGGACTGCTGAATACCTAACTCCAGAGATATGCTGTGGGAGCACAAACCTACAATTCATGGTGCTTGCATGATACTCTCGTGATTATGGGGTTGGAAAGTTAAGACAGGCAGAATTCCTGGAGAGACTGAGATTCCAGCCACTTGTGGAAAGCAGGGATCCATATTCAGCTGCTCTGGGACAAAAGAAAGGCAGGCAGTCTGAGAGAGAAGTGCTTAGCAAAAGGGCTGCTAAAGGGGCAAGGACTGCACAGAGCTTACTGCTCAGGAGAGAGGACAGGTAGATAAAATTTTCCGGGTGCACTCTGACCAGCAGATGGGGAGCTTTGCCATATAGACTCTCATATTTAAGGAGGAAAAAGAAATCTTCCTCCTTAGACGATCTTCAGGTGCTCCATCTCCCTGGCTGGCTACACAGCTCCAAGGAATCCCTCCATGATATGCAGCCCACTGCGCCTTTCTACTGGCCAGCCCCACCTGGCTTGCAAACCAGCAAACCCTACCCTGGTGTGAGGCTAGCCAGAGGGAAGATCTGTCTACAGCAACTACAAACGCAAAGCATAGAAGCTTATACCTCTGTGTTCAGCCCACTCGTTCAGGCAGTGGAGATAGGCATAGCAGCCAGGTAGCAGGAAACAGCTCTTTCCTCCCCCCAGACATCAATACCACTCCCCTGCAACCTCCGACATTGCTTCAGGGGCTGAGCAGCTCCAGAGAGTAGAGCCTCTGGGCACTAGAGGGCACCATGTACAAATATGAAATGCCAAAGGAATCTGGTTCAGAGTAAAATTATTAATACCACTTCTGAGAAAGATTTAAATGACATCAACCTCATGACTCTTCCTGAAAGGGAGTTCAAAATAAAAATCATTAACATGCTCATGGAAGTATGGAAAGATATTCAAGAACACAGGAATAAATTCCAGTCGGAGATCCAATCGTTGAAGAGCACAATGGGCGCTATTAAAAGCAGATTGGATATGGTGGAGGAGAAAATAAATGAAATAGAAACTAGAGAAGAGGAATACAGAGAAGCTGAGGCACAGAGAGAAAAAAGGATTTCTAAGAATGAAAGAATATTGAGAGAACTCTGTGACCAATCCAAACGGAGCAATATTCACATTATAGGGGTACCAGAAGAAGAAGAGAGAGAAAAAGGGATAGAAAATGTCTTTGAGAAGGTGATTGCTGAAAACTTCCCCAATCTGGGCCAAATCAAAACAGAAATCAAAGAATATCTGGAGACTAATGACAACAACAACACAAAGCCACAACTTCTGTGGGACGCAGCAAGGCAGTTCTAAGAGGAAAGTATATTGCAATCCAGGCCTATTTAAGAAGGAAGAACATTCCCAAATGAATAGTCTAAAGACACAATTACTGAAATTGGAAAAGAAGAACAAATGAGGCCCAAAGTCACCAGAAGGAGGGACATAATAAAGATTAGAGAAGAAATAAATAAAATTGAGAAGAATAAAACAATAGAAAAAATCAATAAAACCAAGAGCTGGTTCTTTGAAAAAGGAAAAATCACGACAGACCCCACAGAAATACAAAGAAACATAAGAGAATATTATGAGAATCTATATGCTAACAAGCTGGAAAACATAGAAGAAATGGACAACTTCTTAGAAAAATACAACCTTCCAAGACTGACCAAGCAAGAAACAGAAAAACTAAACAGACCAATCACCAGTGACGAAATCGAATTGGTAATCAAAAAACTACCCAAGAACAAAACCCTGGGCCTGATGGATTCACCTCTGAATTCTACCAGACATATAGAAAAGAAATAACACCGATTCTCCTTAAAGTTTTCCAAAAAATAGAAGAGGAGGGAATACTTCCAAACTCATTCTATGAAGCCAGCATCACTCTAATACCAAAACCGGACAAAGACCTCACCAAAAAAGAAAATTACAGACCAATATCCCTGATGAACTTAGATGCAAAAATCCTCAACAAAATATTAGCAAACCGAATTCAAAAATACATCAAGAGGATCATACACCACGATCCAGTGGGATTCATCCCAGGGATGCAAGGATGGTACAACATTCGAAAATCCATCAACATCATCCACCACATCAATAAAAAGAAGAACAAAAACCACATGATCATCTCATAGATGCTGAAAAAGCATTTGACAAAATTCAGCATCCATTCCTGATTAAAACTCTCAACAAAATGGGTATAGACGGCAAGTACCTCAACATCATAAAGGCTATATATGACAAACCCACAGCTAACATCATACTTAACGGCGAGACGCTGAAAGCTTTTCATCTAAGATCGGGAACAAGACAGGGATGCCCACTCTCTCCACTGTTATTCAACATAGTACTGGAGGTCCTAGCCACAGCAATCAGAAAAACAAAGACATACAAGGCATCAGATTGGTAAAGAAGAAGTCAAATTGTCACTATTTGCAGATGACATGATACTGTACATAAAAAACCCTAAAGATTCCATTCCAAAACTACTAGAACTAATATCTGAATTCAGCAAAGTTGCAGGATACAAAATTAACACACAGAAATCTGTTGCTTTCCTATACACTAATGATGAACTAACAGAAAGAGAAATCAGAAAAACAATTCCATTCACAATTGCATCAAAAAGAATAAAATACCTAGGAATAAACCTAACGAAGGAAGTGAAAGACCTGTACTCTGAAAACTACAAGACACTCCTAAGAGAAATTAAAGAGGACACTAACAAATGGAAATGCATCCCATGCTCTTGGCTAGGAAGAATAAATATTGTCAAAATGGCTATACTACCTAAAGCAATCTACAGATTCAATGCAATCCCTATCAAACTACCAACAGCTTTCTTCAATGAACTGGAACAAATAATTCTAAAATTCATATGGAACCACAAAAGACCCCGAATAGCCAAAGCAATCCTGAGAAGGAGGAATAAAACAGGGGGAATTACACTCCCTGACTTCAAGCTCTACTACAAAGCCACAGTAATCAAGACAATTTGGTATTGGCACAAAAACAGACCCACAGACCAGTGGAACAGAATAGAAAATCCAAACATTAACCCAAACATATACAGTCAATTAATATTTGATAAAAGTGCCTTGGATATACAATGGGGAGATGACAGCCTCTTCAGCAGCTGGTGTTGGAAAAACTGGACAGCTACATGTAAGAGAATGAAACTGGACTACTGTCTAGCCCCATACACAAAGGTAAACTCAAGGTGGATCAAAGACTTGAATGTAAGTCATGAAACCATAAAACTCTTAGAAAAAAACATAGGCAAAAATCTCTTGGACATAAACATGAGCAACTTCTTCATGAACATATCTCCCCGGGCAAGGGAAACAAAAGCAAAAATGAACAAGTGGGACTATATCAAGCTGAAAAGCTTCTGTGCAGCAAAGGACACCATCAGTAGAACAAAAAGACATCCTACAGTATGGGAGAATATATTCATAAAAAACGTATCTGATATAGGGTTGACATCCAAAATATATAAAGAACTCATGCACCTTAACAAACAGAAAGCAAATAATCCAATTAAGAAATGGGCAGAGGACATGAATAGACACTTCTCCAAAGAAGAAATTCAGATGGCCAACAGGCACATGAAAAGATGCTCCACATCACTAATCATCAGAGAAATGCAGATTAAAACCACAATGAGATATCACCTCACACCAGTGAGGATGGCCAACATCCAAAACACAAACAACAACAAATGTTGGCGAGGATGTGGAGAAAAGGGAACCCTCCTACACTGCTGGTGGGAATGCAAATTAGTTCAACCATTGTGGAAAGCAGTATGGAGGTTCCTCAAAAAACTCAAAATAGAAATACCATTTGACCCAGGAATTCCACTCCTAGGAATTTACCCTAAGAATGCAGCAGCCCAATTTGAAAAGGACAGATGCACCCCTATGTTTATTGCAGCACTATTTACAATAGCCAAGAAATGGAAGCAACCTAAGTGTCCATCAGTAGATGAATGGATAAAGAAGATGTGGTACATATACACAATGGAATATTATTCAGCCATAAGAAGAAAACAAATCCTACCATTTGCAACAACATGGATGGAGCTAGAGGGTATTATGCTCAGTGAAATAAGCCAAGCCGAAAAAGACAAGTATCAAATGATTTCACTCATATGTGGAGTATAAGAACAAAGAAAAAAACTGAAGGAACAAAACAGCAGCAGACTCACAGAACCCAAGAACGGACTAATAGTTACCAAAGGGAAAGGGACTGGGGAAAATGGGCGGGAAGGGAGGGATAAGAGGGAAAAAGGGGCATTACGATTAGCAGATGTAATGTTGGGGGGGCACGGGGAGGGCAGTACAACTCAGAGAAGACAAGTAGTGATTCTATAGCATCTCACTACGCTGATGGACAGTGACTGTAATGGGGTTGGTGGGGGGGACCTGATGAAGGGGTAGTTTAATAATCGTAATATTGCACATGTAATTGTAAATTAATGATAATAAAATAAATTATATTAAAAAAAAAAAGAATAAAATAACTACTTAAAGAGCCTATGGTTTTGCCTAGGGTTTTTCTTTGTATAGAAAATAATAATAAGTTCACTAATTAAAAATCAAAACAAAACCATTTTCCTTAGATAGATATTTCTTTGTTAATTTTAGATCTTCCTTAATGAGTGATTTTTTAAAATTCAGGTGTTTTCAATTTGTATTGTAATTCATTCTTTGTGTTAAATATTTTTATTTTTATTTACTTTCCATCTTTGTCAAGCTTGACTATCCCCCCCCACAAAAATGCTTTATTATTAAAGATTATAGATCATGTTATTTCTCTTGTTCATTTTGAATGACATCTTTTTAATTGGCCATTATTGCCTCCATTTTTAATGACAAAATAAACATGAATGCCAAATTAGATTTTTAAAAATATTACAGACTATAAAACTAGCCTGATTTGTATGTATTTTCCCCAAAAGATCTTTAGAAGGTCGTGTTCGGTCAGTGTTGGCCAACTTTGTCCCTCCACTGCAGAACACAGATTTAGTAGACCTATTTAAAAAGTGTTACAGGGTCTTTGGAGTAGAGGTAGACATTTTATGCCTTCCTGACTGCTCCATCTGCTTTTTCTACATTTCAATACTCACATGTAAATATATCTTAGGTGTCATACATTACAGAAAAATGAATCAAAACTCTAAATTTATAATTTCATTTAAGTGGAACTGTGTTGACTTTAAACACAGTTGCTACAACCTGATGCAGTTTTTGTTGTAATTTAAAATGCTCCTGATAGAAACTAACAGAGAAGAGTTAAGTGCTGATGAAATGCAGGTGGTGAAATTTTCCTTATCCTTGCATGTCAGTAAAAACTGACCTTTTATTTGTTTTAAAAAATTCTTTGGATATTCATCCAATGACCATAATCTAAATACACCACACAAAATTATATTGGATATATATCTGGGAATAAATAAAGGTGATGATTGATAAAAAGTGTCCATCTGTGTTTAAAAAGAAAATCAAAAAGAAAGCTCCTTTCTAATCTATAGTTTTAATAATTTGGTTCTGTGTACTTAGTAATTGACATAAATACCATGTAATTAGAAAGCTTACCTTACTTGAAACTGATTAAAAAGCCTGGATAGGTATTATTTTATTCTCAAATATTGTTCTTATGAATGAAACAATTGCTAAGAATAGCTGCTGGAATTTGAAGATAGTCTGCTGTGGGAAACCTACGTATTTTACTCCTTTTATAATGCACATGCGGAGAGGCACTCATGTTTACCTGGAAATGGTAAATGCTAGTATTATAATTTAGGTACATTTATATATTAGTTCACAAATGTATCTCATATGTGAGGAATGGTATTATATGTGCTTCCTTGCTTTGTAAACAGTATTCGCAGTCAGAAAAAAAATTGAGAAAATTATCAGGTTTTGGCACTAGTCATTGTTCAATTTACAATTTGGAATTTCAGCTGATAACAGGAGAATTAAGATACATTGAAATAGATGGCACATGGTTTATGATCGTGCAAAATTCTTGATTGAATAATGAGCTGGCTGCTCATAATTCCTCACTGGCATTTCATAGAACTTCCATTTTTGCAATGTTTTCAAAGTCAAGTTGCATTTGAAATGGGAAAATGTATACCTTTTGGAAAGGAGTATACTGATCATTCACAGATAGCCAAATGAGCTGCGTATATTTTCATCACTAGTCTTAACTGAAGGAGATAAACTAAGCAACCTTACACTGGCAGCAGAGGTATTCTAAGGTTTCCCATCTGATCTTTGTCCGTTGAGGAATTGTCTTCTTTCAATACTTCACTGCCTTGTGAGGAATTAGAAAGGAAGATTTAGTGGAAGATTAATGTGACTGTCCTATAAGTGGCAGTCCAGTATAATATCCAACTCAGTAGATGGGTAAGTGACTTTTAAGACTTTCTCAGAATGTAGGCTTCTCACCGTTTTCTCTCAAGAAGGAGGAAGATAGTGTTTTTTAATTAGAGTATCAGTGTCTGATAAAATATTTTACTATGTTGTTTGTTTAAATATGACAGTGATATCTTTAAAGGTTTGAAGGGAAAATGGTGCTGAAACAGGCTCAGAAGCAACTTTTGAAGTTTGGGGTTTTTTCTCCCCAGTAAAACTTAGGAGTTATGCCAAATGGTATTGGGAAAGGACCATTTGTTTCTGTTAAGAGGAAACATTGACTGTATGTGTGGCACAGAGTAGTATGCATTTCTCTGCAAACTGTCTTTTTCAGTATCAGAAGTAGGTTTTTAGAATTAATAGATTTAAAAAGCAGCCTTTTTCCTCACTACCTTTGCCGAGGGATAGCCCTTTCTCCCTCTCATCACTTTTATTTTAAACAGTGTTAAACTGATTAAAATAACACTGTTATTTTTCCAGTGAGTTTAGACCATAATCTGGGAATAAATACATAGTTCATATTTGACATCTCAGAATGTTATATCTTAATTCTGATTTGTTCGGTTTTAAACTTGATTTATTCTGGCGGAGTTCAAATTAGTTGGAGTCAGGTTTAGCACACTGTAAAACATTTAAAACTTCTTTCTATTCAGGAGTAATTCTTGGAAATAATTTGTTACACATAAAAATGGAATTGTTATTTTAAACCTTTTTTTGTCTTGAAAGCTTTTTAAAATCATTTTTAAAGTTGAAGTACATAAAATAAAATGCACAAATCTTAGCATACAGCTCAATGAATTTTGACGTGTGTACACCCATTGTAACCATCCCCCAGATCAAGATTTCAAACATTCTCACTAATTTTTCCCCTTTACCTGTTTCACCGTGACATCTTCATGGTCTCGCAATCATTGTGTGTTTGTGTGTGTGTGTGTGTGTGTGTGTTTCCCTGTGAGGAGAGAGAATAACCTAGCCAAATATTTGGTTAATTGGATTCTTTACCATGTGGTCCAGCAAAATGCATTAAACTTGAGGACAGTTGCAAGATAAACTCTTGACTAGGAGCTACTTAGAACAAATCTTTACACCTTTACTAATTGAAAAATGTAAAATTATCTAGAGACTGTTTGGCATTAACTTTTGGCACTTTCCTTTATATATGCATGGAACAGAGTATTTATAGTATGTTTTATTTCATTCTTTAAAACTCAGTAAATTCTCTTTTTAAAAACAGTTCTTGTTTACAGTGTACACTCCTAGCTATAAGCCAGTATGTCATTTCTGATAAGACTAAGCAGTTATACCAATAGCCTTAAATATTATAAGAGTTCATCTGTGGTATCAACTCTAATTTATTAGTTAAGTGAAGAACTCATCTGTCTATATTTAAAATTTTTGTGTCTAGAAATCTGCATTTAACAGAATTCTCTTTCACATATTCTATCTTGAACTTTTTAAAATTTATTTTATTGTGTCTTTTATGTGAGATTGTGTGCTTTTAACTTCATATCCAACAGAGTGCAGTGGATATTCTGTGAGCTAAACAGACATCGTTCCTATCTTCTAGTAATCACTAAGGATATTGTCATATGTTTTTTAAATTTTGTATAACTAGGTCCAAGGGGTTTAGCATTGAAGCATTGACTTCTGATATAGCATGAGATGAGTAAACCATCTCCAGACAGTCAGTGCTCAGGAACTTGGGCCGTTCTAGAGTCTACACAGAAAGTTTGATTTACTCCTTGAAGAAACACATCTTTTCAATTCAGAGACAATTCATTTCTTAACCAAGCTTCCAGAGATGCAGGACTACCATACAGTGCTTCTATTTTATAGTTTATCCTTGTGAAATTAGAATAATAGAAATCCTATATATATTTAAAATGCTAATACTGAATTTATTTTGCTAGTAACTAGTAAATTAAGAGACACCTCTTGAATGTGTCTCATCTGAAGTGCAAATTCTGGTTTTTCTCTGTGACAAGACACGACGACTTAGCTCCATAAAAACGAATTTTGCTGACATTTTTTGGTTTGCTTCTTATAGGGACTATTTTTGGAGAAAATGCTTGGATTGAAAAATCTTTTGCTTTTTAAGTTAGTGCAGAGAAATCTTTTAAGTAAAAAATAAAGACTAATCAGAGTAGTTGTTTATCTTTCAGGTTCTATATTAAATTCCTGGTTGTAAAAACATCATTTAAAGGGAAGAAATTGCCAGCAGTTTGCCTCAGTCAGTTCTGTACCTGTGCTTTGAGGTCAATATGGTTATTTCTTCTTTGCTCCAATAAAACAAAGATAATTGATATTTCTTTATTAGTCTGTAATGAGCTCATTTTTTCAGACTGTTTTTGATGTATAAAGTATACTTAGGTACAAGTCAGAAGACATGAGAGATTCTGCTAAAGGTGTATTTATCATAATAAATAAATAAATAAATAATTTCATTAACTCCAGTTCAAGTAAGCAATTTCTGTTTGAGTGTTCCTTAAATTCCCTGAATGTATGATTAACCTACCATTAAAATTACTTGGTAAAAATATTCCCTCTCGGGTTAATTCTGAACACCTACCACCAGGGGTCACTTTAACTTAAGGACCCTTTTCCCCCTTTGCTCATGTATGAAACACTCCTAGCTTTGTATAATGAATAACATGGGAGTGAATTTAGAGCTCAGATTCTCAGAATTTGTGATGTCTCTGACTTTTAAAGGGAATATTTTTATTTTTTTAAACCTACCAAATTAGTTTTATAGCAATTGAAACATAACCTAATCTTAGCAATAGGTATAGTAACCCAGACTGAATGTTGTTTTTTAAATATAGTAACATTATTATTATTTTTTTATTATAGGGTCTTCTTTTAACAAAAATTTCAAGAAACTTCTCTTTGTATCTTTAGAATGATACACAGTGATTTACAAATTTATCAATTGCCAGAGGATCATAAAGCAGTTTAGATGCTGTTTTTGACTGAGATGTCTTAATTTGAGATACTTAATGAGAATTTGCTTGTGACAATAACCAAGATTCCATTTACTGACTTTTTTAAAAATGTACTTTTAAAACATGAGACTTAAAGAAGTTGTTGGTTTGATTTTGATTTTTAAAAAGTCAGTATTGAAAACTGGTTTAATATTTATTATCTACATATAAAAAACTTGTTTTAGCTTTTTATTTATTTGACAGTATTAGTTTGTAACCATCTACTTTGCTTCAGCATAAATAGGGACAGTGTATAACTGGTTTATGTGACTCAGCTGTCAAATTAAAATCACATTCAGTATAACTGAATATCAGTTACTTTATGTAAGAAGTGCCCCAAAACTTTTAAAATTATTTTTCTACTTTTTAACTTAAAACGTTTAAGCATACAAAAACTTTGGAAGAATAGTACAGTGATCACATGTATATTCAACAATTGTTGACTTTTTGCTCTGTTTTATATGTTTGTTTATATGTTTTCTGCACCATTTGAAATTAAGTTGCAGACATCATGACACTTGACTTATAAATACTTAAGCATACATCTCCTAAAAATGTTTTTCTTTATAACTACAATCTATAGTCCTGCCTGAAAACCAGCCGTAATTTCTTCATGCTGTCTAGTATTCATTCTATAATCAGACTATTCTAGTTGTCCTCAAGATATATTTTGTGATAGTCTTTTCACACCAAGATTTTGTCAAGGCCTGCATATTGTATTTTAGTTGTTTCAGATACTGAATTCTAGAAATTTACTATGCTAAATGTAATATTCTCTTTTCCAATTTTCTGATATATGTGTGTCTCTGTTGGTTGTTTTCATTAATAGCCCCTGCTGTAGGTATAAGTGAACTACCACTATGTGGTAGTAGGAGATCAAGTTTACAAGTTGTTAGTAGGAATTTAAATGTTTTTTTTCCCTTAAAATGACAGAATGTCTCTGAATTCTCTCTCATATTTTACCGGTATGCTTAGGCCAAAACATAAATATATATGTTATATCCTATTTATTTTTTGAAGAAAAGAAACTTGGTCTAATCAGGCTTCATATGTTTTATTAGAAGTTGTTATGTCTGTTTTAAAAAAATATTTCAGGGAAACTGATTTTCCTGTAGTATTTTGGAAGCTGGTAACGTTTTGAAAGCATTAAGCCAACTACAAAGATACCTCCATACCAAGATTTGAAATTACTCAGGTTGTAGTTTTTTTTATTTTATAACTATTTTACTTTTAGTAAAACCACAAATTAGCAAATACAGTAGTTTTCATGTAATTTTGTTTCAGATATGACTTTAAAGCTGTGTGTGTGTGATTTTTTTTGGAGACTGTGTGATATGTTTGAAATATTGATTATTTAGCAATCAGCATATCTTGGTTCCAGTTCTCTCTTTACTATTTAACAGTCATCTGATCTCAAGCAAGTTTTTATCTTTTAGCCTCTCTGGTTCTTTTGTCCTCATCTGTATAATGGGGATAATACCAGTTCTGCTACTCTGATAGTGTTGTTTCTTATATTAAATAAAGACGTAATGAAAACAGCTTGGACACCATAAGATTATATGAAGTGTAAGGCAGTAGGTTATTGTTATGCTTTGTATATGAAATTACCTAAAACTGTTTCTGTAGATTTGGCAGTGACTTCTAAAAGTATAGACTGACCTATATCACCTTTTGTATCAAAGGCGAGCCAAGTACATTATATAGTGTTCCAAATATAAACCTAATCATTTTGTTGAATGAAATAAAATGTGAGAGTGGTTTTAAAAAATTAAGTATTTGTTCAATTAAAAGCAAATAATAGCGAAAATGTTATATAACACAGTTAAGATATATATTGTTTTGTTCTTTTGCATGATCTCATAAATCTCAACATATATCTCAACATAAATCTCACTGGATGCAAATGTTATTGATAAATGTTATTACTCAAGATAAATGTTTAAAAAGTTTGTGGCAGTCAAAATGTTGTGGTCTAAAAAATCTCTTGGTAGACATTAAACCATGTTAAAAATATGCGTAGAAGATAAAAATTCCATTTAGGGTGCATCTTCACTTTAATTCTGTGGAAAAATTGTAGCTAACTTAACCATTGCTAGTGCTTGCATTGTGTTTTAGCATCACGAAGGTAATATGAATATCTACTTTCCTTGCAGCCTTTAGTGTGTGCCTAGGTAAATACAGTGCTGGTGAAGTTAGATGTTTTAGGTATATAATGTTAGGCTTCAGAAGTTCTCTTGCTATTCTCATACAATTAACCTTGAAAGGTCTTAGATTTCTCAACACTGATAGTTTTTCAATTTAAAATAGATTCTGAGAAGGGATAAAAACAATTCCCGGAGTTGTCTATGAAGGTATTGCAGATCAATTTTTAAAGGGCTCTGGCTCGCAAAAATTCCATCATCCTTTTCCTTATTTTGAAAGTGTGTTAAGAACCTAATGATGCATTGTAGTTCATAAATGGCATAATGCTCTAGGCATTGTTTTTAGTCTTGAAAATTTCTGCTTTGTTCTAAAAAATATCCACTTCAGGTCCTAATACTTCTTTTAGGTATTTTCATAAGTCTTTACTAGGCATTAAGCAGATCTGGTTGCAGATAAGTTAAAGATCTGGCAACACATGTATGTATTATATGTGTAGATTTCTCCCCTCCAGTATTTTAGAGAGGCCACTGTTGTTTTACTTGTCACCATGAAATTATATAAAAGTTTAGATTTTTTTCCCCCCTGTATTTAACCTTAGGAATTAAGCTCTTGATCTCAAATAGGAAAAGATGACATTTATATCCTACCTATCTACCTTCTTTATCATATCAAATTTGTGTCACTTCTTTTCTCCTTTTTAAAACAGAGATGTGCTCCTGCATCGATTCGCCTCATGGACAACAAGCAGTTTCATTTTGGTAAGGAGTGGTATTTTTTAAATCTCATAAAGCCACAGATGTATATGAAATACCAGTTATGTGCCAGAAAGAGTACTGGATGCAGAATTCGGAAGAAGAATGTCATAGTTCCTGCCCTTTGGGAAGTTCTTGGTTAAATGAAGACAGACAATTATGTAAATGAATGGGAGCAGGAGTGGAAGCTGGAGTGGAGACTCTGGGAGGCTTCTTCAAGGAGAGTGGTGCTTAGGCTAAATTTTAAATGGTGTATAGAAGTTAACTTGAGATGGTCTCCTCTCCTGCCAAATTTGTTCACTTATCAGCAAAAATATGAAATTGTAAAATCTCAATGTCATGTTTGTACTTAAAAAAATTCTGTGTGCCTTCAATAGCAGGTAGAGAAAAGCATTGTTAGATAAATCTGGATGGGTGGACTAGGGCCTTGGCAGGATAGATTTGGATTTTATCTTTCAGCAGAGGGATTTCTTTGTAAAAAGAATAAAATAAATGAGCTTTGCATCTTAGAAAGCTAAGATTTTTAAGAATCCTATCAGCATTATGCAGGATGGATTAGAATGGTGCAAGCATGGAGGGGCTGAAATGGTGTTCAAGAGGCAAAATTTTAGGGACCTTGACCGAGGCAGCAGCAGTGGAGATAGAGAATAAGGGAGAGGTTTTCCAAAGATCAGTTTGCTGATTGGATGTGGAAGGTTAAATAAAGGGAAGAGTTGAGGGCAACTCCTGGATTTCTGATTTAATTGGCTGGGTGGATTGAATAACAGTGTAGAAGAAGAGATGTTGTTTGGGGGGAAAAGACCTTACAGTGGTTGTATTAAGGTGCCCTTGGAATATTTTGGTGGAGAATTCAGTAACAGTTAACCATGTTTCTTTTTTTCCCTATTTTGCTTAAAGTATTAAACTTTATGACAGAGTTGATCATCTTTTCAGTTCTAGTTTTATACTTCTATATTTTTTCCATATCCTGAAATTTAGTTTGGAATTTAAGTTTATACAATTTAAGTACCTTCAAAACAGTCCTTGAAATTAGGGAGTGATTGTTCAGTAATACTAAAGGCTAAGATAGGTGGACTTTTGTTTGTTCTAAGACTAGCTTAGATTTTAATTTAGGGAAGAATGATTTATTATAGTTACCTGTAAACTTAACTAAGGAAGTCAAATTCATAACATATGAAGAGTTAGTTTTAAAATTAGGTTCTTCTAGGCCACAGCTTTTATTTCTTAAGTAAATTACTTTCAAGATACTATATTACTGACAAGTTTAAGATAAATGTGTCCTATAAATAATGAAATAGTTAAATCAAATAAAAGTCAAACCTCTGGTGTGTTTTGACCTGTGTAAGAGAGCCATGCATCTGATTAATAAGAAGCCTGTTATCCATTTATATGCTGTTATTGTAGTAAATTATATTAGATATAGATGCCTTTGTAAAACAAACTATGATTTGGCTAGATTTTATTTTTTATTTTTATTTACTTATTTATCTTTTACTTTTCTTTAGTTATCTACATTATTAGATGCTCATCCCAACTAGTGTAGTTACTATCTGTCAACATAGAAAGACATTAAAAAATTATTGACTGTTCTCTGTGTTGTACTTTCATCCCCATGACTTAATTTATATTATGATAGAGATTTTGTGCCTCTATTCCCTTCACTTACTACACCCACTCATCCTAACCACTCCTTCATGGTAACCACCAGTCACTTATTAGTGTCTATGAGTCTATTGCTGTTCTGTTTGTTTTGTTTTTTTTTTAGATTCCACTTACAAGTGAAATCATATGGTATTTCTCTTCCTCTGCCTGGCTTATTTCACTTAGCATAAGCCTCTCTAGGTCCATCCATGTTGTCACAGACGGCAAGGTTTCTTTCTTTTTTATGGCTGAATACATATTCCATTGTGTATATATATCACATCTTTATCCATTCATCTGTTGATGACACTTGGGTTGCTTCCATATCTTGGGTATTGTAAATAATGTAGCTATGCTACATCTTTTCAAATCGGGAATTTTGTTTTCTTTGGGTAAAATTCCTAGAAGTGGAATTACTTGGTCATATAGTATTATCCTTCTTAGTTTTTTTAGGAACATCCATACTGCTTTCCACAGTGGCTGCACCAGTTTACATTTCCACCAACAGTGTAGGAGGGTTCCCTTTTTTTCACATCCTTGCCAACACTTGTTATTTCTTGTCTTTTGCATAGTGGCTGTTCTGACTGGTGTGAAGTGATATCTCATTGTGGTTTTGATTTGCATTTCCTTGTGGCACATCTTCTCATGTGCCTGTTGGCCATCTTTGTGTCTTCTTGGGGAAAAAGATGTCTATTCAGGTCCTCTGCCCATTTTTTAATTGGGTTATTTGTTTTGTTTTTTTGATGTTGAGTCATAGGAGTTCTTTATTATGGGTACTGGGCCCTCATCGGATCATTTGCAAATACATTTTCCCATACTGTAGGTTGCCTTTTTGTTTTGTTGATAGTTTCCTTTGCTGTAGAGAAGATTTTTAATTGAATGTAGTCCCTCTTGTTTATTTTTGCTTTTGTTTCCCTTGTCTGGGGAGATGTATGCAGAAAAAAATAACTCATGCTTATGTTCAAGAGATTTTTGCCTGTAATTTCTTCTAAGAGTTCTGTGGTTTCATGTCTTATATTTAGGTCTTTTATCCATTTCGAGTTTACTTTTGTGTATGGTGTTAGATAGTAATCCAGTTTTATTCTCATGCACATGCTGTTCAAGGCCAGATTTCCTTTGTAATTGGGTTCTATAACAATTTAATATGAAGGCTGAAAGCCAAGTTCCTTCTGGCCGTCAGTCATCCCTGTTCCACATTCTCGTTACTGTATCTAGGAACATGCTATAAGGTAGGTTCTACCTTCTCTAGTCTTGATTGTCTCTCCTCTCCCTCTTCCTTTACTTGGCAGTCAATTTAGAAATACAGATCTGATCATGCTTCTTTTTGATTGTCTGTAACCTTTTTGATTTCTCACTACCCAATGAAGCCTTTCCATCTATATATCCTGCCATGGCTCTGTGATCAAATAACTGAACAGTCGCTTTGCACAGCAAGGGGTGTCCAGGACCTGGCACCAGCCACCATATGGCTGGTTAGTTAGTCAGTGTTGGTACCATATTGGTTGTTAAAAAAGCATAAGACTTATTATTAGTTTTACTATTTTTAATATCACCCCTAACTCTGACAAATCCTAAATACATTATATTGAAATGATAAATATCATTGACTATATTGAAATGATCTACAGATTTCCTCTATAAATTTGTCAATTTAGGGGATGACTATTACTCATTTTTGTATCTCCTGCACCTATCACATTAATAGGCACTTAAACATTGATTGACTTAATCATCAAATTAACAAAAGAGGGTGAAGAAATCTTGGTTAACACATAGCATAGTAGTAAGCTCAGTTTATCAAATATCTCTTCACAGCTGCTCCTCAAGGTGATATTCTCAGTTACAAACAACTCAGAAGCTAAACATTTCAAATAAATTCCCCAAGTCATATGTGCTGAAGCTGGGGTTGAGCCCAAATCTGTCTGACTCCAAAGCCCAGACTTTTTCCACTGTTTCAGGTCACTTTACTGCAACATATATATTTATTAAATCCTTTGAAATTATTTAATAAACATAACAATACAAAATTCGCTAATTAAACTGTCCAGCTAGTACATTTGGAAACGTTCCTTCGTTTACTATAAAAAATAATACACAGTAGCCAAAATACATTTAGAATATAATTAATTTGATAGGTAACATTAATTTAAGAGTAAATGAAAGGTAATAATCTCCTGTTAGTTGATACTAATGCTTGATCCACTTAAAAGGTAGTAACACTTTCACAATAATTATGCTTCAAAGCTATCATGTCAACTAGTATTGGGGATATGTATGACTAACTCCCACTAGTGTTAGTAGAAATTGTGCATATGAATTTCATTGTGTTAAGATGAACACATACCCTTAAGGATTATTCCACACCAGAGTAGTAACGTGTGGAGTCCTCCTCTATTGTGTAAAGATACATGGATCAGAAGACTTATCTGAGGAACAGATAATTTAAATGTCTTGGAAGAATACAACACTCACACTCATACGTCTATGTTTATATTTATTTCCAATTGTCGATAAAGTAGGATAAATTCCATTTGGGACAGGAAATGAATATTTTGAGGATATGTTGTTTCCAACTTTATATGTGCTAGAAATGATATCTTTTAAAGCACTGGTTGTGCTAGAGAAGCATCTTTCTGGCAGATCACAATAAAAAATAAAATCCCAAACAAACCTTTTATTTGTGATCCAGAAACTCAGAAAGACTGCTAGGTGGATCTCTGTCTAATCAGCCCTTCATTTTTGTCTTGCTTTTGCCTTGTTTCATTATAGCATGGATATCTAGTTCCTAGCCCCTGGGTTAGATTTCATGTTATTTGGTCTTTTGTTTAGCACAGTATCCTATTATAATCAGTAAAAATGTATTAAGTATTACCATTTCAGATTCTTATGTTAAAAAAAACCCAAGCAGATAAATGGAAAAAAAGACGCAAGTGATAGTTTTTCCTTCCCCCAAAAATACTATGCTGTTTGTACCTATTTTAAGGGACCTGCAAACAAATAAAAATCCCCAGATCTTAAAGTCTTTTTTTAAATAAACTTTTTATTTGGTGATAATATAGATTTACTAGAGACTTAAAAAATTCTTTATAAAAATTCTATGTAAGTGGTATATCACATTTTTCTGAATTGGACCTTATGCTGCTAAGGCCAAAGGCATGACACTTAACTGTAACGGTCATGGGAGTTAAGAAATTGCTACTCTGATTACAGTGAGAAAACAGTTAAAAGACTTTCATTCAATTAAACTCAATCCGCAGGCAAAGATGTTAATTTAACAGACTCTGAGACACCATTTATGTTCTTCTGGCAATTGTAACTCTCTGGGTGTGATCAAGGAAGCAATTACTAGTTTTATGCCAAGAATTCTGGATGAATTAAGAATTAATTAAGAAACAACCTTAAACTTGGCATTGACTCCATTTTGGTTATATGTTCTGAATGGTTTCTGCATAATTAAAAAAAAAAAGTAAAACCAGCCACCACTAGGTGATTTTAGTGAAATAAAAATTAATGAAGTAACTTCTATGTATAAACTATACCATTGAAAGATAAACTATGTGCAGTATTAATTACATAAACTAATTTGAGTTAAAAAAACAAGAAGGGGTTCTGTAAACAAGTTGTATGTGACTTTTGAAAGAAGATAAAAATATGTAGATCTTAGTATGTGTTATATATGTAACATAGGTTTAAAAAATTAAGGTCAGCAAATCATTCAGTTTCTTTTAGGATACTAAATTAAAGTAGCCTTTTGATCTTTTTTTCTTAGGTCATGCTCTTAAACCTCAGGTTTCCTCTATTTTTACATCATTTTTGGATGGATTAAAAAAGTTTTATATTACAAAGGTAAGAATTTTCATAAAATGCTAAAATTTTAAATGCTTAGGGTATTTTGTTTCTTGCCTTCTCCTCCTCAAAACACACCTATTACAATTGTGTTTTTTGATGTTGTTGTGTATATTTCATAATTATTATTTTTCATGTTGCAATAAGTATTTTATCAGGTAAATCACTTGTACATTTAATTTCAGAAATTCTAAATTCTTTTCCAGATTTGAAGTTCCTAAAGTAGCACCTGCATTGAACAGTTTCATTCATATAACGTTTTTTATAGTTTGAATTTTTTCCTTTGTAGTAGATATCTAGAGATGAAGTGAGTGTGGTTACTTTTGATTGGCTGAATTCCTTTCCTAAGGGATTATAGCAGCCTATACTATTGCTAGCAATACACATGTGCTGTTTTTTTGTTATATTTTTGTTATTGCATGTAGGATTTTTGTTTTGGTATGTTTTAAATGTACTGAATCCAGGGAGAAATAGTAGAGTTGATGTTTCTTGAAACTCCACTGAAAATGACCATTTCCCTGTATTTTCTAGGTGTAATTTTTGTGTGAATTACTGAATATAATTATTTTAACAGGGCTGGCAGCTTCATGGTTTTTTTTTTGTTTTGGTTTTTTGTTTTTGTTTTTCTTTGGTGCTTTGCTGTGTGCTATTGAAATAATGGAATTGTTACAATAAAGTAAATGCTGTAAATAATTTTTCCAGTTAGGTGACTCCCTTTTTAATAAGAGTTTTTCTTTTAGGTGCCAAAGTTACAAATTTTTATCTTTAAGTGCAATTATTTAATTATTTCCAAACTTAAAAAAGACTTCCTTCTCCAGAACTATGGGTAGTACCATTCTCTTTTTGTTAAGTAGGAATTAAAAATGTTTATCTTTATTACTATTTGAACATACTTCAGTTTTATAATGTGAAATCTGAATAAAATTAATCTTCATCTCCCACTCTCCCAGTTGCTAAACCTGTTGTGACAGCACTGTTAGCTAATCCCTGCTTTTCTTACAGTGATTTGCCATGCCTGGACATCTTCTTACGTACTTATTCAAGAAATAGATTCCATTTTAATGTATCAAATACCATATGATCGTTCCATATGTGGAACCTAGGGAAAAAACAAAGCTCACAGATACAGAGAACTGATTGGTGGTTGCCATAGGGGGAGATGGAGAATGTGAGAAATGGGTGAATTGTCTTCGTTTTTTTGTTTTAGTTTAAATAAGTTGATTTTTTTAATGTATCGAATTCTTTTTAATAAGCTTTTGTTCTTGCAAATTAAATGGATTTAGTTGCTGTAGGTCTAGATCTCCCTTTTTTGCTTTTCAGAATTTTCCTTATCATAACCATTACCCACTTACCTGTTTGTTATCCTAGAAAAATTTTAGGAACTCTTCACCATTTTAGAAAATCCATCTAAGTTTTTACTAGAAATGGAATAAACCCATCTATTAATTTGGGCAAGAATCAACAGGTTTATAATACTTAGTTTATCCATCCTGGAATATGTGTTTCTCATTTTATGTTTTCCTAATGAAGATATATATTTCCCTTTAAGATTATTCTTAAATATTTTATATTTTAGTTTTGTGTATAACATTCTTTCAAAATATTATTTATAGCAAGTTATTGTTGGTATGTAAGGATCCTGTTGGTTTTTACTCCCCCCACCCCCACCCAATACTGCCACTGTGTTATATCATTTTGGTAGTTTAATGTTTGTTTGTTACAGTTTTAATTCTTAAGAGCTATTTGTTGTATTTACATACCAATATGCCATTACAATTGACACTGTGGCATACTTTGAAATGGAGTGTTTTTTTATAGTATAGCATTTTTTCTGATTAACGTGTAAAGTTCCAAAACACAATCTATAAAGAATTTATGTTTTTGAGCCTAGATCAGAAGGAAAAAAGAGAGAAATATATTTTGATTTACTGTTTTGTAGGATAAGGCATATCTTTAATAATGTGGGTTTTTTTGTAGTTTAAAGGATTTGATCCAAATCAGCTAAGTGTCGCTACATTACTGTTTGAGGGGGACCGTGAGAAGGTTCTTCAACATGAAAAACAAGTATATGACATTGCTGCAAAATTTGGGTATGTTCATAATGCCAAGAGAAAGTTAAGCTGAAATTGTGGTATCTCCAAGTAGTTGTTAATGTACCTTTCAGTATAAGCTTGTGGTAATAATATGATTGTCAATTTAAAAATGTGTTGGTTTCCTTTCAAGATTTTTAGGAAGTTAGGTTAGTATGTTGCCCTTACTTGTCTAATCACATATATGATATAATAAATATTTTACTGTATTTTTCCATGAATGCTTATTTTATATTTGCTATTTGTTGTGCTAGAGTAAAATAGTAAAATATTCATAGTCATGTTACTATTTAGTGGTAATCGTATATGTATAAAACATGCTATTAGTATGCTTTTAAAAGGAAATTGTGTTGAATGAAAAGTATTGATAAATTATTTATACTGCACCCCTGTCACTTACTGTTTTGTGCTGGTATAAGGAAACAAAACACTTCACATCTGTAACCACCTGAATAATGATTTGGTGGTTTCTGTCCATCTGCTTGATGGATTGATTGATGAGAACTACAGTGAAAATGCCATTTATCAGGCCTACATTTTTTCCTTTTCCTTTTTAAGTACATAAACTACAGTTTTCTGGATCTAGTCTTTTTTTATTTCAGAGCTTAAAATGTATCATATGTATTATGAATAACATGAATTCGTTGTAATTATTTCCTTTTTTCTCCCTTTTCAGCTATTTTTTATGAGAACAAATGAACATTATGTTGGAGCCTTGTGTCTCAGAATGCCCCACTTTTATGTATTTTTCTCACCTACAATGTTCAGCCCTTCATTTTTACGATTTTCTGAGCTTAGTGTTAAAGTACAGTATACTTAGAAAGATCTAAACTTGGGCTTAATTTTTAGTTACTTTTGTACTGCTTTTGAGTATTAGAATTTAACTTCTGTTTAATTTTCACCTTATTCTGAAATTGGCAAGTGGAATTTTAATATTTTTGTAAAAGATGAAATTCATTGATCTTTTACTTTTTCTCTGCCATAGTACCTTTTTGGAGAGTTGCTAGTCTTTTAACTAAAATTAGTTAAGAGTAATTGTGCTTTAAGATTCCTATAATGAGCACATGGCTTGGATTTCAGGTTATCTCTGAAATTTTTTCTTTAAATATTCATGTTCCTATTTTTTAATTTTTAAATTATGTGGAATATATATACAATTTGAATTAAAAGCTTGTCCGTAAAACCCATATTAGAACCAAAGAGATTTAAATTAAAATCTTTGAATCTTTTATACATTAATTAAATCTTATACATAGCTAGCCATAAATATTAGGGACTGAAACTTTCAAAGTTTTTCTTTATATATTTAGATGTTTAATTGGGATTTCAGAATTTTCCAGAAGTACTTGTAGGGAAGTGGATGCTATAATACTTGAATTGCTTGATATTAAGGTTAAATTTGCTTAGTTTAACCTCAACCTGCCGACCCCCACCTCAGAACATATGTATGTACACACACACATAGACAGAAATTCCACTTTGTAGAATCTCTAGTTATAATTACAATTCTTAGTAGCTAGAAAATCATTAGTAGTTACTAATGTGCCACATTTCCTTTGGCCTGGGGTAGGATGATGACAAAATGTCTTTTTGTCCTACTTAACCACAATTTTTATAGGGTGTGTGACCTGCCTCTTCTTGGGTATCACCTTTGATGCCTGGTATATACTAGATGCTTGATTAAATATTTGTTGAAAGAATTAATGAAACTGAATATTTTTCCCTGACATGTTTTATTCTATTTCATTTACACCCAATTACTATGCTATCCTTAAAACTGTATTTTAGTCTTAAGGTAGAACCATTTTGTCAGTTTGTTTAATTTGAGCCACCAACTGTCATGAACTCTTCAGGTAATGCTGGTCTTATTTTTCTCATGTAATATCAATCATTTAAAATTTAAAAGTAAGAATGAATGTTCCATAAAAGGAATCCTGGTCTCTTTAGATACTGATACTGAGGCTCCAGAGCTATTGATTTAATTCCAGCAATTTGTTGATACAGAACAAAATTTGTATCATATTCACCCACTAAAAATAGGTTATAGTAAGTGAGATACCTATTTAAAGCAAGGGTAAAACATTAAAAACTTAGACTCTATAAGGAGTCTCATTTTTTTTGCTGGATTATTTGCTACTACTTGGTTATGTAATAATTAGTTTCTTCATATACTTTCATCCTGACTCCCTTCATTTAGATGCAGAAATCTTCTGTGTTGAGCAATCCAGGCTGTAATTAGGCAGATGACTTAGGGCTATTTAGATTTAGTTGAAAGTTGGATATATCTGTGTGATTTTCTAGTAGAAGTCCTGGCTTTCCTCCAAGTTCTCTCTAGGCACTAGCTCTTTGTTCTAATCACTGAAAGAGTCAGGGATATTTTTCTTCTTGAAGATACACTTTGCCAACCCTCTCTCCTCAGTCATTTTGCCATCTGCATTACTTAATAGAGGAAAACACCTCTAAATTTCTTTATGCTAAAGTTTTCATAGGTTAGTTTAGTTCATGTGTTTTTTTTTTGAATTAGGGCATTGTTAATCTTTTATTTCTTGTTCTATCCTCTGTTCCCACCACCTCATTAGCTTTAAATTGATTGTTTTCAGTGAAGTACTCCCAACAGTTTAGAACATTTTATGTGTTATCTTAGCCATATTTCCTCCTTGCCTTCCACCCTTACCCTAACACTGTTACCTTTGAACATATATGTTCTAACAGGACATAATAGCCAAATGTTGAATGATCATACTTTAGTTGTTTATCTATGTTTGCTATTAATGTACTTTAATTTTCCTAAGAGCTAAGCAGGATAAACATTACCTGTCAGCAATCATGACAGATGTATTGACATTTACCAGAGAACTTAAGGTAATAGGTTATTCTTATTTTTTAAAGTCATGCGCTTACGTTGTTTATGTAATTCAGCATGAGAGTAATTAGGTTCACCAGATGGCTCTTTTATATAAAAAGATTGTCTCTCATTCCTCTTTCATTAGTTTTCCCAGTCTTCCTCATGGAACAGCTTTAAATTTAAGAACCTTGTTAATTGATGTTTGAAATTTGTGGCACAGAGCAGGAAGTAGGGGGTGGATGTTGTTACAATTACAACATAAAGCAGTTCAAATCTAAGCATAGGTTTTTGACGTGGCTGCAAAAGTGACAAATTGGAAGCATTTAATTTCTAAAGCTTTCATATATTGTATCTTAAGTTAATTCTGGTTAGAAGCAAAATAGTTCTGAAAGCTAAAAGAAAAGGCGGCGGGGGGGGGGGGAGGTGTCCAAAAAGCTGAATTTGTAGGAAAACCTATGATTCAGAAAAGCAAGCCTAGAGTAACTTTTCTTCTTTGGAGTATGAATTTAGAATGGGTATCCAATATTCTTCCTACTTTAGAGAAGAAAATGCATGTTTCTGTGTGGTTTGTTCACACTGAATTCCAAAATGGAACAGATCTTTCTCCATAACCTTCTAAGAAAAATAGCTTGACCTGGGACTGCAAAGTAGGACTTTTCTCATCCTGATGTAAGAGAGATTGACCCACTAAACATTCATACCTTTTACTTCCGACTAAATACATGCTTAATTTGAATGCATCTTCTCAAAGATTCCCGGTGCTGGTCTCTGGCACCCTTGCTAGTCTTCACTGTCCTTTCCTTTCCTTCCACCACTAGGCACAGGATGAACTACTGTTTCTTTTTCCTAGAACAGTAGTATTTTTCCTCTCTTGGACTCAGTGTCTGACTGTTTCATATCTTCCTGAGGTATAGGCTCTGCTATTTTCCTTCAAGCACTTGACACAGCACAGCATTTTTCTGACTCATTGCCTTTTTGTTTTAAAACTTTGACTCCCTTCCCCAACCTCAAATCTATACACATCTAACCCAGAGTTGTATTCTGTTTTTTCTTTCTTACACTCTTACACCCTCAGCAGGTTGACCTAAGTTCTGTCTACTTCACTCATTAACATAGTAGTACAGACAACCCCCTTCATTTCATTGTATCCCATCTGAAATTGTAGATTAGAGCTGCTCCTATCAAGTCTTTGCTACACCTTCTGCTGACGCTAATTTGTGTATGTCCAGCTATACTATTAAGTCAGGAAATGTTTCCTAGCTTAAAATAGTCTTTACAGTATTTGTATACAACAAGGATACATCAATGTTTTAGTTATTGCCAAATCCAGGCAAAACTTTGGGGAAGAAAGGATTTAACTATAAGGTGTTAATTGAAGCCATAAGAGAAATGATTCTTCCAGAAGAGGCTAAAATAACAGAAGCTCAAGACCTAAGTCTTGGGCAACACCATGATTAAGAGCTCAGCATCCTTGGACCAAGGAGGTGCAGTTAAGGTATTGAGAAGAGAGACATAAAAGGTAATCATCAATTGTGACTCAAGAGATTCACAATAAAAGATATTTTTCATTTTCTCTCTTTTTGAGGGATTTTTAGTGGGTACTTTTGAGAGTTTGGGGTAGATACTGTTTAGTTGACTAAGAAGAGTTAAAATGTAGTTTCTGCCTTAGGGGGAAAAACAAAATTAAAAGCTCTTCACTGAAGGTAGTGGAAATCAATACTCATTCGTACTCTTTAAAAGTGAGAATGACTTTCACAAAGCAGAGTACTTGGACTGCCGGACTTACATGTTTTATAGGATTAATTCTGAGCAGGTCACCAAATACATCATTTCTATGGATAAAACTTCTTTTAAATTGAAATGTGCTCATAGTAATAAAACTTTACTTATTTTTCTTGGGCTTGTCTATATATATGTTGTTTCATAAACTTTAATATTTCTTTGTATGTTTGGTCTCTTCTTTAAGTCAGAAGTTCCATAAAATAAACACCAAATCTAAGTATTTAGGAAACAACCTGGTATTTGGAAGATCTCAGTCAGTCTTCACATATCTTAATATATGATTAAGACTACAGTAATATATGAGCATTTGAATAAGAAAATAATATGAATAAAAGAAAAAAGTATTTTAAATGTTTTGTTATGCCTACAAGGATTCAGTTTATTTAAGCTTATTTCCTATGGCTCATTCTCTGTTCTTTTGACAATCTGGATAGCATAGTTGAGTTTATACGAGTCAGCTTTGCTAGTTCAGTGGATAAACGTTTGATATTAATGACCAACTGAAATATTAGAAGTGTTTTCAGATTTTTGTTGTTTAAGCTTATTCTCTTGACAGCTCATTGATACATTTATCATGAGATTAAAAATATAATGAGATGCAATGTAATGTATGTTAATCTGTTAAGCTGTTATCTTGAGGTATCATCACTTTGGTTAGTTTTATATATTTTTGATAGTTAATTGGAAATATATTAGCAGTTTTTTCTTTAATTGCAGTGGATTGGCAGCTGGAGAAGATAATGGACAGAGAGGTTATTTGCTGACCTATGTCATTGCATACATCCGAGTAAGTTATTTCATATTTCCCTTGTTAATTTTTGTTGAAAACAGTACTTTTTCTTACTTTGGGTAAATAAATTATTTTCTGAAATTTTAACCTACTATAATTTAGCACATCATTTTACGTAAACTCAGGATTAGCTACAAATCTTCAGAAGCCTACTTAAACCTTCTTATATGCTTTCGAGGCATTTAAAGGTGACCTAATAGATCGTTCTGCTCTTTAAAAGAATGGAGACTGTCTGGAAGTTGAGCGTGCCATTTCTAACATTGCCTGGTTAAAATCAAGTTGTTTCATTCCTCATTTGATCCATAATATGTTTCAAAAACATAAATTTTTTTTTAAATTAAGGTATCATTGACATACAACCTTGTGAAGGTTTTACTTGAGCAACATTGTGGTTTCAGCACTGACCCATCACCCATATTATCAGGTCCCCACCACCCCACTGCAATCACTGAAAGACATAAATTCTTTCTTTAAAAATTGATATTTATCTTCATTCCAAGTAGTAATTGGTTCACAGGTAGTTTTTACTCTACAGAATTAAATAAATAATTTGTGTATATTTGAGCTCTAATATTTTTCTGATTCTAGATTTTCTATTTATGAGAAACTTTATTAGTCATTTTAACCTTAAGAGTTTGCTATACTTACTGATATGGAAGTGTTCTTTTTTTAATTCATTCATTTATTTTGTTTTTCTACTTTGTAATAAACTCAAGTTTCTAAATTGTTTTCTGCTATTGTCAAGGTTTTTAAAAATATTGCTCGTTATGTAATTTGAAAGGTCTTATTTTAAAAGTTCATATCTCAGATATCTTATTGAAGATTTGGCTTCCCAAATACTGAATTTTCAAATTTTTACCTGGAAATTGTTCTGAAGGAAATATATATAGCTTATATAAAGTTTATTTTTACTTCTCTAAGAAAACATGAATTCTCACGTTATAAATAATTCAGTCCTAGGTAAGATCTAAATTTTAGATTGCAATGAATTTGAAGCATATTTGAAGCAGGGTCTTCTGCCAACCTCCTTCCCCTACCACCCCCACGCTGATAAGGAAAAGTGTATTTGTTGCCTGTGTGCTGTTACAAATTGTGATTAAGAGATTTAAAGTTCACGAAAAGTAATAGATGGTTTTATGTCTTATAAATGATGTTTACCTCATGGACTGTTGCTATTCCAAGTTCTGCCATAGTAATCAATTTGGGTATACACAGAATTTTGTTTGATAGGTGTTTTCTCTGAGTATATTGACCACTTTCCATTAAACTAGATTCAAGAATCTAGAAAATGAAATGTAACTGTAACAAGTACAGTGTGGACACAGTCTGGAGTTAAGTTTCATAATTATTAAGGTTCCAGTTAATGTTAAAACTGAATCAAAAGAGAGATTTTTGCAGGGTAAGAGGGAGATTGTTTTATTTTTTATTTTCTCAGTTCTTAGTACTGTGTCACCAAATATGTTTACTAAGTGAATGCAAAAGGGAAAAACACAATTTTAAATTTGGGAATTTTTTTTCTGACAGCTAGTGGTAGAGTTGAAGTGATTCATTTTACCAGAGATAAAAATACTGATTTGTGTACCTTATAAAAATTTATTTTCATATCTTTGTACTTCTGAGGTGGCTTGTGAATTGCTTTTTCACATATGGTTTACATATAATTTAATTCACATATTATTAAAACAAAATTGTACCCTGGGTAAAGAAATTAATATTATGAGTTACCTGTCATAGAAGCATTATCTTGTATGCTGTAAAATACATGTTCCTGGCAGATGTGCTTCCAGAGGTTCAGTCTTTTTAGATACCAGAAAGAGAGGCACTATGTTTTCTAATTTGTTTTTAAAGAAAAGTTGATTTTAAGAAAGAGGTTTTTTTTTTCATCCTTTCTCTGCCACTTCCCCTACCTACCTACCTGCTTCTTTGATCCTGACGACCACGTCTTGGTATTGGTTAATTTGCTTTATTTAGACCACTAAAAATCTGCTCTTCTAGTATTCTCTGCATGTGCAAAGATAGTTCTGAAGAGAGACTCCATTCACTGGAGAAATATTTAAGTTTCTACCACATGTCAGGCACTCTGCTGGGTGCCAAGAGTACAAAGGAGAACAAGACAGACAAAGACAAAAGTTGCTGTCCTCTTGGAGGTTATATATTATTCTTGGGGCCATTTTCCAATGTTCTTATGAGGTGGACAGTAAAGGGCTGTGGAGGTTAAATCAGAAACATGTAATACTAACAATTATATGAAATAACTAACAATGAAAATGAAATACTAACGGTATTATGGAGTCTTCTGTATCTGTTGTAATTTCTTGATTCTTACATATGTGTCTTAACAGGACTTGGGTTTGGAATACTATATATTAGGAGAATCATTTGAAACTTCTGCTCCTTGGGACAGGTAAAATGTAATCAAATGCTTACTATTACTCTAGTATGCTTTAAGAGTTGCTGAAATAACGTATCTTTATGTATGAATATGCAAACTTTTAAAACTATAAGGAAACATTGAAACAAGGTAATCACTTTTATTTAAATTAGTATCTTCATTAGTATTGCTATTTGCAAGCCATTATTTTGGTTTGAGGCAAATTTGTCCATGTCCCATAGAAGGATGGTATTATTGAAGTTTATATTTTGAAGAATGGTACTGAATGAACACTAAATGTTACTAAGTGGTTCTACTTAGCACTGATTTAAATTCTTAACAGACTAAAATGCTTAAATGTTCTCTAAAATGTCCCCCCAAAATGGTAAAACCAGTTAACTGTCTTCTGAAATATGTCATTTAGTTTTTGATATTTGTATTTATACTATTAAGCAAGATTTTAATTTGCACATGATATCTGAAAGAAGTCCAATTTAAGAAATTTGTACAGTTTCTATTTTTAAATTGCATACACATACACATAAAAATATTAGTTGAGGATTTGATAGTAAAGACTGAGTAGGAAATGTAGTTTTACTAAAAGTGGAATTACAGTTAACTCCTTCAGGAGTTCTTACTTAAGGAGGTTGTTAGTAATTTTGTTTTTGTTTTTGGTATCATTAATGTACAATTTTATGAGCAATATTATGGTTACTAGACTCCTTCCATATCAAGTCCCCACCACATACCCCATTACAGTCACTGTCCATCAGCATAATAAGATGCTATAGAATCACTACTTGTCTTCTCTGTGTTATACTGCCCTCCCCGTGCCCCCCCTTATCCCTCCCTTCCCACCCATCCTCCCCAGTCCCTTTCCCTTTGGTAACTGTTGGTCCATTCTTGGGTTCTGTGAGTCTGCTGCTGTTTTGTTCCTTCAGTTTTTTTCTTTGTTCTTATACTCCACAGATCAGTGAAGGTTGTTAGTAATTTTTAATTCTAGTTTGCCTTACATTTTACTTACATTGATAACATTTACAAATTATTTTATCTCAACAATAAAGTATATAGGGTATAATAAATCCCAATGAATCCCCTTTTAGATATTACATATAAACTGTTTTGATCTACCCTAACCTCTTTTTTTTTCTTCTCCCAAAATGTTAATGACTTTTGGTACATCAATGTTCGTATTCCATGCATTATAAAATAATAACCAAATTCATACTATCAATCTATTATTCATAATTTTTTATGTTAATTTTAACAAGGGAATAAATCTTGTCAATAAACTTATGACCTCTAACACTTTGGGGCAGCAGATAGAGTTTGGCAGCTATTCATAGTTATCTCAAAGGCCATTTTAGTCTTTAATACCTTTCCTTGCTGGGGAAAGTGGTTTAGTGTAATGTTACTTCTTCAGTATTATGAATTTACTTGTCATCAGTTACTACTAACTCATGATTGCCATTTTGCCTTTTTATTCTTCCAAATATGGAAGCAATCATGCACAATCCTTTCATTTTTCTTTATCCTTTCCTTGCATATTCTTATGTACTTGTTTAACTGACTCATGGACAATATCTGTTTTATACAGGGTTATGTATTTGGTTTGTTTTCATTTGAAACAACTTCTTCAGCTGAAGTTTTAGTAAATAAAATTTAAGTGAAAGCCATTAACATTCCTGACATAAAATTGACTTGTTATCCGTTTAGCAACTTGCTGTTGTTTTCAGACCTTTAGCTGTATAGACACCATGTTGAACAGCAACCCATGGGATCAGGGTCTTCAGTCCTCACACATTATTAGGATGTTTGCCTCTTCGTGCATAAGCATCGTAAGGGATTATTAGTCTTAGAGTTCTGTGTATTCCTCAGCAGCCCTAGCACAATGACTGCACCTGTGGAGTGCTCCATGAATATTCTGTAGAGAGTCCTGTGAACAAGCTGTGGGACAGTGCAAGAATGCTGCCTATAAAAATAGCTAGCCAAGTGTTCTGAGATGGAGATTTAAAGATTTTGAACACACCAGTGTGAGACTTGTGATTAAAACCAAGGGAGCAGATACACTTACAGATAATGTAGATAAAAAAGAAAAAAAAAGGCCTGAAGAAAGAAGTCTAGAGAACCCCAACATTTAAGGGATAGTTATATAAACAGAAACTAACTTAGGAGATTGAGGAATAATATTTAAAGGATTTGGAGGAGAACCCGTGATGTGAGAGAAGCCCAGGAAAATTTCTTTCAAGGAGGAAATGGTCAATAGTGTTAAATTTGCTATTAAGTCAGATAGGAATTTAAAAGTATACACAGTTACGTTTATCTCCTATATAATGACTGGTCCAAATGGACTGTATTGACATTTGTGCAAGTTCTATAAGATGCTTTCAGAACTCCCTCCCTACAAATCATTTCTAGAAAGTATCCCATTAAGGGTAATAACCATTCTTTGTCCTGTGCTTTGTCCCATCTCCTTCTCCTCTGTATTCTTACTATATTATTATGTAACACTTAAATTCTATTTTCTAGAGTCATGATAATGAAGTAGTTACTTTGATGAATTTACAATACTCATTAACTCCTGTACCTATTAAAGCTTAGTATGTTTTATTTCTGTTTGAAGTGTTCGTTTTGTAAGTTGAATTTTCAAAATAAAGACACAGTACAGTTAAGTAATCTAAATGCTTTGTAAGAGTTATTTTAAAACGTGCATCCTCTCTGTGGGGCCATTGCTACAGAGGGTATGGTTTGGCCTCCCCGGCTGGTTGCTGCAGAGTGGGCGTCCGTTCTCTTTCTTTTATAGTATGGCCCGTGTCTAGTTGTATATTCCGTCTCTCATACCTGCTGTTCATCATTTTCTCAAGTTCTCCACATACACTTCTATCATACTGTGACTCCCCTGGGTTTGTCTGATCTCCTCCCACATTGTCACTCGGGGTGTTGTATCTTTTGCTGTTTGCCAAAGGCACCTCATGATCTGGAATCACCTTTTCTTTACCCTCCTCTCCCATTCTTTGTATTGAATTATGTGCTGTAGTTGGACAGAACTGTAGAAAGTTTTGGCTGACTTGGAGCATCTTTCATTTCCATCTGTAGCTAACTCCACTTTTAAACCTAACCTTAGATATCACTTCCTCCAGAAAGCTTTCTGGGAACTCTCAAAAGTGTCTGAGCTTCCAGAGTCCTGACCTTGGGACACTGTTTTTAAAATATTTATCATATTGCTGCTAGTAACTCATATTTTATCTCCCAAAGTCCAAACACTCCTGGGGAACAGTCACCAGTATGGTGCGTGGTATGAAAGACAGCCAATAAAAGTTTGTCAAAATAATGAATTGATTCTACTTCCATATACTCAGCTTTGAAATATTTTTTTTCTGTAAGCTTCCATAAACTTGTCCTCAGTGAGATGGTAAACCAGACATTTCAATGTTCAGAATGGAAAGTAGATGTCTTAAACTGTTGTTGAAATGTGGAAACAAATTAAGAGCAATGATGAGTGAGGTGCCCAGAGGCCATGTGGGAACCCAGGCAAGCAGAGAGGGTTTACTTCCTCAAGCCTTATAGCCACGGGCATCTGCTAACATTAGAGGTCCATGGAAGCACGCAATTACCAGATTCATTCCACAATACACATCAAAGACAAAATATCTCTGGAGGGCAAGCAATGCCTGTCTTGGATCTTAAAGGTTCATTAGAAATTGAAAAATGTAAACTGAAAAACCTAAACATTTCCAGAACAGAGAACATCCTTTATTTTCAGTGCCCTTCTAGACAGTGAGAGGAGTTGTTGTCTTCTGGTAGGAGTTGCTCTTGTCAAAAGTTATTTTTTAATTTTGTTTATAAATAAATAAAAAATATCATGTAGTGAAAGCAAAATGAACAAATTGCCTTTCATCTTCCAGGAATTTAAAATTAGGAAGGCTTTTACTATTAAGAAAGGAACTGGAATATGAATTCCTATTTGAGGTGGGTTAATCTGAGAATCTAGCTGAGCTTCTGAGACCCACTGTATTGTCACTAGCTGTGTGGGGTGAGGAAGGGGATTACAGAGTCCATGATGACACTTGGAAGGAAAAGCTTGGAAATACGCTTCCTCTGTGGCACATCCTCTGCTCTGATTGGGTATGGACTTCCCTGCTTACCCTCTATGGCCAAGATTGGTCAAGGAGTAAGTATGGATGGTTCTTAAACTGGCAAGCAGCCCATAGTCACCTTCCTGTCTTCAGAGTTGATCTCTGTGTCTGTCCTCCTTCTGTGCTGCTCCATTATTTCAGGTGCTATTAATTTCCTGATTTATTTTTCCTTGTTTTCCACCATCTGTCTTTTCTATTATTCCAGACACATCACTCTTGTAGCCTTACCTTGATTTCCAGGACCTATGTGTTTCTGGGCTCATAACTGTAGCTATGGATTGATTTCCAGTTTACTTCAGACTTGCTTCTGAGGACTGACTTTTGTCTGTTGCTGACTGACCTGTTCTGGTTCCAAAGCCTGGGAAGGTGTGGCCCCTCGGTCTCTCCGTGGTCATCTCTGCCTTGACCACCCTTCGCTGGGGTGTCCCTACCTCCGTCTCCGTGCCTCCCTCTGCCTTGCATTCCCTGCATTGCTTGGCTCCTTGCCCAGGTTCAGCAATATGCAAATGTCAGAAAAGGTTTTCCTGAAAGGGGAAATTTTAAAAGCACTTGATGAAGACTGAATTAACACTACTTTTTTTGAAAAAAGTAATTGCTTCCTATTTTCATCTCATTGATCTTTCTAATTTTTCTATTATAAGGTATTTATATGTTTATTTTAAACATTGTTAAAAATGTTTTACAGAAGTGTCTTTATTAAGGCTATCATGACTGAATTACTGTAATTTATCTATGATCAACTGCCTGTCAGAAAGCAAAACATGGAGGAAGTTATTTTGCAATAACATTCCTAAATTATCTGATGTAGTTTACAGACAGTAGAACATTTGTTTTTCATGCCTTTTGGAAGCATTTCTCAAATATATTGTAAGACTGAGCACCAGCAATCTTGAATTAAAAAATTACACTCAAGATGTGCCTATTTTTACTTTTTGTATTCTGATTATTGGCTTGAGACAAGTAGGATAAAGTTAAGTGATTTTAATGATATTAAGAAAGAAAATTGAATTTGTTGAGTATATTGGCTAATTTAGAAGATGAGGATATTTTTAAGTAAGGGAAAATAGGGAATGTTTTGTACCTAAGCAACATAATAGAAATTTTTTGATGGCTTTGCTTCTTGATGTTTTTAATTTGGCAGTTTCTTTTTACACGCTGAATAATCTACATTTACACATTTTAACACAAGCATGGCTACTTCAATGTGAGAATTTGAGTTATTTACAAATAAATAGATACCTGAAGCCCTACTTGCTTAATAACCTGTGCAGAAACCAAAAAGGTATATGCTAATTCATACTGGCAAA